>OU383778.1:3758840-4066340 GCA_910950805.1 Acrocephalus scirpaceus scirpaceus | reverse complement strand
AAGTATAAAAGCATCCATAACACCGCCAGTAATCTTCCAAGGCTTTATTGTTCTTGTGGTGCAGCATTAGCATTTTCCCAGACTTACCCTGATCTTCATGTCCAGAAATGTAGTCTAGGAAGATTCTGAGGGTCAGATTTCTCCATGGTCTCTGTATGTCAATTAGTATAAAAGGTTCTAGCAGTACCAAGAACCACTAAAATTTTCTAACATCTAAATTTTCTAAATATTACCAGAATCTACATGTACATTGGCACAGTAGGCTTTTTTGCAAGTTCTCTTGCAGACCAGTTTCTGCATGTTCTAATTTGTTGATCTATACATACTTGGTACACCCATATATACCAAAAGTCTTGGATATACTCAGCATAACAGAATGACAGAAAAACAACAGTGGGCTGAAGGCACTGTGAGTTCCTCATATTCTTGGAACGTCTACCACATTGCGTTTTTCCCACCCAAAAGATGCTCAAACATACAATCTTAAAAACTAGAAGAATCCCTGAAAATTTATTGCACCGTTTTTGAAGAGCCAGTTCGCAAAGTAAACCATCACTGTGTACTCTCAGTTGGGCAGCTCAACAGGAAAAGATAGCAAAGAACAGGTTTCCCAAAGGGTCAAGTGTTAAGAAGAAACCTCCCACTAGATGGCTCACAAGGTCCTTGTTGTATGGATGAAGTTAGGACTATCTGACCCAGCAAGCATGAAAATGAAAATCTATAAGACATTCTGTAAGAACGCCACCAGATAATGACACTCAGGGTTGGCCATGACTGTGTAGTCCTCTGCAGCCAGGAACACTGAAAAACTTCATGCTGGAATTCATACCATTCTGAGTCTGGATCCCTACCTAGTCCTTGGCCTTGTCTAGATTCCTAAAAAAATTAGAGCAGCAAGCCACCCTGTAGGGAATACGGATGACTTCTAGATTTTTTTTATATGGCTACACAATATATTTAGTAATACATTGTGTTTTCAGAACTGTGCCATTTTATTTCCTTCATTATTTTCAGAATTTGTATTTATTTGAAAGGCAGAGTTGTAGATGTAGAATATGCCAGTGCTAAGAGGCCACCTAGCATTCTGTGTACACTAAGGATGCCCATGTGGAAGCTGGGCTTCCACACTTGCTATCATGCACTACAAATAACAGAACCATTCTATACTGCCATAATGACTACAAGAATGCAAGAGTATGGAAATTTTGGTATTGCAATCAACACGGCAGCACAAGACCCTAACACTCACAATGAACATTTTTTGTCCTGAAATTCAAGACTTCTACAAAAATACAATGATACAAAAATGTCCCAGGAGGTGATACTTTTTTTTTTTAACTATCATGTGACCACTGGGCATTTTGACTATGAAAATAATATCAACAACAATACAAAACTCATTATATAAAATTCTGAAATTATAAGTATATAACTATTAGAGATTAATAAATATTAATTATAATTCCACATATAATTACAATATATTGGAATAATTGTATTTTTATAATTTGATTATTATATCTAAAATTTATTATTATTATTACAGAGTACACATCCAATTCAAATGTAGAATACTATCTTCATTAAGAAACTAATTAGGAAATTAATTTATGCAAAGCTTTTTTAACTTTATTTTGTGGGTCACCAGATAACTTTTCTATTTTGGCAATCAAAGACCTACTGTTCTTAAAACTGGGGTGCTGTAATTAGTATGTCTTTGGCAGAAATAGCTCCTCAAACTATTAACATTTTACTAGATGATGATCTTGTACTGTGGGAGCAGATCTCCAATTCTCAAACATGATTTGTGAAACCATCGTGTTCACCTTCTGTACTGAACAAAAGGACGGGAAGCCGTAATGTCACCAGTAGCTAAAAAGTGTAATGAATGCCAAAACTTGTTAATTTAGTCAGTAAATCAAATATTAATAGGTCAAAATACACAGAAAAGAACAGAACTATATTTTTCATTTATTATGTGAATATTAGGTACTTTAAAACACCATTGTTTATAGTAAGTGAACATTTAAGGTGAATAAGTTCAAATAAATGTGAGTTCTAAATTTTGTAATATACGGATATATTTATTCAGTAATGGTGACAATTAGTTACATCAACTTAAGATGCGGTTTTATGGCTTTTCAGTTTCCATTACTTAATTGAGCTACCAAAAATATCTTTAATATATTTGGTCTTACTAGTATAAAATCTAAAACATTCTACTTCATGAACTAATTCCTCAAAAGTGTACTTAAAATAATTTTCTCCAGAAATGTGCAGGACAATGGCTTATATAATCATCATATTCTCCATGTAGTTTAAGGAGTTAAGTGACCAAGGTTGTTCTTACAAAGGTTCCCAAATAATTTAACTTTCATTAAAATAACTGCTGAAATGACTCCTCCTTTGAGACTTACTAATTTCAGTTTCCTCAGAATTGAAATTGCTCCCCACTATTCAGCATATTCATAAAATTAAAGCTGATCATTTAAATGTCATTTCTTTAAAAACTCAGATAAATGTCACAAAAACCTGATTCCTACAATTCTGAAAAAGAACTCATCGCACCCATACTGGGGGAGAGGGAATAAATTAAATCCCGAAACACAAAAGTACTTTCTCAAGCAGTTACAAATCTGTAGAGAACTGCAAATGCTGTTTTTGGAGTCTGGAACCACAAATATACTGCCTAAACTGAGGAATGAAAAAAGCATTCAAACTACCATTCTTTTGGTGTTAATACTGCACAGCATGCACAGCTTCAGATGACATTTTAAAGTGAAAACATTACAAGACAGAAATGGCTAGGATTAGTAGGAAAGGAAATTGGGATGTCAAAACACAGACAATGGATTTTTTTTTTTTTTTTATTATGAGAAGTGGAAAATTCTGATCACTAGAAGGATAGAAATGAAACTTTCTAGTTCAAAAGCATGATAAAGCAATTTCAGACCAATAAGAAAACAGAGATCTGTCACTATGATCAAAATGGTTACCAGAAAACACTGAGAACTGGGAGAAAATTATTTCCAGAAAGGATAAAGGAATATTAAAGCCTTTGTAAGAAGCAAACTAAGATCTTGGATGGCAAACAAAGTATACTCCTACTCCTTCAGGATTAATGCATCAGGAAAATAAATACTAGAAGAAAAAAAATCTGTAACAATTGAGAATAAGCTAGTTATAAATACATATAGGCTGGAAAGTAAAAGATGTTTCTAACCATAGCAAGTGTAATGTAGAAAGAGAAAAAAAACCAAAACCTGAAAAGTAACAAAAAGAAATGTTTTGAAGAAAAAAAAAAAGGAAGTACCAATTACTGCATTTTTTTCTTTTAAAATAACTTTCAAAATGGCCTAAATCAATTCTTCTGTGTTGTCCAAATGCAGAGATCTCAAAAATCAAGAGACAAGTGAAAATTAATCACTTGAACACTCTCTATCACAGAAAAGTACAAACCTACTTCAGTAGTATGCTACTGGATGCAAAGGCAGTCCATGCACTAAACTCAGTGCTCACACCTGACTCTCCTCACTATTTCAGCTATGGACCTTTTTCTCCTGTCAAACTAAAGAGCCAAACCCTTACTTTCCAGCCACATCCACAAAGTACCAGCCCTACACCCTCTCTGCCTCTTAAGGTATCAACCAGAGTCCATGGTAAATGTTACAGGATATTATTTCACAGCTGAGTCTTTCAGTTCCTTCTCCTCTCAGAGGCTTCTGTTGGAGCTAGTCAAAATAAAACTCTGGAAATGTATGTTCTATAATTCTTCTACATCTCAAACTTCAAAAATTGAGGCTGAGGTATAATTCGTAGTTTTTAACTTCAATTTAATTTAAAGAAAAAGAATCATGTTTCTTCTCTTATCACTAAACATTTCCTGTGTTTTTGGTTTTTTATTCTTTTAGAAATTTCGGCATCTTGATGTGCATGAAGACAGATTAAGGTTCATGGACTGCTGTATGTCTTTTCTTTTTTGCATCCCCTCTTGTAATGCAATTGCTAACATAAATACTTATACAAATTAAGAAATATTTCAAAGTACTTATAAAAGTAGAGGCACTGGACTTTGTTGAAGATACTCAGAAAAGACATTGCTATTTCCCTTCAGGCCAAATTTTCTTTGCCTCCCAACAGACAACACTTTTGCAGAAATGACTCAAGAGGTCTTGTCAGCTTTTATGTTTGTTTCTGGCTTTCCAGTGTGTGAGAGAATTTCTCTACAAGATTGTAAGGATTGTCATCCTTCCAGCATGTTTCAATGCCCACACCTTTTCATTCTGTAACTCTTGCTTCTTCGGCAAAAATAAGCAACTCATGAACAATCTTCTCAGTGAAAGGTAAAGGATACTTCTTTGTTAAGGAGCAGTTCTGCTTGCTTTTATTTTGGCAGAGAATCTATCCTTAAAGGCCACCAAAACAGTTACAATGAAACAGACTAGTCTGTCCATGTCACACTGTTGGCTCAAAAATAGATACATATGAAGATATTTAAAATAAAAACTAATGCAGAGAGACAGTAAATTAATCTAGTTATTGCTCTGCACATCATTTTCTTTTTGAGATGCCTTATTACCTTATAGAACTAGTTAACAATTCATCTTCTGGAACGGAAAAGGAGGTAGGATGATTGATTTTGTTTGTCCATCCAATTTGTACATATCTTTAATGAACAGAGCTAGGCATACAGCAAAAATATGACTGAACTGTAAAAATAATTAACTTTTGTTCTCATTGTATCATTTTGATATTAATTTTCATTATGCCTTCAAGCAGGTGAAAAGCCAGGATATAAGAATGCTTGCATACTTACTTTGATTCTTTCTTCCAGTGCTGCAGCCCATGAAAGTAAGTGAGGCAACTTCAGGAGTTAACACATATAGATAATGCTTTAAAATTAGCTTCTGCAGTGGAAGGTGAGCAGTAGACTGTCTTTTTGGGGTAGTGACTTTCCTCCCCTTCAAAGTTCAGCTATGTGCCCTGGCTAATGCACGTACCGACTGTGAAATCACCGAAGGCAAGGATAGTGTGTGACTGGACGGTGCCGCTAGGACGTACCAGAGTGACGACATTTCACTGCCCACCATGTACCCCTCCATCAAAGGGTACCTGTGACCCAGCAGTTAGAGAGATGATGATACACCTGCACAAGACCAACTGAAATGACTCCTGCATCTTCTCAGTGGTGCTTGCAGACTTAACTCTCATTCTCACCACTACAATCCACTAGTGATTTGAGAAAAAGGATGCATTTGGGGGAAACCATGGCCACGTACACTTCGTTGTTTAAAAGAAAAAGCAAAAGCAATGTAATATATACCTTTGTTTAGGCTTTCAGCTGCACTAAGAACTCTACAAGGACTATCTATAAAGAAGAAGCATTAGCAAATATCAGTGGTGCTAAATATCCCAACTCAGTGGAACAGAGCTCTTTAGACCGAGATCGTACTTGCAATTCTGCTAGTACTGACTCTGAGATCTCCTGAGGAAAACTACTACACATTCTGGTATTTACAGAGACCTGAAAGATATGTCATTAAAGAAAATTTCTGTCTCTGTGGACTTAATAGATATAAAATTATCTATAAGATTATTACTAACAAGTAATAGTATCTTGCTGATATCTGTGTCAATTTTTGTCACTTTTTTTCTTTAAAAAATATTTTAAAATCCATTATTTTTGTACTGGTATTTCCTATATAGGATGTAGCAAGTTTCTGCTTCTCATCTTAAAGCAGCACTAGAAACACCAGAGCACAATGCTTTTTCATTCCTTTTTCTCAGTTATGTTTCTTGATGCAGTGCCAACTGCTGCTCTATGTGCTGCCAGCAAGAATATCTCCTACTGGTCTGTACTACCTTTAAAGCTAGGGAGCCTACCTAAATTGGGGTAAAGTGCAAAGGCAACACATCCTTTGGTCATGAATGCCAAGGATGTTATCCCCAAGTGATATGGACTAGCTTGTATGCCTACTGTCTGTAGGATATGTGATGAGCAGTCATAGGAGCTAGAAAAAGGCTTGATCCCACCTCTTTCAATTAACATTGCATACATTCAGCTATTCCAAACAGGATTTTTCAGCTAACTTTCACCATCTAGGCAATTGCTGAGAATTCCTTTATGAAAACTACTGTGAAACATCTCTTTTTCAATTGTGTAATGTATTATCACAAAACATGTTTTCGTAGCAAAGATAATTCAGCGTACCGTTCTCATTCCCAGTACCCAGCCACCCTTTATTTTGTGCTGCCCCAGGAACTGGGGCTCTATTAGTAAAGATTCAATATACATTCCATTGATAGAAAACAAACTCATAAATAACACTTCTTCCTGAAAACAGACGGACTGAAAAACCATATATGTTTTTTTAATTCCTGAGAGTGACAGAGAAGGAGCCAGACCATTTTAGCTTGCTGCTAAAAATATCCTCAAGTTGTTTTCAGCTATTCAAAGAATTTGAGTGCTAATTTCAGGTCATATAAAAATCACACATCCAGTCAGAATAAAGATATACTCTAGGTGAAATTTTAGTCTCCTTAGTGCTAGAGATTCCTTTCACACTGTCTTCAGCAGAGAGTATCATTCTTGGAATTTGAGTTTCAGGCCTCTTAAAAAGAAATTGTGACAGTTGTTATTTCTTGAAAAGTAAACAGACAAGTTTAAGGGATTTTTAGCAAATAGTAGATAGAGGCATCAGCCTAAGAAGTTGTTTTGCACATAATGTACCAAATTGTGATAGAAACTGCTGAGTAGAAATTTCCAGGGATCATTAGAGGTTTTTTTGTGCAGAGCCAAAGATAACTTAACCAAAGATGAAGAATATGCCCTCACAAAGCCTCTACCTAATTTTTACAAAAGTAAGCTTGTAATGCTCAAGCAGTTGCGAGGAACAGTTGTGTAAAAGTCAAAATACGTACATATGTGCTAGGAGTACAACTAGATACTAATGCATGCACATACAAATATTTTTTGTTTAAAAAAGAAACACTTAAAAATCTCTAAAGATAAACTAGTCAGAAGAAGTGACCTACTGTTAATTCATGGTCAGTCCCAAGTACAGCCATGTTCTAAAAGGTTTAGGTTCACAAAACTAAAAACATGCCTGTAAACTTCTAAATGCTTCTAAACACTCTTAGCACAAAACCAATCTCATTTTTACCAGCACTACTGAATCTGTCTTCAAAATCAGAAAATTTCTACAGTTGAGACAAGTATGATTCCTATTTAGTCCATTACCAGTTAAGTATACATTACAGGATCCAGTGAAAACAATAACCTAGCAGTTACTGCTCTAATTATACAGTGTATAAAAAAATATCTGTGAGAACCTGTTTCATTTAATTTTCATGTCAGCGTATGCTTGAAATGTAAATGAATTATTTATATCTATTTTGTTAAATGTAACATCATGCACTAAAAAACATGAGAACAGAAGTTTCTTTCTATTTTAGCACTTCAGATGCACTTTCTTCATACAGTGAGAGACACACAGAGCACACAGACAATTCTGGGTTTTTTTTTGTCAGCAGCCTTAGTCTCTCACTCATTTGCTGGATGGATTTCACCAGGCTAGCTGATGTCTCAAGGGCAGCCTGAGACTCACACACCAAAAGTTTCATGTATTTTTAAAACTGCAATACCCAGAGGTAGAAGGTGAGGACTGAAAGGCTTCCAAGGCATAAATGTAATGCATATACAAGTAAAAACTGTTTTTAAAAGCAAGCATGTATATTCCACAGCAGCCAGCAGGATTACATCCCATTTCCCATCTACAAGCTTGAAAAATCATGTAGATTACTTATTAAGACATGAATGTACACCTTTCCCCTGTTCTTATTCACTGCATGGGTACCTAAAATATAGCAGAGCTATTAAATAGACAAATGGCATCAAATTCTTTCTTCAAACATACCTTGTTTTTCACCGTATAGTGGAGTTTTTTTGTAGGTAATATTGCTTTGCATATTTATATTGAGATCCTTATATTTGTATATAAATAATAAAATGTGATAATTACAAATAAACAGGAACACTTATATTTGTGAGTTATGTAAATCACACTTTCATAGCAATCTTTTAATAAAGCCAAGGGAAAACACATTTACATGAGTGCAGACCTACTTAAAATAACCTTAAAAAAAAAATCTAAGAAGGTAGAGATTCTTACCCTAAAAAACTCTTTAGTGGAGCCAGAATCTAATGTCCCATAAGCAATTTCTGTTTGCTTGGAAAGATCCTCTGCACTTTCAATGGGAGACACCATCCTCTCAACCGTCAGGAAGGCAGCTAAGTTAGCCGTGTAGGAGGAGATTATGATGAGGGTAAAGAACCACCACACACCTCCAACAATGCGCCCCGACAGGGATCTAGTAACAAGTATGAAATGGATTTGTAACATGAAATTGAAGTCCTAAAAAGGAACATGTTATCAGTTTTATGCAAATAGTGCATTATAATACAGGGAAGCACTTCAGGCTATCTCAGAGTCCAGCTTTGCATAAGCATCAAATGGGAAATCAAGGAATTCTCCACTGGATCTCCTGGGACTCTGCTGAAATCAGGACTCCAGAGTTTACTTTTAGAAGAACTTAGTGATCCAGTTCTTCAAAGTTTTGACAACCCTTGAAGGAAACTGCTCCCATCATAATGTGCTATATTTAACACAAACTTTTTGTTCCCTCTGAAGTGATTTTGTGGGACATTATGATGAGGATCAAACAAAATCAGCAAAATAGTGCTTTCAGATAAACCAGTATGCACTTTAAAATCAAGGGCCTTGATTGTTTTCCTAAGACTTTCAGACAAAGACTGATTTCCACAAAACAATGGCTTACGCTGCTGTGAACAATCTGTACTGAGAAACAAATAGCATTATTTGTAAGAAAAGCTTGCCCAGGAAATATCTATAGGCTAAAAAGTGCACATGACTTTTGAAAGATACAAGCATTTAACAAACTGAGGACTGGACATGAAACAATCAGTGATAATACAGAAAAATGGTGAAGAAAATATATTTTTAAAAATAATAATAATAATCTGATGTTTATAACTGCAGCAGGTGGGTTCTTATGGTGTTTTGCTTCTCCTGCTCAAGAAGAAAGAAGAAAAGAGAACTCAAGAAAATATACAAAACAGTGTAAAGCACACAACTCAGCTCAATAATTTTCAGTAATAGAAAACTAATGCAAGAGAAATATTGATATTACATTATTGTCAAACTTGGCTTTTTTTTTCATGATCCTTTTAAGTTTGCAATTAATTACCCCTTTGTTTCCAAACAAGACATTATAGGAAGCAGTACATAATCTTTGGACATGTGTTTAATTATTTGGTAGAAATGTGCATGTAGTTAAAAGTCTAGTACTAGGGCACTGCAGTAGCTTAGGTATGTCTTGATGTGTCTCCTCTATTTATTAAGTAAACAAATTAGGAATCACTCACCCAGCCTACTGTACTGTGAATGAGAACACAAACTAATTCTGACATAGAATATATATGGCTATAACTACGTATAGATATATGTACATTTAAAGATTATAGTTACGCAAAGTAGATTTAGCAAGCTAGGAACAAAATTAAATAGAACCAATTCTGGACAAATTATTTTTTTCTTATTGCTGTTGCATAAAATCTGTCATAATTCTGACATTAAAAGATTTATTCCATGTCACAACAGACTCACTAATTCACTCTAATACATGAAAATCAAGTTAGGTGAGGCACAAAATCTGTTATTCAAAGGACCATAGAAAAAGAAATTATTTCAAGCTCATTCTAAAGTGAGATGTATTCTGTAAAAATGCCTTCCGTCACCTTTGAGAAAACATCATATACTTATTCTGAAATTAAAGGTAATTGGAATATAAAATTATTCTAGAGGTAAAATACTGAGTTATAAGATACACTGAATATATTATATTACATATTCACAAGGTAAAATCTGTCAATGTGTATTTAATAAGTGCCAACTTTATGGCACTTTATACTGTATTGATGACACCCTCTATAAATGACAATAATTTTCAAATGTCCATGATCTGTGAGCAAAGTTGCCACTGACTTTGTGAAACAAGAATAAACTCAATACCAATCCAGAAATTATGCTCTCACATGGCATTTTACAAGTAAAATCATTTGGGGTGTCATTTGTATTCAAAATTTCCCCAGGCAGTCCATCACAGTTAAATGAGTAGTTTCTCTTTTTTAATGTACATTTTGAAATGTTTCTAAAATGTGCTAGCATGAACCCATATTTTAGAAGCACCTAATTTACTATTAATTTACTTAATTACTTTAAATACTAAGATAAAAACTGTGGACAATTACATAAATTTGTACACCATATTTTGTACCTAGAAAGGTATTATCTGGCAGAACAGAGAGCACATTCACATCTCAGAAAAGATAAGGAAAACTTTGCTCTAAGTTATGATCGTCACATAATATATTATTCTATATTATTGTTTCTCTACTACCCATGAGGCAACATAGGGACTGCTACTACAGACCACTTCCAGGTGGTCCAGTCTTACTCAGCACCACCATTCTATTCCAGAGTCAGGAAACCCTAGTAACTTGTCTACTCTAAAAGTCTTAGAGCAGTTGTCATTTTTATTAGAGAAATGATTGCAGTAGTGCAAAAAATTCACTTCAGGAGGGTATTTTGTTGATGCCTGAAGATAGTCCTTTTTATATTTACTCTGATTCATCTGCAGGCAGTTCAAATTCCATATTGAAATGTTTTGGTGCAAAACCAGAAACAAGTGGTATTTAGCCCTTTTCTATTTTTATAATAAACAGATAATATACAAACAAACCACGTTCCTCAAAATTATGGTTTCAATGAAATAAAGTTAAACGGTCCACTGAAACTAAATACTAAATATCCAAAATTGAGTTTCATGCACCTTTTATGATGACCATTTCCTATTAGTATTCTTGCACTACCTTTCAAAACCTACCAAACCATATAAAACAACCATTGTGCTTTCAGAGATAGTAAAATAATAATGATAACAAGAAAAAGATCATAATTTTACTACAGCCTTAGTTCAATAAAAATAATTTTGTAGTAATAGGTGACTTAGCAGGCAACTCCAACTGTGAAGCGTGTAATCAATACAAAAACCCCACAGGAGTGAAATTAACACAACTTCTCATGATCTGCAACAATTTGCCCTCTTCACTGCTTTGTCTCTCGTATACAATTACTGGGTTATGTGCCAAATGCATTGCATCTTTCACCATAAAGGCTGGCATCTCCCACTGTGATACAGCAGCCTTTACAGAGAATTGCTGAAGTTCTCACACAATAAATGCTGTTATTTCTGTGGTAGAACAGATCGAAAACCTGCTGTTGCCTTTTGGGATGCATGACTTAATATAAGAAGTGCTCCCCTGGTTTGATTTATTTTGACCACCAACCACTAGACTCACTAGAAATTGACCTGTTCCCCATCTTACTTCAGGATGCTTACAAGAAATGTAATTATACTAAGCGGTTTTAACTAAGTCCTCTGGTTTGATTTCCTTAAACCTGGCTGCCCTATTTAAATTGTTAGTGCATTTCCTTCAAGCAGCAAGCAGCTATTTACTACTACTTACCACTTCGCTGAATGAAGGCTAGAATCACTTGTGCACAAACAGAACAGAATATTTAATGAACTGCAAAGGAATTAACTTAAGTGCTTTATAGTTGTCCCTAATAAAGTAGAAGAAAATCCATGAGGAATTAAGCACTTATAAGCTGGACCTTCTGATTCATTTTCATAATTTCCTTTGTGACTTTTCTAAAACTAGGCCATGGAAAAACAGCAGTGTTTTGCAACTATCCACATGAAATTGGGAGCCATCACAGGACTTTTACTTGGGTTTAAGGCTCTCTTCGGGAATAAGTGTGTTAATAACCATGTTATGATATGTAGCGAGTTTTAAAGGGAAAGCGCTGCCTCTGTAGTTCGTGACTAGTTTATTATCCTTTTTTCCCATTACAGTTGTGGTGAACTGTATGCACTGTCAACTGTAAAATGGGAATATGCAGCAAAAACACGGTACCCCTCCAAGAAGGCATGGAATGATGTGAACCTTATGCATTTTACAGTCTCTTCATGGTGTATATAACTTCACTTGGCAAATTTATGATCGACATTAAGACAAACTCGATCAACTACATATTGACCCTATGTCACAGACAAGTGCCTTCACTTCAAGGACTTCTGTGACTTTAGGGAGGGGTAAATCATTGCACTTAATTTCTCTCCAAGAATGAAAATATATGCACCACGAACCTCTTCTGGCTGAGATGGCTGAGACCAAAAATGCACAAAGTTGAAATGAGTGAGTAACCAACCTTGGCGAAATATCGCATCCTTGCTGCATAAAGGCACCCAGGGAAAACCAGAGACTATTAAATATCCCAAATTCATTAGTTGATTCATTAGTTTGCGTTTCTCTTCCATCTTCAAACTCCTCAGTGTGCCACTCGTATGGGCTAAATCTGCTGACCAGGAATAAAACTACACTGACCCCAATGTAGGCAAAAACAATGCACATCCAGATTTCATATGCTAACGGATCAAGAAATGAAAACACTCCTGGCTTGGACTTCTGAGGCTTCTTGATCATTATTGATATCCCCAGGCTCATAAAGGGCTTTGAGAAGTCAATCACCTCTTCTCTCACCAATGTTATAGTTAATGGAGCGATTGCAATATCGGCTTTCTGTAAAGGAAGAAAAAAAGCAAATAATAGCTAATGCAATGAACAGAGCAAAAAATGGTTTAGTTTCTATGGCATTTCACAAAAAGAAAATAGGACAGTAGAGACACCAGCAACATTTGTTTCACCGAGAAAATCCTGTGGAGAATTTTAGAAATTTTTAGTTGAACTCATACTAAAATACATACAGCCATATGGTTGGTGTATTCCAAGCTTTTGTTTTAATATATGCCATATTAACGGCATATGGCATTTAAAACTTTAGCAAAGTACTTTGTTTTTCACCTGGTCTGAAGGACGAAATATGCATTCATGTTCCCCTAACTTCATTTCCATTTGACATGTAATTCAATGTTTCACTGTCAAAATTTTTCATGCCATTAGAGGTTATTAATTTATATAAAATTAATTAGGCAGCTATCCTACACTCTACAGAGAAAATGAAACCAAATCCCACTCCTTCCATTAGTCATCTTTAATAGCTTTATTATAGAAAATTTTCTTACCCCATAAACAAGTTCTCCAACCATCCCATTCCAGATTTTCGTGTCTGCATCCCTTGCCCCATACTTGCCATCCCCAACAATTGTGAGCTTATATTTGAATCCACAGTGCTTAGCAATTTCTGTAGCTAAGTCCACACAATAGCCCTCATATCGATCATTTCCTTCAAGCATTTCGTGATTTTTCTTCATCATGACATATGGGGACTCCTGCACAGAAAGAACTTGCCTTAGCTACTTGATAGAGACAGGTGCATCAGCTGTGCACTCCACAGATCAATACATTGCCTTTTACATGTGAAAAAGAGAGCGGATACCATCTGAATCATACATGCTATGTATACGTTAGTTGTTAATTATCAATGGGAAATGTTTTTAACATATTTAAAAGCTGCATTTTCCAGAATCATATACAAATGACAATACTTACAGGCATAGTGATTCCCAGAAGTATGTTAATAATGACCATGAATGTTAACAGGAGTTACGCATTCAGAGAAGAAAGAGTAAATTCCAAAATCAGTTTCTTTCTCTCATACAGTTTGGATGGAAGAAGGCAAAGGTATTTAGTTCCTTTTGTTGCTGTCTTATAGAAGAAAATTATTTTCTATTTCACAACCACATCTCTCCCTGAGAAAACACTTGAGGCTCTCAAGACTATATTTTTATTAAATTGCTATTCAAACAACAGGTAAGATATCTATAACTATGTTCTATCATCAGCAAAACTGGTGATGAGTCATAAGTTGTATTAATACATTTCCTCTTTGCTCAGTTGCTACAGAACTGTTCTTGCATCCAGAGAAATTCCTATGCTAACCTATGGCTCGTCCAAATGGATAAACAAGCTGTGTAATTTACAGAAAACTATAATTTTATGCTCTTCTATAATAACGTACAATTTAATTTTCTAAACAACTGGAATATAACATTTAAAGTTTAATTTTACACTTTACCAATCCATAGCAGCTACAATCCTGAAGCATAAGAACCAGTCTCTTTGCTGTGTGTCAAAATCTTTTCTCTAAAATGAACACTATGGTTCTGCCTCTCAGAAAGTTCCTCTCCTTTGAAAGCAGATATTAAATTTTCATTTTCAGGTTTAAAAACCATAACTTTCTAGGATGTTCAATCAAAGACCGTTCATCCTCTACAAATCAAAACCGCATGATGAATCCCATACATTTCCCTAATTTCTAGATTTTATTATGTATCACAATAAGTAACAGCTCACAACCTCAAATAATAAAAAGACAGTATATTTAGACTAACATAACGTTGAGAAACAAATCATTGTAGGACAGATTGTCTTCTGACAAAATAGGAGGTTAATTACCAAAATAGTGGTGACAATAATAGTCTTATTCTCTAGTCCTGAAGATTCATTTCCAAGAGGGCCATCAAGAGGATTCACAACCATTTTGTCCACTTCACTCCAATATCCAATCTAAAGAGAGTGTATAGGATGCACAGACACAGATAGTGAATATGAACTTTTCTGGAAAAGTTAAAGCATGTTATTATAATGTCCTTGATTTGTGCTCACAGGGAACTATTTCAGCTATGGATTTACCACTGCAAAAATTTGTATTTATGTAGTGAAAGACTACAACAAACAGTAAAAAGATTGAACTAATGACATTTGTTTATATTACTTCATCTAGAACAGGTTTTTATTCACATATTAACAGGTTTTAGTATAAACATCATGCATTGTAAAATTTAAATATTCCAGATTAGAAAAACCTGAGAAACTGTTTTTCCCTGAAAGATTTGAAATTAGAGCAGAAACACTAACACATTTATAAACACATCACTAAAAAGCTGTATCCAGCTTTTGTCATTCAGGAGCATATTTCTCCAAATCCTGGCTCACATTTAGCAATTCAGATCAGAATGTAAAAAGTTTAATCCACAGAACTGAAAGGAAAACACTCTTACAATAGTACTTACCAGAAATAATGATTCATATTTGTTAGAAAGAAATATTACATATGTTTACTTTGCTCTGCAAGAGCACTGTAGAATACACCTATGAATAATTATCACAATTTGTGCTTTAATTAATCTAATGTTTTAGTACCTACCTTAACCCATTGCTTAGAATGGTAAAACCATTAGAGACACTATAAGACAATTCAAATTACCTTTCGAGGACCAGTACTTTTGAGTTCCATGACGTTTATTGTAAAATTGATTCTCTTTCCGTTCTGATCAAACTTTATATTTCCTGTCAGCCCTTCCACCTGAACCTAGAATAGATGAAGATGGAAGTGATAGAAGAATTAAGTTTGTTTCTTTTTAGAAAACGTGTTTTTTATTTCCACAAATGATTACTGATATTCCAAAAACTTTCACTTTAGGGTCATTTCCATATGCAATATAGGACTTCACTTCCACATTATTCCCAACAAGATCCAGACAGGTTAGAAGACTAGAAGATTTTTTCAAGCATTTATAGAGAATTTCACACATGCACTCATCCCAGCATCCGGTCCAGCGAAGCTACCTGTTTCAATGCCCTTTCTATTTCTACACCATGACCCCAGGGTACAGCTGGATTTGCAAGACAGTCTCCAGCATTTCCTCTTCTGGAGATCTCAATCCTCTGTTTACGCAAATTACGGAAAGCTTCTGTCATCACTTGAACAGCATCATAGGTCAGAGCAGAGGTATACTGAAAAGAAGTGAAAATATTTTATTAAAAATGGTCTTCAGCTTCATGATACCTTCCAATCCACTTAGCAATCCATTGAACACTAGAAAGGATAGTAAGATATACTTGAAATCAATTTTTTCTTTAGTTACCCTTTGAGGGGCATCTATGAAAATTAATCAAGTGTTCGTAAGAACACTCACACTGTTTTCAGTGTGAGTTACATATTTTCTCACTTACAGCTGTGTAACAGTCCTGTGTGCAGGTGTGGCTGGAAGTCTATGCAGATGAAAGGGAAAAAAATAAATAATTTTCAGTGTTTAACCTGAGCTAGCCTGTAAAAACAAGAAGTTGTTCCTCTGATTACACTCTTCATGGAGAAACATTTATTCACAGATCTCAAAGCTACATCTCCTCCAAGACATAGACACAAACCCAAACAGCATGTATTTGTACATACATGTGTTTAACTTCTTCCCATTAAATATAAAACCTCAGGAATAGCTACTTTCTAGTATGCAATACCTTGTCAACACCACACAAAACAATTTTGGGGCTGAGATGCCTGGAACAAGTGGTGCCCCTCAAAGAGCAATAAGGGTGAGTAAGAGCCCTATGCTCCTAAACTGACATAATATAAGGAGCTTTACAACTTCTGAGACATCAGAGAGGAATCCTGTCATCACATACATCAGAAACTGGGGCTAAATGGTCAAAAGCATTTATCTTCAGTGGCTGGAAAATTTTACATCTCAACTAACTAACTGAACTGAAACCACATGTGCACATACACTGAGGACTTTGTTGGATGGGATTTTTGAGTCTGAAACACAGCAATTATGCCAAATATAAGAGCCATTTTTGGAAATATGGGCCAGAATATAACTACTTAGAGGCATATGAATGAATGGAATGATCCCTGCGAAGGCTATTAGATGATGAAAATATATAAATTGTAAAGTGGAGAGAAATGATGTATTAGCTCTTTGCTTCAATGGCTCAGACTTTAATGAGAATTTTAATTAGTTAGCTCAAGTCATGCAGAAGGCTCTTGTAATTGTAACGAAAGCAAGCTCCTGAATTGAGATTAATTTTTGTATGCAACTGTTAGACCTTAGAAAAGGAAGAAAAGGAAAGTACAACTATTTTTTAAAGATCAGTAAGGTCAGTGATCAGTGCCAATCTTCTCAATAAAGTTTTCTCAGTGACTTGTACAGAAATATATTTAAAGGGATCAGAACAGCAGAAGAATGAAGTGAAAGACTGGCTGGAGCCACTACTACTTCCTTCTACTGGAGCAGCAGTGCCTAAGTGGTATACATGAATTTGGAGATGAGGAGAAGAAAGGACCCTGACTAGCAGTACTTCTTTAAACACTGCACTTTGCAGTACAGAAACATATTGTGCCACACTAATGTTCTGAGAAACTTTGGACACAGCACTGTCATTAACCATTGAAACACTGGGTAGTAGAGAAAATAAGGGCTTGGAACTAAGTAATAATGCTATCTAATTCAGTTATTCTGTGATTCACTCGATCATTGAGATACATTTAATGTATTATCTCAAGAATATTATTTCTATAGTATATGATTACTGGCCAGAATATTCATAGCTCAATCATACATGATGATTATGTAGAGCTTTGCCTATCAATGCTTATCTGTATGTGCATACGTGTCATCAACATATATAAAATCTACATGTAATAATTCAGATTAAGACTTTGAGATTTTGAGATCTATGGATCTCAAAATATTTTAAAAGCACTGTTGGAGATGCCATGAAAGCAAACAGCCCATGAATCATTTCTTACTGCTTTATTGTGCATACACTTTCAACTCTTAATAACCTTCATGGGCTCATTAAAACTACCTACAGCTTCATAAATTGATGTAAAGTTGACAAACTAAACCAAAGTGAACTCATTACCATAAACAAGAAATGACAGACCAATAACCTGCTCATGCAGAGGTGTGTGTGTCTGCATAATAAATAAAATGGTCATAAGTTAAAGAATGCATTAGCCCTGCCTTGATTCACTCTGTCTTTCTGGAGATTCATCTACGTTCTGATTTGCAATATTAAAATAAATGGGAGCACTATTTGGAACATTATTCTGTGGAAGTGGGATGGGGTCTTACATCTTATGATTTTATGGCAGTGTAAATCTCCCAACATCATTTCAGTTCCTTTCAATTTTATATAAGATCAGCAATTTTACTAAAAAATGAAATACATGCTATACTTGAGTTCTTACAGAATCACTTGCATTAATTAAACCATGGCAAAGAATATACAAAAAAAAAAAAAATCCTGCAGCTCACAACTTTAGAACTAGGATACTAAGCTGATAATATAAATAGCCTAAAGATTTTATGCCATTTGCTATGAAACATGGATTGCATGAATGTCAAATGAAAATAATTTTCTCTAAGCAGATGTCTTAATTTCCAAGCAGAGAAAACACAAGGTTCATGTAATTTTCTTCAACTTCAATTTCTAACTTAACTTTCTACCTTCAACTTAAATGCTCTACAGACTGTAATAAAATATGTAAGCTGTGAGTGCAAAGATGAATTTGAAAAGTAAAGACAAAACAAAGTCATCCCAGACTAAGCAATAGTTATTATATGTACTGTCCAAGAAAAACTGGCAAGATGTTGCCTTTTTTAATTTCAGATGTTTTCCAGTAACTCAGGAGATACCAGAAATCCTTAGCTAAAAGGACCTGAGTCTATTTTTTATAATCAGTAACTGAATTTTCTGCAGGTGAAATTGCAGAACACTACCCCAGAAGCACAAGATTTTGTTATACGTATATTTCAAAGTTTTAAGATATAAGAAAGGTAAGTTAGCCAGTTAGACGTGCATTTAACTCAATGCCTGTCCATGTGCTCATGACAAAGCTGAGAGATATGACTAGACACCTAAAATAATGAATATAGTAATTTTCCACTTAAGCAGTGGAAAAGAAATAAAAATGTGAAGATATAAATGCAAAAAAATGAGAAAAAAAATAAAAAAAGGAAAGTACTCTGAATCACAAGAAGTCAAATTTTTCCCTTCTGATTTGGATATCTGCAATGTCTAAATCTATCCTTGACATATCAGCTTGTGTTTGGGGTTTTTGGTTGGTTTTTTCTTTTACAGTCAGAGAAGAGAATAAGCATTCTAAGGTATGATTCATTTGACCAGTTAGACACCTTCTTGGAAGATGAAATTAGTTGTGGTGTAGATTCCACTCATTTGATCTCCAGTGACTTCTGAGACTACGGAGAAATCCACGGTGATCACCTTAGGTCCAGATGTTTACACTGTAGACACACTAGTAACAAACTGAAACCACTCAGAAGAACTATCAACGAGCCTTTCATCCTTAATCCAACACAACAGAGAGAAAGGCAAACAAAAATAGGAAAATTTTGGCAGGACTCTACCAGCTATGTCAAAGAATGCAGTGCTGTTGTACAAGACACTAGCGAGACCTCAGGGAGAATGGCAGATCCAGCTGCAGCAGCTTTCAAGAAGGCAGAAATCAGTCTGCAACAGGCACAGATGGAGGTTCCTCACCTTGTATGGGGGGTTGCTGTTGGATCAGCAGGAGAAAGGTCACTGCATCACTAACTGAGACTAAGAGAAAGGTGGCCTAAAATCTGATACAAATATTTTTCCCCTGGAAAGTGGTGAAATTCTGAGAGAGGAAATATAGGAAATGTTCTTTGGTGCAAGAGAACAAGGGTAGAATCAATCAGTATAAACACACCTTCACCATTTTCTTATATTTAAACAATTTTAGTACCAGCACAAAATAAACTATAATACACAAAATAAACTATAATAAAATCTCATCTGAAGTTTATGCATTTTTCCATCAACAAAGTACTTCTCTACTTGAACACTAGTGTATATACAACAAAAGCAGAAAGATTGATCTAAACATTCCTACATCGTTATAAATTATACATAAAACATAGGTATATACATAAGTAAACACACAAACAAAAAAGAAATGAGACACAAAGTTACTTGTCAAGAACTAGTGAAGGAACTGGGCAACTGTCTCTTGTACTTCCAGTGTAGTCAAACTGATGTAACATCAGACACCTATTTCTTAAGGGCCTTTAACGTAGTTGGGAGCTATTTTGAAACAGACAGTATTACATACTCACTTTGGAAAATACCTTTGGAAGGTGGTCTGACAGATAAGAGAGGTAATAGAAAATTACCTAACTGATTGGAAATGGCTATTTCCTTCTGAAGCTCACGGCACCCACCTTGCATAGCGTCCTGACAGGACATGGAATTGCAAAGAGCTACTTCCAATAGAAACAAGAGACATTGTCAAATCTTGTACACATGAGTGTAACTGGAAGTGGAGATGGCCTTTGACTGTGCCCATAATCATGGGTTTTGTTCTCACCTGTTTTGTGCAGGCATTAGCATGAATGGAGGTGTGTTGCCATTCAAACTGCAAATGGGCCTTCAGCACCCGAGCATCTTCATTACCTATGGCCATGTTTCAAGTACTGCAATGTGAGATGGAGGTCAGGGAGCCCAGAAAAGCCAGTGCATGGCTTTTCCTCTTTTTTAGGATGATGCTCTTGTGAAAATAGGCAGTCTTAGCAACAGACTTTCTTCCAGCTGAGAATAATTGCATATATACACAGGATATTTGGAAATAACAATTGCAAATTTTTTAATAACAACCCCAATCCTGACTAAAAGGGGAAGAAAGATTAATAAAATGTAAAATTACCTGATAGTTTAAAAAAATTCATTAGACTAATCTCAACAAAGATGGGGTTAGAGACCAAGCTGTATTTATCTTAATGAATATATTATCTTTATTAAATTTTGTTTCCCAAAGTTGCACAGTCACATCAACTAACACTTTGATAACACAAACACAACTGCAGCACTCTGTGTGCACAGAAAAGCTAAACAAACAGGAATTTTTACTTTGAAGTGCCATACTGGCATGAGATGCAAAGAACACCTTAAGCAACCTGTCACTTTAGAAAAACTTGCGTTCAGCTCCAAAACTGCTATCCAGAAAATCTGCTGATTTTTTGACATGTTTATGTGTTTTAATTATCTCTTTTCTTGCTTTAAGAAAGGCTGCTTTCTGGGCACACCCAGCACAGCTAGTCCAGTAGCAGGCACTTGCCAAAGCCTAAATCCCTGGAAGTCTAACTCTTACTTGAAAGACATACTCACAGCACATCCAGCAGAGACTGACAAGACTGGGGCACTGGAATTATCCTAATGCTCCCACTGTAGGATATTTATAGGAGAAAGTGACCTTCTTTTCACTCTTTTAAAAACTGAATATAGCAAAGATCACAAGATTTATAAAGCCCAAAGTGCTTGGCCTTTCTACCTATTTTATCTACTACTCTAATAGGAATGAGATTCCTGAATTGTAATTCCTCCCTCAAGATTGCTTCCAGTACAGAACAATCTCCTCACTAGAGTCATCAGAAGTGCTAATTCAGCAGAAGAAAAAAACTGCAGGTACTTACCATTTTTTTTATTATTTTGCACTGAGAACAGAGATTTTAAAATACTTTGGTCTTCCATTACAGTAAATGAAAACCATTTACTTGGATTTGAATTCAAAAAGCTTTACAGAAATAACGAAAATAATTATTTAGATTTGAACACACAGCATTTTTATTATAAAAGATGCTGTTATATTCTAATTATGCCACTGCCTATGGAAAATATACATACTAACAAAATAAATAAGGTTCTAGAACGATTTGTGTGAGCTTACTTCTATCTTAGAATAAACACACAAAACAGCAATGCCACTAATGATAAAATCACCTTGAATTCACTGTAAAACACAAAGAATATACAACTTTTTAATTTTCACCCTACAAATACACAAAGCCTTTTCTTCAAGGCTAAGCCAGAGCAAAGTATGTCACTCTTCCTAGTATTAAAAATCAGCAGGATCTAGCAGCAAAACTGAAGGCTTTGGTCACAGTAGTGAGAACAGAGCAGATAGGAATATCTCACAGGAAGAGAACAAAATATACAAATAGAAAGGCAAAAGAATTCCCTGAAAAAAATACGCTCCAGGAAATGGATTTGGAAGAGTTAATGTGAGTGTTCGAAGTGTTGAAGTATGTGTGGAGTTCTTTGCCTTTTCCTTTGACTGTGGGTTTTGGTGTTTTTTTGGTATTTGTTGTTTTGTTGGGTTTTTTATTTGCTTGGTTTCATTTTTGGTTTTGGTTTTTCTTTTTTTTTTCCAGGAGGGGAGAGGGAGAAAAAATCCCAATCAACAATCCTCATCATATATACTGTGGTTCTAAGAATTTTCAAAATGTGCCACTTAAAATTAATAACAATAATTCAAGCCTTAAATTTATAACAATAGTGGAAAAAAAAAGAAACACAAAAAACCCTAAACCAGAATTCCCCATTTTCATTATCACTCTTCATCTACCCTAACAAGCAACAAGATATCTGTTGTATCAAGATGAAAAGCTTTCTCCTGTTTGCTCCAATCTGATTTCCAAGAAGAATACTAATAGAATTGAATACACCATTCTTACCAGGTTGATGATTTCACCAAGACATAGTTATTGTCAAAGAATGATGAACACTTGGGTTTTACTTTTCTGCCACCCCATGCCAGGTAATATGGGTAGTTACCTACATTAATTGGTCCTTAATACCAGAAGACCTGCCCCAGAAATAAACCTGCAAGTCTCCTCTCCTTGTTCACTTAAGTATCCCCAGTGCTTCTTCTCCTCCCTTATTTCCTTGACCCAAGAAATTTTCAGTCACAGATGCCGCTCAAGCCCTGAGCTGCACCACTTTTCTGTGTCTTTCACTCACATTTCAACAGCCTCTTTTCACTTCGCTGACCTCTTTTTTGCATGACATCATTCCTCCTCCTACTACTATTTTCATATTTTTCTATGGCTCCCTCCTCTCCACTTATCCCCATTTCACCATCAAGCTCTACTGTCCTAAATGGTATCGATCTTTGTGAGGCCAGGGTTGTCAGACCTTGATGAACACTTGAATCATGAAGGAATGGAAGCTTTTCCTGTTTATATCCACCATATCCAGATGAATTGCTGGTTGAGAAAAAGCAATAGAGAGTTCCTGGGAAAATAGGCAGGAGGAATTCACTGCACTTTGTTGGCTGAAGATCCTTATCAATTTGTAATTACTAAGAATAAGTGGATCCAAATTTAAAGAAACACAGCTTCATACAGACATCAGGACTTGGCTGGGTGCTTTTCTGAAGTCTGCTTTAGCACAGTTCAGCTGCTTTTACTTTCAGGATCGAAGGATCTGGGTCAATTGGCCTTTTGCATGTCTGAGACAAATCTACAGATATTGCCTCAAACCACCCACTGCTTTTAGTGCCTAAACACTCCATTCTTTAATTGAGTTTTCTTAAAAAAACCAAAACAAAACCAACCCAAACCAACTATGCTGGAATGAGTGATTACTTATGCAAAACACCTTAAGCTATTAAAAAGAAGCACAAAGTTTAACACTGAAATTTCTTATGCTCACATTGTTTGTATTTAATTTTTCAAATAAAGAAGACTGGATGCTGGGATTTGAAAGCCCAGTGAAACTAGGTAGCTGGAACACCAACTGCTAGATGCATATTTATTTTATGCCCAAGAAACCAAAATGCAAGGACTGAAAACAGGCAGAACAAACTCAAAAATCTACAGTTTCATAAGGGCACTTAGGAAAAAACAAAAATAGTCCAGATCAGTTCCTGGTTCAACCTTGTAATAAATACTAAAAAATATCTATTTAAAAAAAATCTTATTTATAAATCATTATGATCTACTTGAATTAAGGCATATTCAATCATATTTTTCTATTAAAACTGTAGTAGGTGCTACAGAATATATCTTATAACTCTTATTAAAATTCATTGCATTATAAAACCATTTTCCAACACACTGCAATCATAAGAAGCATGGCCCAAAATGAAGGTATTGTCTAATTCATCAACTGTACACTTTTGCTTTGTCATCTATAACTAGACAAACTGCCTTCTGAATTTTCAGTGTGAATGATTGTTTTCAGTGTTTTCTTCTCTGCTGTTTTCTTCTTTGCTCCTTATCATAAGTGAGTCATCTAAATGTTAATTATTTCTGCAAGGTAAATAATTGTGTGCTATGTATTTTTGTATTTTTTCTTCTGTATGTTATCTGTATTGCATCCTTGAGGTAAATTAGCACCAGTATAGTTAAACCAGCATCTTTCAGTTACAAGCATCATTACTCCTGACTTATGGTTTCATAATAATTGCCTAAAAGACTATATGACTTGACTATAAAGAAGAAATTTGAAAATGCAAAACTACTGAAGACAAAATCAGGAGGTGAAAACAATCTGGTATTTTTGATCTCAGCTACACATTGGTTGGGTGAGGAAAGAGATTACGAAGCCAGAAATACAACCATGAAAAGAGAACATCTGAAACATTATGTGCCAGTATGAAACAGTTACACCCATCCAAAATAGCTGCAATGAGTACCAGGGTTGTTATCATCTTCTGACACAATGGGATTCTCTGTGAGTCTGAGCTGAATTAGGTCTTCAAACAGGCAAACCTGAAGTTTTTTCTGCATGCTGCACACAGTTTCTGTATATATCCTATGCAAGTTGTCTCAGGTACTTCAAGCCTCAGGTTGCTCTTAGAAAAGCTTATCCTGGAGTAGGATGGCTTGTAGAACAGACTTTTTCAGTTGGACAGACCTACAATGATTATCTAGACCAACTGCCTGAACAATTCAGGGCTGCCCAAATCTAAAGTGTGGTTTTAACAGAATTGTCCAAACGCCTTTTAAACAGACAGGCTCGGGGGATTGATCAGCTCTCTCGGAGGACTGTTCCTGTGTTTGATCAGCCTAAAAAATGAAAGAAATGTAAATAAATGCTTCCAAAGGTCCAGTCTGAACCTGCACTGGTGCAGCTCTGAACCCATGCATGCCTTTGTCACTGGATACCAGGGAGTAGATCTCAGCACCATCCTCTCCACTCTCCCTCCTTGGAAAGCTGTAGAGAGCAATGGGATCACTCCTCACCTCCTCTTCTCCAAAGAAGACAAGCTCAGAGTCCTTAGCTGTCCCTCACAGGACATGCCTACTTGAAGCTTAGTATTTAGGTGGGGGATTGCCTCTGGCTGGACACTAGGTGCCACCAAAGCTGTTGTGTCACTCCCTTCCTCAGAGGCATGGGGATGAGAAAATATAATAAAGGCTCATGGGTTGGGATAAGGGCAGGGAGAGATAACATCAATAACCATAACAGGAAGAACAGACTCAGCTTGGAAAAAATTTAATTACCAATCAAACCAAAGTAGGATAATGAGAAAATAAAAACAAAATCTCCAAACATCTCAACCCATTTCTCTCTTCTTCCTGTGCTCAACTTCACTCACGAATTCTTTATACTCTGTTCCCACAGTGGCACAGGGGGACATGGAAGGGGGTTGCAGTCTCTTCAGCACCCATCTCTGCCACTGCTTCCTCCTCCCAGGGTGGACTCCTCACACTCTTTCCCTGCAGGGAAATTTTTTCTCTGGCACCTGGTCCACCTCCTGCCCTTCCTTCTGCACTGTCTGCAGGACTATTTCTCTCATATATTGTCATTCCTCCCTCTGGCTGCTGTTGTGCAGCAGCTTTTTCCTCTTCTTGAGTGTGCTATCAGAGGCACCTCCACCTTCACTGATGAGCTTGACCTTGGAGCCAGGTGGTACTGGCATCACTGGACATGGGGGAAGCTTCCAGAAGCTTGTCACAAAAGCCACCTCTGTGGTCCCCTTCTACCAAAACCCTGTCACACAAAGGCAATACACCTTATGTCTCACTAGCCTTCAAGAGATACAGATAGAGCTTCTTTCAGCAAATAGGCAAAGGCCGTCCCTCAAGAGAGTGGTTTAATCAGATTAGCAAATTGGAGCAGTTGGATGTGGATGGATCAGTGTCCTTCCACAAGATCAAGAACCTTGCCTTAAATGTAACAGTCTGGGACAACATTAAGGCCAGCATATTTGTAAATACACAATACTGGATAGAAAGAAAATTGCGACTTGTCATTATTAGGCTTTTATAAAATTAAATGTCTTTTTCTATTTGCTATATGACAAAAAATTAGCCAGGATGCTCAACTCTATGTTTCAAGATCTACACATTAGTTCTTCTAGAATTGCATGCCCAGACTGCCAACATAACTCTAACACTTTGTTACAACAGAGATGTTTTAAATTTAATCTGAATAAACCATGTATTAGCATTAATTTTGAAAGATGTAAAAATATTCTGTAAAAAGTCTGCAAAGTACTTGTTTTAAGCATCCTGCTTAATCTTTAAATCTTGTGCTTTTATCAGTACAGGTACAGTGCAGCAACAAATGAGATCAGTGTCTTTTCTCATCTATGTCCTAAGACAGCAATTTTTTACAATTAATATTTTATAAATTGTAAATATACATTTTTAAAGCAATTTGACACAGGTCCTCTTCTGAGCATCTGTGTAAGAGGTTTTTAGCAATGCTCTTCTTTCTTGAAGAGCATGTTCCTTTGAAATGCACTTTTTCTTAGAAAGGGTGTCTTCCTCTATTTTCAGGACTGTTACTTGGATGCTGTGTTATGTCTTATCAGCTCAGTCATAGTCCATTGACTTGCATTTCGTAATGTGAAATGAACGTACACTTACTTTTGGATTACAAAACGAAGATAATAAAACAGACTTGCAATGTTTTTGTCTGCAATGATAGAACACTTGCAATCCCAGAGATAATATTACCTGTTAGGGGCATGTAACCACCTCTCATTTCTACAATGACGATGCAGGGCTTTTGTCAGCCTTCCTATCTGTTTCATACAGAATCTGCAGTGAGAGTTTCTTAGATTCCACAGGACTGGGAGCAAAAGTTTATCAGCACTGGCGATTTGGAAAACTACCTCAAAATCAAGAGGAGAAAACTTATTTTTAAGATGACTTAAGGGACAAGTGGGAGACCAGTACATTAACCTGCTCAGTAACTTAGATGTTTATACAGTATTCTAAGAAGCAGAGGGTAACACAGCTAGAATAACAATATAAGAAGGAATGAATTGCTCACAAAGGACAGGTAAGGAATGCAATTCAGCATGGGTCAGTGAAAAAATCCTATATTTAAAAGTAATGATTAAGTGGACAGATATAGTATGAGCCCGTCCAAATCAGCAGCAACACAAGAAAGCAATGCAGAAAAAGATTTGACTGTTAGCATGTATCCCATGGAAAATATATCTCACTAGTGTCATGGTGGTGAAGAGAAGAAAAAAAAAAATAAGAAACTCATACAAAAGAACCCCCTGAAATGAGTACTGTCTGAGACACATAAAGCCATTATTTCCATTCCCTCTGCGTAGCACCCAGATATGTTGCAGTAGCCAGTCTGGCAGTTCAAAGAGGTACCAAATAAAAAGATTCCAGAGAAAAATTGACAAACAGGATCTGAAAGCAGAAAATTCAAAGGAAAAAGGAATAATTTGGTCTAGCAGGGAAGAAAGCAAGGCAGGAAGGGTGCCAGCCATTTTCAAATACAGAAGGACAATGAAAAAGCAGAACCCCCTCATGGCCATTAGAAACATATTAAGGAGTAATGGATTAGGTGATATAAAAGCTGATTAAGGTTAGACAAAAGCCAAAACTGAGATCATTTAAGTGCTGAAATAGATGCTTGGAGAAGTTGTGAAATCACTACTCACAGGAACTGTACAGGTTCATCTGATTCTGCCTTCATGCAAGGAGGACAGACAGGTGACTGCTCAAAGACCATTGTTGCCCTGTTTCTATGGCTTCTATGATTCCACCCTGCCTCTAGCTCCCTCAAGGATGGGAGTGAAATGTGAGATATCTTTAACCCTACATGTAATGACAAGCAAAAATGACAAGTAATACGTGTATAAGGGCAAGAGATAGGAAGCTACACAAAGAAATCTAGTAACTGATACAATCAATGTCACCAAATACTGCAAATACATCCACACATTCCTCACCATCAATACCTGTAGCATTTATAAAATGTGATAATCTAACATAGGTCTCAATTTCTTGCATGAGTATCAGTGCAGTCCAATATACATCTTGAGCAAACAAGATAAAAAGGAAGCGAGGTCAGCCTTTTAAATTGTATTTAAAACATGTTATAAATTAATGAAATTCAGGAAAATAACTGAAAATTACTTTACTTCTCCTATCCACAACAAAAAAAAACCTCAAAAGCAGAAGATATTTCAAATACTCTCCTTCAACTCTTTCAATTTATACTAGATTTGAAAGGATTTTTATGGAATAAATAAAAGGAATACCTGTGACAGAGATATAGATTTTAGTGCTTTAATACTACATTGCAACCACTTCATGTTACCTAACACACATGCAATTTCTCCCCAGTGTAAGTAAAGCCAGAAACCTTGTAACTGAGTCTCACCCATTTATTCTTCCATCATTGATAAAAACTGCATCTTGGTTTCAGTTTGAGTTCTTCACTATAGTCATGTGTTTTATGTATTTCCCTATTATTACTTCCAGACTATGATTCTGCAACATGAATACGTAGGTAGATTTGGGCACTCAAGAATCAGAGAGACAAAAGGATTCTATTAATTCCCCACAGCCACATCCCTTCCCTTTTTCCTAAATGAGAGCAATACAGATTACGTATCCTAAACATCTGTAATATAAATGTACCTAAAGACCTGACACAGACTCCAGTTTGCTTTTTCAAACATCAAGTAAGAAATTCACTACTTCTGTCAAAGATTTTAAACTACAAAGATAACCACAGAAAAAAATCACTTTGACTAAATTACCACCAAACTTGGCCTATAGTATTATAGATTCCAAAAAAAGAATATATATATATTTTTTTTTAATTAAAATAAAGGTTGTGTGCTTTAAAGGACTTTTCTATCTGGCATTTAAAAAAATGGTTCTTCCTTCCATGCTGAGACTTCTTATTCATTTCATTACAAATTAAGAACATGCTTCATATTCAAACTGTAGCACAAATTAAGTTATGGCTAGAACATTTACAACTTATTTTTTTGTCTTTTACAGCTATTTAAGAATGTGTTCCTATTAAAATTTCTGATTGTATTACAGAAAAAAAAAATTATTTAGCATTAAAACTGAATTATTCTTTTTAATACCTTGCAGGCACTAATTGATCCTCATGATGCTTAGAGGAAGTTAGAAGGTACTATTATCCTAGTCTTATCCAGAAGTAAAACTGAGGTAAAAAAGCTAAACCACTTGTCCAGTGTCCCATCATCATGCAAGCCTGAAATCAGACCATGATTCTGCATGTCAGGCGTAGCATTTAATTTTGTAAGTCTTTGTAGGACTTAGGCATCTGTCTCAAAGCAACTGTCTAACCACTTCTTTGGGATATTGTATTACATCAAAAGTGCTGTGCTCCCCAGAAGCATGATTAATATTTGTCTTTAAACATTTCAAAATACAGAGAAAGAGAAACATTTCAAAACAGAGAAAGAGAAAAATCAAAAATAGTCAGTAGATCTAGTTAATCTATCATCATAGCTAAATGAATTACCTAACAAGCTGTCAGGCACAGATTTACAGTGACACAAGAAAAAATTGTCTTGAACATTTTTAAGAGTGTAGCATCTTTGTTCAATCAGTCTTATGACAGAGAATGTTAAAAGTACCCCAGAGAAATACAATATTGTGTTGGCACTGTTGATTTTCAAGGGCTTTCTCTGTCTCTTGTGTTTCTATTCCAAACCCTTCACTTCCTGTACTTCTAGTACAGTTAAAACAAACATAAGACATACCTTGATTGTACTAGTGTGTGCACCAGGATATTCTTTCTCCTCCAGTGTTGACCAACGTTGTATAAATTTTGACACCAGAGGATCATCATAGTCAACTATCTGAAATCCAGAGACATTAGCTCCTCCAAACTGAATTTTTGACAAATCTCCATCAGTAAATCCCTGAGCACAGAAAAAATTATGTCTGTTATTTTAACAGTTTTGGCAGTTTTCTCAATAGTGTATAAAAAGAAAGAGTTACCATATGACCTCTACTGCAGAAGAGTAAGCCAACATTTTCCTCACACTGGATCCAACTTAAATCCTGGGCTGCCAGGATTAAGTCATCAGCTCCATCAGCCAGGAACACTTCTTGTTGCCCACTAGACAAACACTTTTATAGAGAGCAAGGGCTGGGTGGACATGCCCTTGCCATCCTAACTTCCTAAACATCCTATTAATTTCAGGGGACCACTTAAATGAGAAAGAAAACACTGGACATGAGTAACAGGCAAGCAAGTTTTAGGCAGGAATACTTACAGCCACAGCTGTATCCTCTTTTTTAGGAGCTCTAAAGCACGTGGAAGGACTTACCATATCCACTGTGTCCTCCCTCTCACACAGAGAACTACTTCTCTTATAAACAGTTGTGTTCTGTTTTCTGTGTTTGGTGATTTAACGTCACCCAAACGACCATGAAAATGAATTTACATAAAATAATGATGTCAGACACTTCATTATAAATGAATGTTGTGAGTGAATACAAAAAGAAGCAGCAGCTTCAAACCACATTATCATAAGTTGCTGCAATTGCTACACTAGGTGCCCTTTAATTATTGCGTATTAATGATCCTCATGTGTTGTTGCCTGCTAATACAGACAATTCTACACAGATCATGTAACTTGACAGTTGAACAGGAACATTCATTGTATATTCAAACCTCTTTTCCATCTATCTGCTTCTTTTTATTGCCAAAATAGATCAATTTCTTGAATGACTGATCAGACTGGGGGAGAATATTACTACAGTCCATAAAGAAGAAAGCAGGTGGATTCAATGAAGATATGATTCAAATGCTAGATAAGTTTCCTTTCTGACAGAGAAAAACAAATTTTTAAAATCACTACCATAAACAGTTTATACATAATATTAAACAGCTTTAAAACACAGGATCCAGTAATTTTTAGATCTTATGGACTTACTGTTACAAATTTAAAGCAATGGCTAGAATAGCAACCAGTTAACATAATGAAATCCACTGGGCACATTTTCTAAAATTTCCCTTAAGACTCAAAATACTGTTTATCCAACATTTGCAATGCAAACCACAGATGTCTAACAGCTAATTTTTCACATTTTGTAAGACTCTTATGCCTGCTTTATGAGTATCAGCACCTCAACTCCTTTATCCAAAAATTAGTTATTAAGATATAAGAATGAAACCCCAGTGTTCAGCCTTTAAAGAGGCCTTTAAAGCATGAGGCTTCTTCACACCATGGCACCCACATGACTCTTCAGAGCACTGCCCGCCTGGAGGGAGAAGTGTTCTCAACAAAGGCTGGGAGGAGACATGGGTTATGCCTCAGGTGCCCGAGACACACCATGGTCCTTCTGTTTCCTCAGGCTCCTCAAAGGACTATGGAAGACAGTGTCAATTGGGGCACTCTGGGCCCTGCTGGAATTTATATCAAACACTATCACAGGTCAAGATTAAATGATGAAAATAATGGTGTGATGGCATTTGCACTATACAACCCCCAAAACCCTTTTCTTGAACAGGGTAACTGAGATTTGAACATGCAGAATTTGCTTTGTCTATTACAAAAAAACAATTGGATTAGTTCCCCTAACTTCAGTAAGTAACTGTTTATAGACTTTATATCAGTAAAATGGCCCTTCGCCTTTAGACACAATTTCAAAAAATTACCTTGACAGGATTTAGTGAGTTTTCTAAACTTTCCCTGCAGGCACACTGTTAGCTATACTGTCTGATCACCTATGTTCAAGAAAACATTAATTCAAACTGATTATCCAGCCAATCTGAGGGAGGAAATGTAGAAATCCAAGACTTACTAGTCTAGTAGAACGAAAAATGAGAACCGTGATTCTTAAGTAGTTTAAAAGTTGTGAGAGAGAAATCACCACCTTGCTGAATGAATGTATCATCCTATGATGCAGAAAGTTATTTTTCTATTTTACATACCTTCTTTTTCTAAAGTATATAGAAAAAGAGAAGTTCTATTGTAGGTGCTGAGCAACCTTCATTCCCATTGCTGGGAATATGATAAGAGGCATTTAAACGCTGAAAAAACACTCAGCCAATAAACAAATATAATCTCAACACATGCATTCATTTAGCAAGGATAAAGACATCTAGCTTTTTTTCTGTTTTCTAAAATGTATTTAAAACAAAATACTAGTAGATTTGCTTCTGTAAACAGTCAGATGAGCAATACAGTATTTTAAATACTAAGAATGCTTACCAGATTTGCAATGATATAGTGGTATCCTTTAACATGTTTACCAATTGTGATAACCTGTAAAAAAGAAGAAATACCTCCATAATGGAGAATGTTCTGTGGTATACAGACAAAGACTTGAAAGGTACAAAATGCAGTATGATGTAAAAGCTACCTAAGAGCTTTATGGTACACAGTACTGAGTTTGTGTGATGCTTTATCCTTTATTTTGCCTAATGCACCACTGAACATACTCTTTGCTAGTAGAAATTAGCCACGTTGAAGTCCAAGTCCCAAGAGGGAGAGTCCCTGCAGACACAGGAGCTGAATGCTAATTACTATGCTGTGTATTAAAGGCACAGCCCAGCCAGGAGAGAGCTGGCATCATGCATTTAGAAACATTGTGCCTCACAGACTCCTGTTAGATTCTGCCCACTGACATCAATGAATTATGAGGAAGCCTTGTAAAGTTCAAATTGTTTATTGCCCTAAGTCTTCCTCATAATCGCCCTCAAAGCCAGCTGGTGGTTTCTCCACAGTCCCTTCTGGCAGACCTGTAGCATGGATTCCTCTCTCAAATAAGCCTAATTAAGACTATGTCTGCATGGGGAAGTTTGCATTTTAAAGCTAAGCACTTCACTAGAGGAAGGATGTGCAGATAAGAGAAGTCTAGAGGTTTGTTCCATCCTTTGAACAATGAGGACAAGGAACTTAAAATTAAGAGAGGATGACTCATTCGTTTCCTCATTTAACATATAACTAAAATATTCAGACTAGGTATCCTGAAACTTATATCAGGGTACTAGTGAACAACATTCCACATATTTGGCTTAATGAAGTTACAGAAATATAATTGAAAGCAGTTTTAATACTGAGTTTACATTACTAGAGTTTGAGACTGAGAGGGATCACATTACACAGGCCACGGAAGCAATTAAATTGTTCCTCTTTTGAGGTCTATATATATAATGATATATGAACTTAAGTATCCTAAAACAATTACTTGGATCAGACTACTTAAAACTAAATACTTATTAAGAGGTATAACAACTATTTTTAGATGAGTTTTTTTATGTAGCTGCTGCTTCCAAAGAAATTTTAGTTAGATCAAGTAGATTAGCTCTTCTGTAAGAAAGAAGAGTAAAAAACTGGTATCTGAGAAGACAACCAGTAGCTGCAAGCCTTTGGATCAATGCTCAGTAACCCTGCTCTAGCTGCCACCAGTACTCTTTTATTAACCCAGCTTGCTAAAACTTGCCACTTGTCCATATGAACACTAAGGATGCTGCCAGCTAAAACTGAGAAAATTCAGTGGTAGTACCAAGAGCCATGATGAAGGAGCTGTTCAGCAAAAGCTATTCAGCAGTTTAGAGCATCTTCTCTAGAGGGGATAGACAAGTAGTGGCAGTAATTACAGAGTTGCCCAAAGGGTGTTATCAGAGTGAAATGAGATTCTGCAAAGGAAACCTGAGAAGAGACAGAAGCTATACAATGAAGAGCATGGTGACACAGACATGCCAGATCAGAGAAGAGGAATATAAACTAGTCTAAGGAGAGCTTGGGAACTGAAATATTTTTCAACTTACATGAATCGTTGAAATCTGGAAGAGAAACTATAACATGAGACAAAAACCAAGAATGATGAAGCAACTTTGCAAATACATCTTGTGGCTATACAAAGATCCAAGTGAACTGAGTGAACCTGAGGCTGTCACCTCAGCTTAAAATATTTGCAGGAAAAATCAAAGCACTAAAATGAAAGATTTGTTCAACAACAGAAAGCAAGGAAGAAAGTGAAGAGGTTGTTCCTTTATGTATTGAGCATGCAAATAGTACTTTGGTATTAAAGGAAAATCTGGTTAACAGAAAGCCTGTTGCATTTCTTGCAGTAAAAATACACAGAAAAAGGGATACTGATATGATGTGTCTACTTCAGGCATCCTCATGAAATGGAGAGAATTTCTGAGGGATTTTTTTTAAGGGCAGAAATTAAAATAATTTTTCAAAAATAAAATCTGGTAGCAAAGCAAGACAAAGCAAAAATAAAATCTGGTAGCAAAGTATGCTGCTATTAGAAAAGAATATCAGAAGAACACACTCAAAGGATGCTCACAAATCCATTGTTCAGCACTTCATTTTCAGAGATGGAAAAAATTAATGGAGAATCAGTGATTTCAACCTTCTTGTAGGCTATTTGAGAAATTAAAAGTAGGTTTACCTTTAAATGTACAGAAGAGAAGTTACTGAGTGTAAGGATAATGCTAGTGTAAGGGCTTAAAAAAGAGACCAAAGTCCAGAAACAACCAGGCTATCTTGTGAAGAGATTTCCAAGACTAAACCCATATAGGACAGCTGAGATCAGCTTAAGAGAACATATTCCAGGGCATAGCAGAAAGCTATTTAGAGGAGAACAATGAACTAGAGTTATATTAACTGACCTGTGAGGCTGATTCGGTTATCTAGGATTCTTCAGTGACTTACAAATCAAAACAGCAGAAACAAAAGCTTAGCCATCTGTATGCTTAAGGAGTAGCACAGGTCTGTGGGGATAAGCTGAGAAACTCTAAGCATCTAAAAAAGGCGGAATCTATCAAAGTGCAATTAGGGCAAGAAAAATATCCCAGAACTGCAATCAAAGTAAGAAGCAGACAAAGATGAAAATAGGTCGATTACGAAACAAAGACTGTAAAAATGAGTGGTAACTGAAGGGTAAAGAGGGTTCTTGTCTATAAAAAGTGGTTAAAAGGTGAAACTGAAGAAAATTACAGTCAGCCAAAGTTTCATAGCAGAGATTATAACGAATATTACATACTTATTTTAAAAAGAATGTATAGGATAGTAAGATAAATGCTAAAAATAGTCTTGTCAAGATTGAAATATGTCAAAGCAGTATCTTTTTCTCTGGCCTGATAATCAGGAAACAGTAGATGTGACATATCTTAAGTCTGAAAAGGTGATTGTTCTGTAGGACATCATTAGAAACTCACAATAGACATGGACAAGACAAAAAGCCACCGTAAGGTAAGTAAAGATCCATTTCAAAGGCCAACTGAAGAGGACTCCTTATGTCAAACATTGTTCCACACTGTAAATTTCTTGACATTGATAAGTCAAAATGTGATTTTGAAAAAGTGCAGATGATAGAGAGATTACACTCTCAGAGATCAAATGTTCTTGAGAACAGGATCAAATTCAATTTTATCTTGAAAATTAGAAAAACAGTTTGTGGATATGAATTCTGAATAAAACACACAAACAGAATGTAGTCCATTAAGGACACCGCTCATTGTCTGAGCCTCCTCAAAATACAACGACCTTCAAAACAAAGACCAAAATAACAAGCCCTTCAAAAAACCTTCAAACAAATACATTCATACTCTGATGATACATCCCTACTGATGCTGTGCAGTCTCACATGATGAAGCTCAAGCCAACAGGGAACTATCCTTACAATTTTCCATTGTGCTCTGTATACATGAAAAGAGGCAGTAAGACCTTCCTAGACACTAGGACTGAAGTGGATTTCAAAGTAATGCAGTAATTTGAATCAGAGCACCATGATAATGTTGCTAAAAAGAAAATTTAAAAAAAAATCATTTTGGCAAATAATTTGCATGAGTGGAGAGAAGACAGATTTTGCTGTTCTTTTTAAAGCTTGGGAGGTCTTTAGCTATGAAAAACAGCATCCAATTTTGGTTAACACAATTTAAGTGTCACACAAAATGAAGAGACAAGCAAGGAAAGTGCAAATGACAAAGAGCTTCAAAACACAAATTTCAAAGGGCATTAAATGAGAAAGAGAAGCTGTGATACAGTCTTTCCAAGACATAAAAGGTTCTCAAAAAATGCATTAGAGGGAGAAAATACCTTCTAGGTGTAAAAAGAACTAATCCTTACACATACCTACCTATAGTGGACCAGATACAATAGTGTATCAACCATGTATAATACAATATACTACTTAGGTTGTGAAATAGTCTGAGCAAGGTATTTTGTAAATTACTGTTTTTATTTTAAATAAGCAGGATAGAAAACTATACAGGATCATCCAGATAGAATTATCTTGCCTTTGAGCAAGGGATTATAGGATTTGCATGTTCACTTTCTGCCTGGCACATATGTGGTCCTCCATACAAACTAGTCACTGCCAAATGATTCATAATAATCACAAAAATACCATCAAAATAAATGAACTCATTACATTTACTTATAGAATACTGCTAACTGCTGTCACTGAAGAAAGGAGAATAGCAAACCTGATCAACAATGTCGTTGACTTTATCGCGTTCACAGTCCAAAATCACTCGTCTTTCCTTTTTTACCTCTAGATCTTGAAACAGTGAACGGTAAGTTTCATCTTTTCTCTCATTGTTAATATTTCCTACATTAATAGCAGTCACTTGCCACTTCTTTTCAGCAGCAGAATCCAGCACAGCTTGCAGTGTTGATAAGCCTAGTGAAGCATAGGAGAAAACAGAAGATATGACTGACAAAGCTTCAGGAATTAATAAGCATCTACAATGTGATTTGTGAGATCACTTATTTAAGATCTCCTGTAACTTTTTTGACCTGTCACAAGAAGGTAGAAGTCAGAAACTAAGATATATGTGGTCCCAATCAATTATTACTGCACGAAATTTCCATTTGCATCACTGCAAGGCATCAAGGTAAAGCCTCGTAAGTACAACCTTTGTGTTTGGCTCAACCCTCTTTAGAATAGGATTATTCTGGTTTCACTGATCCACTGCTGGAATTCCACATAGTGGGAAAGATATCTTCTAGGAGAGGAGTGATCCAATTAGAGCAAAAGAATCGGTGTCTTATTAAAAAAAGGATCAGCCTTATTAAAGGATCAGCTGCTTAAACAAAAGCTATTGAACAGTTTTGTTCTCAGCATTTGAGCAGTACTGTATTTAAACTCAGACCTCACTGAAGTCTACGGCAGAATTCCCATGTTCTGCAGTGATGGTAATGGATTTACTATTTGTTACATATTCATGTCCCTGATTATGAAGGATGTGCTGAGATGTATTTTTCCATATAGATAAGCAAGCTCAATGCTAACACCTATAAGCAGTGTAGAGAAGTTTGCTTCCATCTTGTACTTTTGGCAAGTTCCTGATAGGAAGCTGTAATGTTTGTTCAGATATAACTGCCTACAATATACTGTAAAACCACTGAAGACTTTACTTGACAGACTTTACTTTTAAGGGATGAACTAACATAGTAGAGAAACATGAAAATTACTGCTGGAAATTAATTCCTGCTGTACAAAAAGTACAATTTTAATGATTTCCAGCAGTACAAGAATGAGACTTACCATGTTTCAATTCCTATCAGAGAATTTTACATGATTCTAGAGAGCAGTTTTAGGGATACCAGATACTATTATAGAAAAAAAAAAAAGAAATTAGACTTTCTTATGAGTGAATTGACATTTTTGCACGTTCTTCTCTCCTGAAATCACCAAACATCAGGAGTCATTTCTTTGAGACAAATTCTGATGTGATAAAGGGAGCTTTAGGTATAAGTCTCATGAAAAGTAATAGTGGTTATGCCCATAAACACAAAAGGAGAGCACTAAGAATTAATTTGTCTCACAGTCTGTAGGTATGATACTAAATTAAGATTGGTCAGTGTTTAGCAATTCAGTTTCATCAGTAAAAATGGTAATGACATAAAGCACTACACAAGACTGGTCATCAGCAAAGGTAGAAAATGGCAGGCTTCCAAAAACATAAATTGAATTATTGTCTTATATAATTCTGGTTTTCTGAGTCTCTTTAAGAAACACTGGTACTAAGTTTTGTATGTCATGTAATGAATATTTATTTTAAAATCACAGATAACTACAGTCCACCAGTACATATAAACTATTTCAAATGCTAAAGATGAACCTAGAGAACTTGTGTTAAAAGGGAAAGATTAGTAATGTAGGCAAACTGAGAGATGCAGGGAGCATCTTAAAATGCTAAAAAACACTAAAGTATGTTTAAATCTCAAAACACTGCTTGAAATGATGAATTAAAATTTTTTTAAAAAGACAGATCAGCCAAACTGAAACACATTTATTCTGAATAAATGTGTTTCAAATCTCATTTATCAGATTTCAAATCTCATTTATCAGATTTCCAACCTGTCTAAATTTCCTCTGAGTTAAACAATCTCAACTAGGTACAAATTAATAAGGACTATTAATGCTAATACTACCCATTGCAAAGGGTTTCTATACTTTACTCCTCTGATCTTCTATTTTCCCTAGGGTTTCTCTTTTCTTGAGGTATTCTCTGTGGAGATATCAAATGACTGCCTTGATTGCTTGCTTTTTTTTTTTTTTTTTTGGGGTGGCAGATTAGTCATCCCCATAGAGCTTAGTTTATTCTGATAGCAATAAAATGTTGCAAAATCACAAAAAAACCCAAAAACAACCAAACAGAAAGCATTTGCAGCAATACTTCTGTGAAAGTGAAATTTTCTGGAGAGTAGTAACAAAAGTGGAAGACTCTGCAGAGGAGAAACTTCAGCAACTTCAGCAGCTATTTTTCAAGCTGCAGGAGCACTTCTGTTTGGAAAACTCATGTCCTGAACCTCTTTTGGTTATCATGAGACAAACTTTTAAAACAATGAGCTTAAAAAGGAAGACAGAAGAGAGGCTGAATAACTTAGCAATTCTTTTACAGATAGAATCTTACAATAATGTAACTACTTTTTCAAAAACTCACTGTTGGTAATGGCAGAGAGGAGGTAAGGATGGTAAAGGACACTACTCCACATTACATGAGCATAACTAGTGTATTAAGACAGAAATAGCTTGGGCACACATATACTGAATGGCCTCACTCCTTATGGACAGGGATGACAGAAAATTGTCCTGTACTTCAGCCAGTCAGTCCCTGACCACAGAGGTGCTCTAACACCAGCAAAAAACAATTCTTAAGGAGTAAGTCATCAAACTAATTCTCATTACCCTTCATAGATTCTATGAAGAATAAGTCCCTTTGCCTTTTTTATCTCGCTCCTGAAGGTGGAAACATCTTCATTTCTGTATCATTCCTTAAATATACATCACTGTCACTACATTAACAGGCAAAGTGCTTAAAGGAACTCTGGACTTGTGTATCTGGGATTTGATGTCAATGTAGCTGGCTACAAACTGTTCAACTCTGCAGCTTGACCTCATGCAATCTGTGGGGAGCACTGAGGAGCAACAATTTATTCCACATAAGGGTAGGAGCTTCATGCCTTGGACCTTGTTATCACTGGGGTGTCTTGCACAAATAAAGCCAACAGGTAAGAAAAAGAGGAAGATTGAGGCTAGAAAGAACAATCTCATGCTGTTATTTCTGGCCAGATCCAGACAGTGCAGCTCACAAGAACTATGTGTTTTTCAGTATTTCCTAAATATAAATCACATGCAGGTCACATTCTGCCCACTGCTAGATCATTGACAGAGTACTGGCTAAGAAAGTAGTTTTACATCTGTCCTTTCTAAAAAGACAGTGAATGTTTCTGATTCTAATGTGAATTTGAAAAGGAATTGCCAGAGAAATGAGCTTAGCATTCATTGTTCCATGTGAAATTACCTTTGGAGGATACACACCAGGTTTACTTTTTCTACCTATTATAAAAGTAATACAGAACTCTCTTGAGACCTCCTTCAGCTTCTGAACATCATGTATAAAATGGCATCAGAATGCAGGGAATTTAGTCACCCCACTACTCAACAAACCATGGAGTGGTATAACCATGCTTTAACTCTATTAGCATTTTATAATTTAAAATGCATTTAATATTTAACTTTGACCAATGAACATGCAGACAAGCTACAAAATAGCCTCTTTAAAGGGAACAGGAGCAGGTAAGAATAGAAGAAAGTTAGCCAAGGACTACTAGGTGAGGACAACCTGAAAATGGAATGATAATAATGGAATTCCAGAAAAATCAGCCAAAACCACCACATTTTCTGGATAAAGTTGCTTCTTCTCAGAAAACTAACTAATATGCCACAATTTGAAAGTTCATAAACTATTATATTATTACTACTACAGCCATAAAAGGGCATGAAAAGGCTGTATGGTGGAGTTAACTGAGCAATGGGTTTGTATTTATCAACATCAACAATAAAATCTAAGCTCAACAGAGGCAAAGAACTTGCTACCAAAAGCAGTCTCCAAAGAAGCAGTGACTGACTGCATCCAAGATTTATTGCTTGCTTGGTGCCCAACTACAGATTTTGCATATGTGGAATGAATCTATGGTAGCAGATAGCCCTTCATGCTCAGATTTCTTTTCTCCTTAGATGTTTCTTTAACAAAAAAAGAAAAAACTTTACATAGAAACTGTTTTACAGCATGTGACTAAACTCACATTGCTTAACAGTTGCAATTCTATTTATGCATACCACAATAATTTCATTCTCATTTAAACAATTCTGTTTCTGTCCCAAAAGCTCATTTCTAAATTCAAGAAACACTTGATTCAATTACACTTACACTTGTTGGAGGTAAATATTTCTGTTATTTACTTATCTAATATGAATTCCAGATTTCAACGAGATACACCTGCCTAACAGGGTGCAGGTTACATGTACCACACCTTACCTCTATCACTGTCATACAAATATGCAAACTTGGTCCACTGATAGTATTCGATCAAGCTAAGAAGAGCTCCTTTGAGGTCAGGTCTCATCTGAATGACAAAGGGATGTGTTCCATCTGTTGGGAAGCTGGGAGTTATGAAGGAGACATGAAGAGTCCCACAGAATGATGTTATGGTATTTACAGACTTCTTGTCATAGAATCCAAAAATAGCAAAGACTCCTCTTGAAAACTGGGAGCAGACTAGAAAGAAGAAAGACAGAAAATTAGTGGGAGAATTTATTTTAAAAATCTTTTGAAAACTCTATAATGTATATATTTATGAGAAATGTGTGTCTGAAAAGTGTCTGATCACATTAATACCAGACAAAAAAAGTAATACTCTTCTATGGAGATAATTTCTTAGCATTATCAATCAGCAATATAAAACTTACACTAGAAAAAAACAACAAAAAAGAAAGTATCAGATATGTGGTGCACACTCCTAGATTATAAAACTCACCAGCTTACTCTTAAATTCAATTTATGTTGTAAAGAACAGTGATGACAGACATCAATGGCAGTTGCAATTCAAAAATCGAGACATTACAACCACACACAGAATTATGGAAATAGATAATGTTTTGTCACGTTAAAAATAAACTGCCTCTGAGGTCAAGACTCACTAAGCTTTTTGCAAAGTAATTTAAATAACTTTCCATTTGTGGAAACACAAAGTCAAAACTAAACCCAAACCTATCAAGAGCAGTAAGTCCATTTGCTTTAAAACTCTCCTGTATCAAAGCATTATTTTAATTCCTGGTTTGTAGGACTCAGCAAAAGCTGGTCCTTCTGGATGACACTTGCGGTCATGTTGCAGGAAGAATAACCTCATAGGTGTAAATAACATGCTGATCATTCACTTTTTATCAGTGGAGACAATTCAAGCCAGCTGATGAATGTGACTGACCAGGACAGCCTCTGCAAAAGAACTAGTTGAGACTGCAGGGTATACTAGTGCTTAAGTTCTAAACCCAGGGTACCATCAGGAAATATTAATCTCTGATTAATTCACACATCACTTATGCATTCTTTGGTTTGCACAGTCACCTTGAAAAAGACACATCCTTCTAGAGACACCTGACCTGCTTATAGATAGAAATCACCGTGTAATTGATGCTAAATTTGCCCAGCCATTTAGTGCACTAATCCTTGAATATAATTCATATAAGGGAAAAAAAAAGTTGGTTTACTTTAGAATTTCCTAGATTTGAACTAATAATATATTTTTATCTTCCAAAGTTATTGCATCTTTATTTTTAAAATTGTGTTTCTTTTTTTAAAAGAAATATTATCCCTTTATACCTGTTACTACTCATTGCTTTCTTCTTATCATGGCTTTGCCTATGTATCTATGCTACCAGTCATCTCTCACGCCCTAATTATTCCTATACTCCAATTAAAAGCACCTAAACAGGATGAGTGAAATTCTGAGTCTGCCAGTTTTAAGTTTTCACCTATTAACTTTAATTAGGTCAGAATTTTGCCTCAGGTGAGAAAATACAAATGATTAAAAAACTTGATGAGTAACACCTTTTTATAAAAGGATGCTGCAGGTTTTACAGGGCTAGAGTACAAGATGGTCAAACCTTTTCCATTCTAACTACAAATCATTACAGAATCACAGAATTGTTTTGAGTGGAAAAGACCCTTAAGATCAGAGTCCAACCATTAACTCGGCACTGCAAAGTCCGTCACTAAACCATGTCCCCCAGTGTCATAGCTCAACATCTTTTAAAGACATCCACAATAGTTACTCAACAGCTTCCCTGGAATAATTGTTTCAATACCTCCCAAGAAGAAATTTTTCCTAATATTCAGTCTAAATATCCTCTATCCTAACTTGAGATAATTTCCTCTTCTACTGCTTGTTTTCTGAGTGGAGACCAACTTCCACATTGCTACACCCTCCTTCCAGGCAGTTTAGAGAGTGATAAGGTGTCCCCTGACCCTCCTTTGCTCCACACCAAATACCCTGAGCTCTCCCAACTGGTCCTCACAAGACTTGTGCTCCAGCCCTTCCCCAGGTCTGTTTCCCTTCTCTGGACATGCTCCAGCCCCTCAATGTCCTTCCTGTACTGAAGGGCCCAGAACTGAACACAGGATTTGAGGGGCAGCCTCACCAGCGCTGAGTACAGGGAGACAGTCACTGCCCTGGTCCTGCTGGCCACACTATTGCTGATCCAGGCCAGGATGCCATTGGCCTTCTTGGCCACCTGGGCTCAGCTGGCTCATGTTCAGCTGGCTGTTGACCAGCACTCCCAGGTCCTTTTCCTCAGGGCAGCTTTCCAGCTGCTCTTCCCCCAGTCTGTAGTGCTACATGGTGTTGTTGTGACCCAAGCACAGGACCTGGTATTTGGCCTTGTTGAACCTCGTACAATTGGCCTTGGCCCATCAATCCAGCCTGTCCAGATCCCTCTGCACAGCCTTCCAGCCCTCCAGCAGATCAACACACCACCCAACCTGGTGTCCTCTGCAAACTGACTTTGGGTGCACTTGATCCTCTTCTCCAGATGGTTGATAAATACATCAAACAGGGCTGGCCCTAACACTGTGTCCTGGGAGACACCACTTGTGACTGGTTGCCAGCTGGATGGAACTCCATTCATCACTGCTCTCTAGGCCTGACTATCCAGCCAGATTTTTACTCCTCCAAGCCATAAGAAGTCAGTTTCTCCAGGAAAATCATGTGGAAAATGGTGTCAAAGGCTTTACTAAAGCCAGGTAGACAAGATTCACAGCCTTTCCCTCATCCACCAAGCAGGTTTTCTTGCCATTGAAGGAGATCAGGCTGGACGACCAGAACCTGCCTTTCACAAATCTGTGCTGGCTGGGCCTGATCATCTGTTTGACCTGCATGTGCCTTGTGACAGCATTTAAGATGACCTTCCCCAGCACACCAAAGTTTGGCTTACAGGCCAGGTTATCCTTCCAACTCTTGTAGATGGGTGTCACCTTTGCTAATTCCAGACAACGGGACCTCCACAAGTCCAGCAGACTTGATGTCAAGTCAACTGACCCATGCCCAAATAAAACCCCCAAAATCAAAATTCTACTGATGACACCAGGCTTAGAGCCAGGTACTGATCTGCTAGCTTGCTGGTTTTTTCTGTTTCTTCCCTCATCTTTGCTGCATCAGGAAGGATAGAGGAAAATGCCACTTGCGCTCCTGATCCCTCAACCAGTTGTTCCAAGTTCCTGAAGTCTCTTGGTTGCTCTTAGAGAGATTTCAGGGACTTGGGACAGTCTTCAGGGACTTGCTCAGACTTCTTGTTGCAACTTCGTTACTGCCTACATGAAAAAAATCAATCAAGGATAATCAATCAAAGGCAGTATTCAGGGCAGGAAGATTTCTCTTCATGTCTTAAACCCAAGCCCCAAGGAGGCAGGGCTGGTTAGTAAAAGGTACCTTCTGTTCCCTTCAGAGGGGACTCTCCTATGGAAATGACCCATCTTTTTTCTTTATGGAAGCAGTTTTGATGCAGAGAGTAGGCCAACCTCAGCAACACCTCTATGCTGGATGAACCAGCATGGATGAACTGTTTTTGTTATTGTTCAGTTTCCCTTGCAGAGCCTCACACCTGTTATGAGAGGGCACCTGGGAAGGTGGGGCAGCCACAGAAGAGACACACCAGCTACACCAGGCAGGAACCCATCACCATTGCCCCCTACCCCTTAAGTCACTGTGTTCACCCAGGCAGAGAGAGGAAAGGCAATCCTCTGTGTCATGTATCCAGTCTGCCTGTCCAGCCTGTGTCAGGGAAAGCAGGTAGCTCTCTCTCTCTTGCTCTCCCTGCTACTCCTCAACCAACTCACCTCCCAGAACACTGTCACTGAGCACAGAGGAGTTCTCCTACTCAGGCACACCTCCCACAGGAGTGGTCACACTGGTCAGAGCAGGCTTCACCCTCCAGCCTGACACCTGTGTGGCAGCATGTTCCCATTGGAGGCCTGTCTCTGGGCAGCTGTGTCATGTTGAACAAAGATTTCTGAAAAAGGCTGTGAATTTTCTGAATAGCTTTACTGTTTAAGTTACTGGAACTCCTTGTTCTATTCCACATCATTATGCTCTCACTGAGGCAAAACCAACACACTACCTTCCCACACACTCATGAATGATGGTTTCCTGTGTGCAGTGAAGGCAAATACCATCTGAACTTGCTACAATAAAGGCATTAATGCCTCATAACTCACCTTCAAAAATGCACATAAAAATAGAGCATCAGTTTACTTCTGGATTCCTGGATGAGAATCTTGCAGACTGTTACTTGTACACTACTGTGACCTTCTGTGACTTTAAACCATTTTAATACTCCATATAAGGTGACAGAGACAACAGTCTGATCAAAGGACCACTGAAAAATAAAAATGTTTTATGTCCCTATTGCCAACATGTGGGATGCATTTCTCCTGTCACACTGCTTTCCTTCCATCACCAGTCAGTGATTTTAGGCATGGATGGAATAACATAGCCTACAGCAGCTAACAACCAGAAAATTTGCAAACCATAGGTGATGCCTTTTCAGAATCATCACCAATCCTCTCCTCACCTTCCTGACACTGGAGACCTTTACCTTGACCCATGAGTTTTCAAACTTTTGCTCTTCCTTTCTTCTTCTCTGTGCACTGGTGACAGAGGGGAGAGCGAGTGGCTGTGAGTGCTTTGCAGCTGGTAGGGTTAACCCATGACAGGGTAAAAGGTGTTATTCCACCTTCCAGCCACAGGACAGACCTGTAAATACCGCTGGCCTGTGCTCCACTGTACCTCTTCAGTGACACAAACATGCACCCACTCTACTCTCTTCAGAAGACAACTGCTATTCTTTCAAACTGAACATCCTCCCTGACAAGGCACAAACTCATACCACCTCTCATCACAACTTACTTAAATACAGCACTCTTGGATTAACCCAGTGAACAACTCTGTTTAACAGTCTCTACACCTGATAAATCACCAGTCCTTACATACATGTGTCTTCTTCTGAGGAAGGCTGGTAAAACTGCAATTTTGATCTCCTCTCCTGCACAAAGTGAAAGACAAGTAAAAAACACCATCTCCAACTAGGAAAGTCAAGTCACTGCAGTTCTAAGTGCCTAGAGGAGCTGCAGTTTAAATGCTGAATCACACACACACAGAGGTGAACAATCCCAACAAATAATATGGTAAAAGCAAAAACATTTTATATTTTTAAAATTATAATGGAACCTTCCAAACAGATACAATGTCTCACTTAATTCAACCAGGGCTTCCTTAATGTGAAATAAAATCTCTCTAACACAAGTCAAGTATGGACATAACTCACATCTGGGTCAACCAGAAAAATCAGGATCAACTATAATCCAGGTAAAAATAAATTTTCATCAGTAGTGATCAGTGTCACAATGTCACACAGAAGAAACTCAGTGTTGTGCTTTTCTCTGTGAAATTCCACTAAAGGTAAGAGTGCAGGCACCTGTGCTATGTAATAAAAACATGCTACAAATAAGCATTTAGACTTTGTCTAAAGACAAATTCTTTCAATTCTTTTTTTTTTTTTTTTTTTTTTGTCCTTTAGAAGCAGAAGGGAAAAGAAGGGATGGTATTTCCAAATATAATGGTGACCCAGCGGATAATGCAGAAACTGCAATTGTTTTTGGCAGGATTCCCACCTCAGACTAAGTCTACAGTCATGTTGCTATTGCTGGAAGACATTAGTTTTATAACGGTGAATCACAAGGTGTTCACGATTATTAGAGTAAAAAAAAAAAAGTCATGATGATTAGGACTCATAAGCCATTGAAATATGAAAGATCTATTTCATTAATGACATTAGAACCAACTGCCAAGACTCATTTCTTTCAAGCTCTCCTATATGAATTGGGGTCCTTTCTAGAAATAGTCTATGGCTTACTTAGCAACAAAAGGGGAAGAATATAGTAAGCTCATTTTGTGATCACTTTTCTAAAGAGATTCTCCTAGAATGGCAAATAACTGTGAATTCCAAGAAACAGGGTAAATAAAGATTCTTGAGAAGGAACAATTACCAGAAGGTTTTGTTATAGTAAAGGCTTAAGTATTTTATGTTTGACTTCTTGTTCTACAAACATTGCCAGGCACAAACCTAGCTTGCCTTTTTTTTCCTGAGCACTAAAAAGGTGCCCTAGCCTTTTATTCCAAAAGCTAGGGGCCAGATTTGTTCAACAACAAAATTATTCTTAAGCCTGCAATGAGAAATAGGTGCCCTGTCAGAGGCAGCCAAAACTGCTTGCTCCATTATTAACTCTTCCATTGTTAACTACATCTGGTTCTTCTTAGAACTCCTTTTTGCCACAATGCATTCATACCTTTCTCTCTTTGCCACTTTCTTCATTTCACTATTCTGTTTTAGCAATGAACTCTGTAAACAGGACAACCTGATATTTACCACTGTGGTCATACCTGGTTCTTCAGAAACAAAGAAATACAGCACTATACACTCTTTGCCTCTCATCATATAGAGCATATTTCTGTGATGCATATCTCTCAAACCCAAAGCTCAGGAGTGCCAACTGAAGAGTACACTTGCAAATTCCAAATACAAACATATTACAAATATGCTAAGCTTTACATAATGAAGTGACTCCAGTGAAGGAATGATAGTCTGTTTGCAAGACTGAAGAACTGAATCATTAAATCACATAGAAACAGTTGGATTTGAATATATAGGCTTAGAAACTCTTTCTGATTATGCTCTCCTAAGCCAAGATTTTCTTCCTTCAGTATTGTCCAAAGGGAAAGTAATGAACCTAATAATTGTTTACATTCAGAGACAATAAATTGGAAAAACAAAATTAGCTAAGTGCTAATTACTTACTAAAACAAATGTCTAATAGTACATGGTTACAGGTAAATTTCCAAAGACTGGTATCATGACTCTTGACACACTTCTGAATTTTTATTTATGAGAATTTTGACAGTCGATTTCCGTCCAAAGACAAAAACTTAAAATGAGAAAGTATTTGCCATTCAGTGCTTAGGTTTCAAATGCTGTCCAGTATTAATGTGGCTTTATATATTATTTTATTATAATACCTTGGTTTATCATTAGTGCTAACAATACTGTTTAATATTAGTACAGGGAAATAAGTATTGAGTGCAATTATTTATCACACACAATGGAATAATCATTCTCTTACTTCTATGAGAAAGAAACTATAGCATAAGTATAAAAAAAGAGTCAAGCACTGCCTCTCCAAAAGAGACCAAAACACAAAGGAAACACTCATTGGTTTGAAAAGTTGATTGATGAGTCAGAAGTAGCCAGGAACAAGATGTAGAAACCAAATGGTCAGTTTACAATCATTTCAGCTTCTGAAAGACCATGCTATGAATAAGCAGACAGTGGAAAGGAACAATAGACAGAACAAAAAATAAGCAAGAACCACAGAAAAAAGAAAGAATTCACATATGATTGAAACTGTATCAGAAAATCATTGCGAAAATAAAAACCAGTATGGATCGCTTCCAAAGCCATTACAAAAACTGCAGCACAGCAGACAGCGTATTGCATACACTTTTCCAGACTAAATTTTTTTTCAGCTAATATTATAGACATAGTCTGCATGGGTAATTTTACCCATTCAGATTCTACAATTACCTCCTAGATATAAGCTACCCCTCAGGAAGATTGAAAAAGGCATAAGGAATCACCCAAGTCCATGCAGACGGATATTTAGAACCACAAAAAAGTATGTTTTAGGCAGAACAACCTGAGATAGAAAAACTTTTTTCTAAAGGCCATAGTAGGCTAACTGAAACTGGGAAGAAAACAGTTCCCCAAGACTCAAAGAAGAGCATAAAAACTGAAAGACAACAGACCAAAGCTTCATGGCAGTATTCAATAAAACATAGGGCACAGAGCCCAAATAAATGCTGGCATTTTAAAATTCCAAGATACCCTTTACCAAAGCTGAGAGGCAATCAATGCCAATTAAAAAACTCAATGGCAATCAGAACTAAAAATACACTATACTTCTGGATAACAAAACATCGGATTACATTGAAAAGACCTTCCCTTTTATCTCAGCAAATTTTAATTCCAGCCCTAATAAATGTGGAGTTTTATCTTATTTTAAGCATTTAAGAAAATCTGCCCAAAATTATAGCCATTCAATACTGACCTAAAGTGTGTATTTTCCTCTTTGCAGATTGCTCATACACATACCTTATGGCTAAAAAACACCCCCAAACAAACCAGACCTCATTGGGAAAGGCGATCATTGAATACTGAGCTCAAACACAAAGAACCATGTGGAGCTCGTAAACAGTTCTGTAATGAACCTCCTCACCTCTACACTCAGCATTAATGCACAGAGCGTGACTTACAGCAACAGACAGTGCGTTCACATCAGTCTCTGTCAGAACAAGGGGGACTCAGTTTTTCACAGAGCTGACCAGGGAAATTCTCACAGCCTCAGAGACTGCAAAAGGAAGAATTTAAATCCCGAGACTGGAATGTCTGTAGAAGACAATTATGGCGGAGCAGACACAAAGGATTTTTTTTTTTTTTTGCACCTTTCCTGGCAGAAATGCCATCTTCAGTTATTGCTACAACCTGAATTGTTTGCTCAGAGATTATGCAACTGAATGGAACTTTCCACACCTTGTTATTAGCAAAAGCATCTTTGATCATTTTGTAAAATTAGACTCAAAACCTGGTTTGCTGCAGTACAAAACAAAACAAGCTCAAAAGCCAGAGGAGAGGCAGATTAATCTATTTCAACCGGTCAATCATACTTCACACTGAGGAAAGAAACTTTGTGCCAATATGGGATATTTTAGGCAAGCACAAAAAAGCCTTCAAGAAGTTAGGAGCCATCTGTTAGGAAAGTACATGATGATAGGCACATTAGCTTCTCTATATGCTAATGCTGCAATAATGAAGGTGGTAAATAAACATCATGTTCACAATGAAACAACAGGTCAGAAAAACAGTCTGTTTCAATGACAGTTGCATTCAACTACATGTTGTTTGGTTGTGCACTGTAAAGCATCTGAAGATCTTTTTCATTGCTAGGACAATTACCATGATGCAAAAGAAATCATTACAAACACCATTGGAAAGAATAATTTTAAAACTATTATGTTTTTACGAATCAAATAGGATTCCTGGAATAAAATTAAAATGCAATTCTCCTCATGAAAGGAAAAAAAAAGTTTGTATTCCACAAAATTCTTACACAATTCTTCACTGTTAGGATCCTAGTGTATTTGTCCATATCTCCATTTTCTCCAGCTGAAGGAGATACAAAGTTTCCTTAACCCCAAATACAGTGACGTGGGAACTCTATTAAATAACGGAAATTTAACTTTATCTTGTCTCCAAAATCCAGGTATTCTTCTGGAAGCTCCTCTCCCCTGCCTCAATTCTTTCTCCCCCCTCCTGCCACCCCAAATAAAAATCATTCTGTTTCCATTTGATTACACAAACTTTAAGTCAATCAATTTCCTTCAGATCTAAGAACTCATCTTGCAAATATGCCTGGCTGGCTTTCTGACTGTGTTTCTACCTTTCCCAACAATTACAGCTTTGCAGTAACACAAAATTTGGAGTGTCCAACAAAGTGTTACCTCCTAGATGCAGAAGCAAATAATCAAACCTAAGGAGAGGCTACTGGCTTTTTGGAGCCACAGTGCAAGTCGTGGAGAAGTCATCTATTTCAGGGCCAAGCTCATTTTGTTCAATCAGCATAGCTCTACTGAATTTAACAGAGCAAATATAATTTATCCCAACTAAAAATGTAATTCTCCATTTTTAGCATAACCATTTTAACACATATTTTCAAACCAGAAATGTTATATACAACAGAATACTCATCATCTCCTCTTGCCCTTAATCAGCATGGCTGGAAGCATCCCATTTCTATATTTCACTAAACTAATCATATACCAGTTCCCAGGAAAATGCCATTGGGTAAAACTGTCTTTGAAAAATTGTAAAAGGATTTGGAAAAAAGATAAAATAAACTTGATAAGCAAAAGTACTTTTTGTTAAAATGTTGCTAGATTGGGATTCAATTTATCAACTTGTTTTTCTTTAATTGAGCTAGAAGGACCAACCATCACTCCTGAACAGATTGTCTAACACAATCTAAAAGGAAACATGGTTTCAACACAGAGTTCTTCTGTTAGAAGGATGGGAAAAGCTACAGGAAAAGACTCTGACGTTCCCTTGAAAGAATAAAAAAAAAAACCTGGAACAAATCTTAAGGTAACTGCTGTAAGGAATAAAGAGGATTTCATGGGACAGAGAAAGTACAGGGGAAGATATGAAAGTGATCTATTACTTCTGAAGAAGGCTCTGTATGGCATTTTTAAATGAATAAATTATGATTTTCCAATTGGTCACTGGTGACCTGCCATACATCTTAATTCTGAGAAAGTCAGATGTTTAGTCCTTTTTATTCCTTAAATATCTCTTTCTGAAATGATGCAGCTGGGAGCATATTTCCTTCACCCTGCACAGGCCAGCCCACACCTTGTGTCACTCCAGCATGGCCAGGACTGCAGCACTCAGCTGTACTACAGCCTGTCATACCCAGCCTAAGCTTCCCTCCCTCCAGACAGCTGAACCTGATTTGCAAGTAAATTATCTAACTAAAAATCTTGTCATAACTCTGCTGAGAGGAATATCTCACACAAACTCATGACTAAATATAACAGTAATAAAGACAATTTCCTATGGTGTCATGGGTCTAACAGCTTCTACTCCTCATAGGAATAGTGATGGATCTCTGCCACCTGTAACAACTTCCACCCAGCATTGTTCCAGCCTAAACCACTGACCTACAGCAAAGGATGGCTTCATGTAGTTCTTTCGGTGACATTTCAGCAGTACTTCCAGCCATAGTCTAACTTCCTGCAACATCTTGCAGATTTATGATACTCATTGGGATAATCAGCTGTTAACCTAATTTGTCAGGCTTTATTTGTATTTAGAAATGGTCCAATACTCACATCACACACCTTCCTATCTGCATGCCTTATTTTTCAATGACTGTAGAAGTAAGAGAAACATCATTTATTTGGGAAGTATTCAAAGAGCATTTAATAAACATTATTAGTAATATAAATCAGAAAAGCAGTAAGATCCTCTTAATTAGGTCACTCTAGTGAACAGCTGTTTGTCCTGATTATATGACTTATTTAATTAAGGGAAGAACTTATTCAATAATAAAGCAGCAAGGAGAGCTTTAAAATGATAAAGTAAAATGAGCACGCCATGCAAATATAGTAAGAATATCCTTGCCTCTCCTTTGTCAATTGCTGTAACATTCAATAACTTGATGCTTTTCAAAATGCATTAAAAGTTTCAAACTTTTTTGTTTTATTTAGGGTCAGCTGATTAAGTCGTTAACAAAACTTGCAAAGATGTGATACAGCCCATCATTAACACTGGTTAACTTTAACACAGTTTACTTTAACAAAGCAATGATTCATCCTTATGCTTCAGTGTGACTGAGATTATACTTCCAGATTTTTTCTTCCTGTGTTCAGATCGCACAGAAGTGGGGCTAATTAGTTTAATGACTTTTTTACACTGTTTAACCTCATATGTTTTGCCTGAGCTAATTTGAGAACCTACATTGTACTGTACGCTATGTATAGACATGCATATACACTACAAAAAACTAAAAATAAAATTTCTAGAGGAAACTCGTGCAATGCCTAAAACAGCATGAAAAATCATTCCCACTCAGCACTGAAATAATGTCAGAGAGTCACATTATCTAGGCCTTTAAGTTCTCTATTGCAAACCTCCTGCTATATTACGTATGTTCTCTCTATCTTTATGTATGAATTATGTATGTTCTAAATATATGTTTTGCAGAGGCTTACAGAAATATTAGATTTGGCTTTATAAGAATATCCCATTCACCCACCCTCACTGCCATTTCAGTTGTGAGCCCGAGTCACCACAATAAAAAAAAACCCAAAACAACAACAACAACAACCCCCTCTCCCAAAATGTACAAACAAACCAACACCCCTAAAAAGCAAAAGACATTTTATGGCCTTACAGTTTCAAACCATATTTCTTCCTTTAGCTGAACAAAGCATATCCTAATGTCAGGAAATTCTATGATGTGCATATAATATCAGTAACTTGTTTTTCAAAAATGAGCTTTTCACCACATGTTCTTATGCTTTAAAAGTTTACCATAATATACCTGAGACAAATAATCAATAAAATATTTACCAACACTATTTACTATGTCACCTCTAGTAAAGCAAATAAACTTTTCAACTTCCCTCGCAAATGGTTACCTCAAATTGACCTTGTTTATTATGAGTTTCTAAGCACATATTAAGTCAAAAAAACAGTCTTTTCCAGGCACATTGACATCACAGAAATGAAAATCCACTTCTTCTTTGTATCAAATATCAGAAAAAAAAAAATAATATAGAGTCCTTCCAGAAAATGTTGGTTCAAGGAGACACCTCAAGTAGCTGGTGATAAACCCTCTAGAAATAAATTACTGACACTAGAAAGAAAATATTTCCACCTGCACTGCACATCAAAAGGCCAGATTGAGGATCTAGTCTGAATACTCCAGCCACTTGGAGACCTACTCACAGCACATACGGCACTCTGCTCATTCACACTGGGCCTTTACCTATGAGCTTGGTAGCAAGCAGTGCACTGCCCTCAGAGCACATGTGAGGAATGGAGAGTTCCTATTGAAGATTGAATATATTGGTTTCAGGGCTTTAACCTTGGGCTGACTTTAAGGTTATCCCTGTGGACTAAATGTCCACTAGCAGTTTGATTGCATTGGTGGAATTCCAGAAACACATCCTCAGTTAATTCAAAACGAATGTATTACTAAACCACTCCAGAATACGAAACAAGCAGCAGAGCCAGGGTTGATCAGGAAACTTCCTTGAAATATTCTACTCTTAATCCAAACTGAATTATTCAGGTGGAGACATCCATGTATGAAAAACATATTTCTATCTGAATATAAGTAAAATTTGATATGATGGGATAGCACTAGAACTGGTTACACTTAGGCTGCATAAATTTAGTGTCCTTTGAGTATTTCAGGTTTTCACTGACAACTTTCTAAAAAGTAGTTTCCACCAAGAACAGAAGTATTAAGCTTCAAGTCTTCTTTAACTTCCTGTTCTAAAGAGGTACTTGATTTTGTTCATATGTTCAAGTTGCCACATATGTTCAGGTTGCACCAGCTCCCACAAATAAAAAATTAAAAACTCCTTACCCATGTTGACATCTTGCATAGCCCTATCATTAGCATCTGGCTTGGTGATTTGTTTGATGTCCTAATTAATCAAAAAAAATGCTAAATGTGTCACTTCTCAAAGAAATATTACCTCTCTTCTCTCCTGTTATTTTTAAAAACTCAAGACTTTCAAACAAGCGCCAAGATTTCGGTGTCTGTTTCATGAAGCAAACACCAGGCATTGGCAAAATACAGTAAATCATGCTGTAGATCTTGTAGACTGATTTGCTGTACTTACAAGAGGTTGCTTAAAATTTCTAGCACTAGCCAGCTGGAGGAGTTGCTGTGCACTGCAGGGAGAGCAGTCCAGTATTAAATAATTAGACTTCAGAGTTATAAAACACAACTGAGATCCTACAGGTAAAAAAAATTCTGTGACAGCTTTAACACTCTCCATTACTTTTGGAAAATCAGACCACAATTTTCATAGCTAAGAAACAACTTGATCAATTGCTGAAGTTCAAGTGAAACAGCTAAGATTTTTTGATCTATCCTAATAATGATGCAGAGAATACGCTTTTTAGTATTTCTCCTACTTGACAATCAGCAGCTTTTTCAAATTTTGGGTGATATGGTCAGGGGGGCCATATGCATGGTTGGTTCAGCATTTTTCCATAGTTTGACCAAGAAGCAACATTTAGATTATTCTAAATGATGATGACTTAAAATATTATTTATCTTTTTAAGTCACACTTCCTGCATTTAACTGAAATGTAACCTCCATTATGGTAACTTTGTTCAGGGTAATCTAGTACCTCACACTGTTTGCCCAGAATAATTAGTTTTTGCTCATACAGCATTCTAATGCTTCAGGCTTTTAAAATAGCTTCTATAAATATACCTGATCAGCATTGTAATGCAACAAAATACAGCATTTTGTAGCATATGCCACATAAAGCAGTGAAGTGAAGGGCAAGCGTAGCTCTCAGCTGTGGCATGCCACCTAGTTTGTTCCAGAACACTTTATTAACCATATGGCTCCTCCTAGGTGGCAAGGCACCACTAAAACACAGGTGTGCATTCTTTCACTTGAATTCATGACCCATGCAACAAAGCTGAACTCAGCTCTTCTAATCCCATATTCAGTGTCAATTCTGTTGTATAAATTTACATAGGGTTTAATACAACAAACAAACAGAAATTGTGCATAACACCTGCAAAATACTTAATTACATTGACTACTGTTTAAAAACATTTCCCTCTGGAGAAAAAAGCCTAATCTAAAACTCACTGAGAGTTACATAAACCAGAGAAGAAGGATGCATTTAAAAGAAAAACATCTACTTGCTGACCAACAGCAAATAGGTTCTCTGACTTCCTCTGAAACAAAGCCATCAGCATGGAATCAAAATCTCATTTATTCTGGCCCAACCATCAATGAAGCAAACATGAAAATTTTAGCATGCTGGTTCTCCCCAGTCCAAGGTTGTTATTTCAGAGCTGCTCTGCCCCTAATCCTCACCATTAATGTAGTCTTTCTCCCTTGCTTTCCACCTGACTATGAGAAATCTGTTTCATCAACTCCTCTGAGCTTATTATTAGGCTTCATCCCCTAATGGACCACAAATAGACAGGAAGACTTCTGCATCCAAACACTGCCAGTTTGGCACCCTTTAATACTACATAAATCAGAAAAGGCTGAAACCTATAAAGACTTTTTTGCTGCTCTCAACACTAAGTCACACTAAAAATATTGTTGATCACCTGGCTGAATCTATTACATGAAACAGTACTGGCATTTTCCCTGTTTCACCCCAGAATTTTTCACTTTTCATTGAGCATCTTTTTTTTGAGGATACTGTGAAATGTCTTGCCTTGAAATCTACAAGTGCTTCAGTTCACCCTCTAAGAAACATGGAAACAGCTAAAGTCAATTTCAGAATTGCACTGAGCAGAGCTGATGATTCAGTACCTGAAATTGCCATTGAAAATATTTGCAAGAACCACCATTTTATTATGCAAACATGTGAAATACAGTAGCAGCTTAATCTTATTCTCATTGGAGTCATTGGAAGTTTTGCTATTTACTGAAAAAGGAAACAGATCAAACATGAGAAGCTTAATAATCCAAGCTCACTCACCATTGTGCAAATAGCACTTGATTAATTCAAGGTACCATTGTAACATACAGAATGGCTCTGTGCAGGAAAAAGTGAAGTCTCCTTCTACACAGGGGGAGAAAAGCCATCTACCACAGAAACTCTGGGAGTGATCCCTCATGCCCAGTGTTCCACTGCTGGTCAAAGAGCTACAGAGATGATTCTCTGTGTCCATGTGTAGACAGTCTGAGAGTTTCCATCACTGCAGAAGGAATGTCATTTAACCCATGTTATCATCATTAGTCACTAAGCTGCAGCTACTGCACAGTATCAGCTCCACATCTTACAGTGTGGGCTTTTATGTTGAAACCCTCAGTAACATTTCAGAGAGAGGTACTTTGCAGGAGAAAACACCCAGCTCTTAAATATTTCAAATAATGGTTACATTTAAACATTAAAAAACCCTAAAACCTTTAATTTCTAGACATATTACCAGCACAAACTGTATCAGAATTAGACACTTTTGATTAGGACAGCATAACTCTACTGTGGATGCTCTTGCTCTGGAATATTCCTTAAGAAACAAAGCCTTTTGCTATAAATAATTTTAAAAAAAAGCTGGAATAGTAGACTTGATTTCAAAGACTGTGTACTAAAGGCCAAACAGTTATAGTATTAATTAGTAGACTAAAAGTTAAATCAATACAGCACAACGTAGATCAAAGACGACTTGTGCCCTAATGTTCTCACAGCAGACCATACAGACCTCTGGTTTTCTGGGTTTTTTCTATACCTTTAGATGTACCTTATACTGATCCCCACAGTATGAGAATGTTTATGACAAGATTGAATGACCTCATACAACTTTCTGTAAGTAAAGAAGGAGAAGCCAGAAAAGAAAAGCAAAATTGTTAATTGTAGATGGAAAGAGGGAGGCAGAAAGACAAATAATTATTATTAAAAAAAAAAATTTTCTGTGAAAAGTAAAGGCAAAGACAACAAAGAAAAACTTCAAAATCATCACTGGAAAAGTGCAATTTATCCAGCTAAAGTATTTTGTTGTACATTCCTTTCTGTTTTCCCATGCCAAAGAGCTTAACCATTGAAGGTGTCCCTTTTCTCTTTCTGTACTACATCTAGAAAGAATGCTGTGTCATTGCTGACAAGCTGCTATTATCAGAGGTGCTCTGCTGAAAGTCCTATATAAACTGATTTTCTGCCTCACTTTAATATGGCATGACCTCAACCACTCTCAGCACCTGAAGTTGCCCAGCCCTACAGTTCTTTGCCCCTTGAATGGTTATGCTCCTGGGCAACTGGCATTTGGAAGTACCCGAAACTGTGCACTGATAGATGATCCCAAGTGAGTCATACTGTCAGATTCACTGGGAATGAAAAACCAGAGAGGGGGCAATGAGAACACAAAGAAATGAGTATAATCTGCTATTTTAGATTCTTAAGCAGCACTGAAAACAGCAACCACCTTAGAAATCATTAAAATTAACAGAAGTCCTCCTAGGGGTAATTCTTGCAAAAGACAAATACTTCCTTCCGTGTTCAAAGGCCTGGATTATTTATCTTTGGAAAATCAACTCACAAATGTAACTACAGTAGTGAGCCACCATTATTATAATTAACCATATAACCCTTAATGGGTATCCATCCTCGTGACTCACATTTCAGTCTCATTTTATAAGAATGGAGGCACCGCTGAGTGGCTCCAGTGAAAATGTGCCATCCTAAATGTGCCTGAATAGAAGTAGGATCCAAAGGAGCAATGCTTTCAGGAAAGCCTGAGATAATGCCTGTGATGAGATCCCTTCTAACAGGTTCACTTAAGGTCCTAAATGCTCAATTCAAATACTGGCACATCAGTCAGAGGAGAAAAGCAATGTTTTTTTAATGGTCCTTTGGGAAGACAGGGCTTGCAGTGAATTTGGTACTTCCTGGTATATTGCCTACATTCCAAGAAAGAGTATTAAATACTGAAAGGACCTACGGAAGAGGAAGTCATAGTGAATTATAGTCCCGTGCATGGCAGTCTCAGAAAGGAACCCATCAAAGCTCTCTAGATCCCAGCACACAGGTTGTGACTTGGCAGTGAATGACAGTTTTTTCCAAATCACAGCAAAATGCAGATCACAAAAAGAGGCCATGAGGTCAGATACAAGCAGTATGAAAGAGCAGAGCAGCTACTGAGAGCATCAACCCTCTTAAGTGGTAAAAGAAATGTCAGTGTTCTTATTTACATTAGCAGAAATTTGCAATGAGTCTATGAAAATTACAAACTAGGCAAAAGGAAAGGGGGAATGGTGACTAGTCTGGAATAGTGTTTTTCTAACAGGGATTTTCAAAATATAAAGAGTATATCATCCTTTAAATCAAAGTAGGGTATTAAAATGACAGTAAGGAAACAGCATCAAATGCTAGAAGGACTTAGGGCACTGATAGATAAAAATGCCTCTGATACACTGAGAAAACTGACACCAGTGCAGCAACATTGTACTAAAACCCAGAAATATCCACTGCTTCACTGCCTGGTGTTCCATTAATATGCACTCAGCAGCTCTGCAACATTTTTACTGATCACCTTCTTGGCAAACCACCAGTTTCTTCAGCGCCAAGATTTGTAGATGATTTTAGAGATACAAATATATGGCTTAAAGTGAAATATATTCTGGAAAGAAATTTCTGTCTGAGATGTTCAGTCATTCCATTTTCTAGACAGATCAAATAAAAAGGAAAGCCAGCTATAGAGATGTGTACTTGCTATTACAAAATACCTGCTGGCATCTGAAAATAAACTAGCAGAAAATCAGCATAAATGAGACTTGAGGCAAACAATCCTTTGAAGAGAATAATGATGTGATAAACAAAAACAACATTTCCAGGTTATTGAGGTACTTCAAATGTAAGAAAAGGATTGAGAGCAGAGGCTGAAGTAATAAGGAAAGATTAAATGAGTCCCAAGAAAAACATGACCAAATATCCTAAAACATATGGGAAACTGACCTGTTTAGACCTAGAGGAAATCAATGACTGGTGGTTTAGATAGATGATTTAAGTGATTTACAGGTGCACCTTCTGTTCCTTTTTCATATGTCAACATCACAGGGTGAATATTGACCACTGAGTCAAGATTATTTGAATTATATTTTTAGCTTTAGGAAAGAAGTACAGCAGCCCTGAGGTATATATTACTAATGTGATACCCAGGAACAGAGATTTTACACATTTAATTCAAGTCCAATTACAAATAGTAATACCAAGAGGATAGGATTGGTCTTCTTCATTACACTCTTCCTATTTTACAGCCTGCTCTGATCCCTGTGAAACTTTTCCATTTTCTAAAAAGGAGGAAGCAAAATTAAATTTCCCTAAGACAGAATTATTATAGGTGGAAGTTTAACATTTGGTTTGCTGAGTCCAAACATGGAACTTGAACTAGAAGGAACTACCATATTTTAAGTTTCTGGTCCTTTAAGGCCATCTCACTTTGATAAATGCCTGCATGTTATTGCCTAAAGAATATTCTGTTTCCCCCAAGACCAGATGCATGCAATTGATTCAAGCTTTCTGCAATAAACACCCGTGATACAAAATAGTAACAAATAGTAGGAAAAATTATTTCACCATTTAGGGAACCAACTTTCTCACCTTCGTTTGGAGTGAGCATAACCTGGTAGCTGAAGTAACAAACTTGAGAACATAAATCTCCTACTACGGACAAGTTGCTGACACAGGAACCAGCTAAGATCTGTGACTTTCTCCTTTACATTCATTAGTCAAGGTTAGTAGCATAAAATTTACTGGGTCAATCAAAGACTAATGCCAGCCTAGTCAGAGGTCTATGGAAGAAAAAACAATCTGACAATCTCTTAGCTAATAAAAATGGAACCAGAATCTTGTTACTTGCAACACATCCCTAAAACTTATTCCCTTATGTTCATTACTACTGCATAGCCACCAGTACAACCAGGAAAATATGAAAGTTACTGATGTCAGCAAGGGAAGGATTATAAAGAACTAATTCCATTATTATAAAATAAACAGTAACTCTATCATTAAAATGTAAGCCCTTTTAGAATCATCACCTGGAAATTTAGTATTAAATGGCAATAATAAATAGAATATGTATATGAATTTGCACTCCTTTAAAGCATGTATGTCTGAAAAACCTGAAAAAGATTTTCCCACATTTTCTGCATCTTAATGAGACTCTTCTCTAACACAGAGGACACATAAGAGGTAAATTTTCATTCTGCACCTATGCTCCTTCTGGAATACAATGATTCTTGTCCAAAAGCAGTGTAATGCAGTAATGAACAGGACTGAGATGACGTAAGATTATTGAATGGAGGTAGTCAGGAATATTTTGGGAAGACATTCGTTTTCTGTCAACTGAAACTTTTTGCCAAAGTCTATCTTTTCCTCATTTCCCTCTATTTCCCTCTCCCTCTCATAAAAAAAAAAAAAAAAAAAAAGACTGTCTAAGTTCTAAAATGAGTTCTGGATCACAAGCATAAAGAAAAGACAAGTGTTCTCTAATTGGAACTTATTTAAAACAATACATCAGTTCAAGGACCTAATTCATGCAGAGGAAAAATGACTTTGATTTTTCTCCCTTTCATAAAAATGCTCTGACATGATTCTTTCTCTTTTTCCTGCCTATTTTATCTTATTATATTTCTCCCAGTATTCAACTTTGTCTTTTTTCCTCACCCATAAGAAATTTCTGATCGATTGTTTTCCCTCACTCATTACAAAGGAAACTAATGTCAAAACAATGAATTTTTCTGTCAAACAGCATTCTTACTTTCTCACCAGCCCTTAGGAAATACAGACTCATTTCCAGCTCTGCTGTAGACAACATTGTGACCTTGAGTAAATAATTCAATCTCCCCCTCCAACTCTCTTCCGCACTGTATGTGAAAAGAGCAGTAAAGATCTTCAGTCTCCCTCACATACTTCAGTTCTGGGCTTTTTGGGCCAAGAACTGGCACTTACTACAGAGCTGTGCAAAGCCTAATAATGCAAATAAATGCAGATGATGCTCTGCAGTACAAGGTAGTTTTTAGTTCACTGCTGAGGGGCTCTATCACAACAACACTTAGCAAATGTACAGCTATCACTTTCAGAACCTACTTACAGGCTTTTGGAACCCTAAACAAAGTAATCTGAGATTAGGAATCTCATATTATAGCATCTGATGCAAAAAATAATTTATAAAAAGGTTATGGAGTTCAAATCCCCCAAAACTACTGACAGATAATATGACATCAGGCTTAAATGTATTACAAGAACTGTTACTCTCTATCACCATCTTCAACACTCCCTTTGGCATAAGAGTAGGATACCCTTGAGGAAAATTAAATAATCTGAAATGAATAGTAGGGCTTGAGAAAAAGCACTGATTCACAATCAGATTGCAAGTCTTCTGTACACTGACTTACAATGGCATGGGTTGTAATGGTGGGATTTATAGGAGATGATTATCCACAACTTATATCTGACTGATAATAGCTTGTATTCAAAGTCAGGATCTTCACCTTTGTAACTGACTGTTTCATGCTATGCTGCAAATTGAGTCGCAGAGGCATTTCCCTTTCCATTGTATTCCCTAAGGATTAGTATTTAAACCATTTATTCCAGAGCATATACATTCTGTTCAACTTGAGCATAATGTGAACTAAATATTTCAGAAAATAATTTAAAAGGAACAATTTAATGGAAGAAAATCCCAAAAAACCCACACAGAAAATAAAACCACAGAATAATCCCTCAAGAATCATGGAGGCTTGAAGACAAGTCCATTTCTAAAACCAGTTCATTTTTAAAGCCTAGTGGAATCCTTGCCTACAGCTTGAAAAAAGGGTCAATCTTCAAAGTATTGCAAGGCCTTTTGAAACCTTTCAAACGTTATTGTAAATGAAAGACTGATTCTAGAAAGCCCTAAAACTGTAGCTTGGTAGCAAAAAGCCACTCTTCAATCCAATTTATGTTTCTTCTTAAGGGGAAATACCAAATCCCAGACTAGAATTACACACCACTGTGACAGTTAAAACAGAACTCCAGAATAATGCAAACACTGCTGTTCACATTCAGGACTAAATTAGACCCAGTAAAACAATCAATTTCTTATATGAAACATTTCACTTCTGTTAATGCTTCATGAGCTGAAATACACAGCAAAGCAAACAACACAAGAGCGTTCTTAAAATAGCAATGTATTTTTCTCCTAGAAAAACTATCATGTCTATAACTTACACATGGATTGAACTTGGCAGCATGAGCATCTGAAACAGGCTCTGGGCTTTGTAATGCCACTCTAATGCATTGCTATAAGTTAATATTAATAAGAATTCCAGAAAAGCATAGGAAAAACTGCACCCACTTTCCCTGAAGGATACTCCACAGAACATTCAGAATCTTTTGTCAGAAAAGTACATGGAGTTTTCTTGATAGCCCAGCAACTGCATTTTTTTCTTCTTCATTTCAGTCAATTTTTTTAGAAAATAGAAAACATGAGAATTAATGCAACATGAAACCACAGACCATTGCAATCAGAGTAAAAAAAAATTAGTATATTACTAGGAAAGCAATGTCACACCTTTCTCTGGAGATTTCCTTCTATTAAACTAAATATAAAGCAAGTCAGTAACATTTGCTTTGTGTTTTGTATATTCTTTTGCACAAAAGAAGTCATCTTTTGCATTACTGAAAACATTCATGTAGAAGAATATTGGTTCCTATAATCAAATATTCCAGGGCAAAGGCTAAGTCATACAAGGAGAACGGTAAAAAAGACACTTCTGACAGCCCTCTGTAGTCATAATTCCTGGAGAGGATGGCAGGAAATCTGGAACACTGGTGTGAACTCAAGCCTGTCCTAAATTCTGTCACGCTGACAAGGCTTTCCCCTCTGGTTCTCCTATGCGAAGAAGAATTTCAAACCGATGCACTCCTAACACACATGGCCCCATTCATTCCTGCCTGGGATGGACTTCTGACAGATCATCTGTTCTGCTGGGGGGATATACAAAATCACTGGAGCAGGACACAAAGCAGAAAGGTAGATTGGAAATCAGCTAAAATATGCCAGGCAAGCCCCTGATGTCCCAAAACAGTGAATACAAGAGCGATACAGCAAACAAGATGAGCCCCTACGCACTCCCCATCCCCACTGCCTCTGGCTGGGAAACCTCTATTCAAACAGACAATTACCCTTCCCTTAGAAACACGGTGGCCAAATCCAATTGCCTACTGCAAACAGGTCCTGGACTCCTCTTTCCCTAAGCCATGGACATTGTCTCTGCCTAACTGGCATGGATCCAAATCTGGAGTGCTGGGACAGCTGGAGTAACTAAGGATTTAAGCCCACTAGATGACAGCAAGTTATAGGGCATTACCAGAAGGGCAAGAGAAGACTACTTGCAAGTTGCAAAATAAATACTCAGAAAGTTTATTTAAAGCTGAAATAACGCATGCTAAGCATATAATCCTACAACATTGTTCACTAAAGCTTTATACCATATAAAGTAATAAGAATTTTTAATCACCATGACATACTGCTTTGTAACAAATAATCTTTTATATGCTATTGAAAAATGGCTTCACAAATTTTCAAGTTGAATTGTTTGTTTCTTCTTACACTTTTAAAAATAACTCTTATTTTGAAGGACTCCAAAAACACAACATCTAGAGTTACAATAAATTTCCTCAATCCCTTCACAGTATACACCACATTTATAATTTTTTTAAACTGATACATCGCCCTACTTTTAACTCATTCACTTGCAACTTCTGCATACAAGAAGGAAGTCTAAAGTCATGGTAGGAAGAAAAAGAGCTCTCTTCTCTGCTCTGTTACAATCTAGTTTTGAGTCACAAAATGACTATAGGTTAAGGTTCTGCTAAATGACTACCTTCCCAAGTTCCAAAACATGAAATTAGAAATTAAAGAAAAAAAAAACCACTACACTATGAGCTTCAATGGTCATTGAAAAAAAAAATCCTTCTTGTGCACATTATCTTGACCATGCACAAAGGGTGAACAAAAAAGACACTCTGTGCTCTATGTGTTGCTTGAATCTTAAAATGCAGGAGATTATCATCAACCCAGAATGGTATACACCTACATATTTCCTGGAGAGAGACATTTTGGTTTGGTTTGTTTCACTTGAAAATAATTTAAAAGCTTGAAAGAAATACCATCAAGGTGATATTTTAGAGGAATCACTACCTGCTACTTGCCATTTTATCAGAAAACTCAACCAAAATGCTTATGACTTAATTGAAATTATTCCTTCTAAAAATGTAATTACAGCTTACTATGAATTAGAAACAGATGTGATTGAAATTAAGCATTTCTCAAAAAAAAAGAAAAACTCCATGACATTTGCTATGTGGGAAGATCTATGGCTAAAGATTCAAATATAATGGACCTCAGGAGGAATAATTTTAGGGACAGGGAGGGGTTCATATGCAGACCTTCACTCTAGACTATTCTGTTCAACATTTCTCTTACATCATGTTTTCAAATAATCTGCAGGAGAATATTTGCCTTGAAGAACAAGCAAAAGTTCAACAGAATTTCCACCTGGAAAATTGTCAGCATTCTTATACTTTTTTAATATTTATAGTTTCTTAAGGCCAAGCAGTTGGTGTATTCCAAATTAATCATTCAGAGCTACTAGTACTGGTACCTAAGCAAATGGTATGATTTTAGTAAGGACAGTTTTGAGTACCTGTGTTCAGCAGACCCGAGAACCCTGGACAGCACCCCTGGTCTGGACAAGAGTTCTTGTTGATCTTTGGGAGGGTGACAGAGCACTGACTATCCCTTCAAAAACACCATTCTGCATGGGAAGGAAATCCAGACACACAGAAGACAAAATGGTTGTGTGCACTGGTACCTGGTTGAGATCACCACAGATTTGGAACTACAGCCTCTACTTTGTTTTTCATACTTACCTGGGTGAGCAACAAATGGGATGAACTACAGTCAGATGCAGGGGGAAGGCTGGCACAAGTCCTGTGAATCACAGTGCTGCTGATCTTTTGCAATTCTAGATAAATACTGCTGGCATGCTCGGGACCTTTCAGGATTCAGCCCTACAGTAGCTGATAGAGCAAGTTACATCTGTTGAATAGAGATTTTGAAGAAAAATCTAGTAAACCTATTCCTGAGGGCTGCATAATATTTTGTGATCCTTGTTATTTCATTGCCTGTAAAAAGGTATAGGCACACCAGAACAAGGCTGTTCTGTTCATTTATCTTTTGATGCCCTCGTTTGCTATTTAATAGCATAGCACTACAATTATTCATGCTCCTATTCAGACTTGCAGGTTTAAATCACTCACTTTTCATCCTATGTATGAATAATTCAGACCTTGACAAGATTGTTTTATTTGTTTATAAGCATGTTTCTCCTTGAAATGTTCCTTCCTGTTTTTACAGGAAATGAAAAATTAGCATAGTATATAACACATATTATGTGCCTCTAAAGGGCAATAGGAATGTATTTTTCTTATAAACTTTACCCCAAATTGAACTTCCATTCTTTGTGCTCAGTAATCCAGAAAAGGGGAGGAAAAAAAATCTGAGTACTTTACTGCTATCTCTTACATTCTCTTCCAGAGAAATGGACCATGATATGAATTAATCATTCCCTGTATGAAGATTATACAGGAAAAAGCAATGTAGACTTATTTTACCTGATGTCCAAAAGGAAAATAAAATTACAAAAAATAATTAATTTTCTTATTTCCCGACAAGCTCCTTCAGCAAATACTTTGGATAAAACAGACTGTCTGACACATCATGAAAAGCATATTGAAAGTTCAGCATCCATCATAGAAAACATCCTGTCAACAGGTTTCTAATCTTTAAATCTAGTGCCTGTTATCTTAAGTGTCCATAAATGTAGCTGTCCTTACAGCTAAACAAGAAAAAATCTTTGCCCACATAGCCAGAACTAAACATATGCAGACCTCTAGAGATTAAACTCCCTACTTTGAATGTAATCTAGAAACAAGTTACTAGATCCATGGGAATAGCAAGTACCATGTTGAACATAGCCAGTGCAACTTAAAAAACAACCTTAACAGCCACCTAAAATATCCAGCAAATCTTACCAACTGTACCTCCAGTGTAATACAGAACTAATTAAAAAAAACCTACGTTGTGATTCCTCCTAAGGGAGGCAACAATCCGTATTTTCTGCTATAATATCAGGTTCAAAACTACAGGTCTACTAGTACAAATTAAGATGAAGCACTTCAACCCAATGAGAAGTCCTGAGGTTAGTACATACCAGACAAAGAGACCTGACTGTATAACTGCTTGTCTTTTCACATGTTTAAAAATACCCTTCTAACCCTGGCCCAAACTTGTTCCAAAGATAAGGCAAAAAGTCTGCTCCTCTTCTCTACCACCCTCTGAGCTCCCTGACTCTCTTACTTGTTTCTACACCACTAGACTGCTCCAACTTAAAGGTGGCAGACCAGCACAGCGCCCAAAGCACTATTATAACCAGAGTGCTTCAACCCATTATAGCTCAGAAAGTAGCTTCTGGTCAGTAATCCCACTTCCTTTGCCTCTGAGTTCCAGTTGGTCACCCAGGAAGAAGGAGGAGCAGATTAAACTTTGATCCTTTCAATTGGAAGCTTCTAAATAGGAGCTTTCTGTCACTTAGGCTGACTTGATGTCTGTTCCATTAGGTGCTGTTGCCTGTTTCACCAAGAGGCAACTGATTCACACCCTTGAGACAGGGTAAAACAGATGCTTCCATCTTTGACCTGTACCTGGACTCTTGAATGTTCCCAGTTGGACACGTGTAACATGACAGTGTTGCACACCACAGTTTCCAAACCACTTGGGGAACTGGTCAGTCCTGGCCTACTGTACAGAAGAGAACTGGAGATTCACCACAGCTCATAAGAACTCATCAAATGTATATAAAACCACCAAGGATTACAGAATTAGAAATTAACAGAAATCCCAGAGGCAACATAAATTGAAATGCGTGCATCTGCCCCATCTTAGAAGTCTGGAAGGATGTATAGGACAAATCTGAATAGTATGAGATTTTTTTTGGTCAAAACTCTCCTCCAGTATATCAACTAGTGAGGTACACCTCTTGCTGGCCTGTCAAATTGCAGTCTCTCCTTCGGTCTAAAAACTTTTAAAAACTTAAAAACTGTTTTCCACAGTTTAAAAACTGCTCTGTAATGAGATGAGATGTCTTGAGTTCTAGAATTCAAGCATTCAGAAAAACAAAAAAACTCCCACTTTACATCTATCACGCAATGGATCTATATGCTAAGTAGAATCAGTCACTGAGCAAGGAGTTCTTAAAATCAAACCTCAAAATCAGAAGACGACCCTAATAATGAGATGGACTAGGGTTCCTGAAAAAGCTACTTTTGGTACATTTAGCTAGTTGGAAAAAAAGAAAGAAGGAAAAAAGAACCCTACAGAAAAATAAGGCAGAATTTTTCTTGAAGGGGAAAAAAAGATCAAAAGCAAATACTTTTCAATTGCAGTGCACAAAACAGAAGTTGCTAAGCAATCTGAAGTGATATGACTAAGTTAACCATGTGAACATTGCTAGGTCCTTGGGAAGTTTCAAAGGACATTTACTAAATAAGACAAATTTAAAGGCACAAATTTCTTGCTATGAAACTACCAATGTGTCACAGTTAAATAATTAGCACAATTATTTTTACAGTCTTTTTAATAATCCAGCAGTAGCAACACTAGTCTTGGTGAATTGCTTTAAGCACTATGAGGACAGAAGAAGGAAACACCCCACCAAACACACAAAAGAAAAAAACTAAGAAACTTCAGAATTAAATAAATCTACATTGTTGAATTTATCACCAATATGAGGAGAGGAACAAGCCAAGAGAACATTTTTCCTAACACGTTTATTTTTAAGGCAGTTGATACTTAGATTTAAAATGGCTTCTATGTATTGCAACATACACATATCAAGATGTCATGTCACAATGAAATACTGCAAAAATTGAACACTGTAAGTTCCTGGAATGCAAAATAAAGCCAGAAACACTGGCACAGGAAATCAAGATTCTGTGTACCATAAAATTAAAAGTAATGCCAGGAACCACAACACTGACAGAACCACTATAGCCATGGGTTCAACAGGAAGCTAGAAACACTTCCATACAGAAAGGCAAACAAAAATCTTGAAGTAATCTTTTTTGCATCCCCGGAAGAACGAAACTAGATGTAATAATGCTGGAGGTTCTTCACTGTGTTGGAACAGGTACATACCATCCTTGAACCTGTATTTATTTGGAATGACTAAATCATGACTCAATGTCATGTCCAAATCATCTGTGTTTTCCTCTACAAAAACCAACTAACTGCAACAGTACTTACAAAAATGTCAGAGTTCCTAAAGATCATTTGGGTGTCTGTTCTTTTCTTATGAAACTGAGGAAATTGTTGACATTACAAAGCACATGTTCCAAGCACCATTTCAAACACTGGAGTACATGAAGGACTTTCATAGGCTGCCAGATATGCCAGAGAACTTTTGACACACCCATTTTCTGGAGCTGCTCCTTGAGGTCACAAAAGATAGCAGTTTGTGAATATCACAAACTGTATCTTTAGGAACTTTAACAACAGGTGAGTTAGAAGTGCCTCCAAAAATGGAGACGTCAAAGAAAATATTCTGGTTTTATCATATTGAAATAGAAGTAAGGAGATAAGCTCAAAGAAACTTTAAGCACTCCACCTGATAACAAAATCAGTATTTGCAGCCCACACATGCTTGCTTATTTCTACAGCAGAATATGCTACTTTGTTTTATACAGTCAAGGTAAAATACATTTGCTAAAAGTAAAAAAAAGAGTTAAGAGAAAATTAAAATTTCAAGTTTATGCAAAGATTTCATTAAATAATAACATCCAAGATCAAATGCAAAAAAAATGGAGAGGAGTAAGCATTATGTTTTTTCCCTTTACCTATAAAAGCATAGGCCAAACTCTTCCATTTTAAGCTAGCAGTTCTATTTCCATACTTAAACTGAGTTGAAGCGGTCTAATAATTTTTCTAAGATTTCCACGCTGAAACCTGATAAAGAATTTAAGGAAAGTGTAAAATAAGTAAGAAACCCCAATCAAACAACTAAAGAAACATGGGGTCTTACATGAGCATGTGCCAGAAAGTTTGCAAAAAATATTGTGTAGGTCAGATAGGTGCTCAAACATTACTGCCCTTTTTAATGCCTGCCTCTTTCCATATAGAAAAGAACCAAATCCACTTTCTGCATTTATACAGAAAAAAAAAGTAATATAATTTTTGGATCTGGTTGTGTTCCTACTACCATTAGCAGAAGCTTGAGCATTTATTTGCTTGGGTGAAAATATCCTGGTCTTATTGGTCTGGACTCCAGACCACTGGGTCGGGTTGCTGAATACATCAACAAATCCGATTAGCGGGTGAAAGCACTGAATGACTTTTCAGTCACGACTCTGCAGAATTTCAGCATGTTCCACTCTCACCAAATGAAAGCACCTTCAGATGGAGCAGATGTAAGGCTGTGAGTGAAATTAAAACCTCACTTATACTGCAATATATAATATATAGTGACTCATATTCTCATCTTCCTGATCCCTCAAATCCATCTAGTCTTTCAATATAATAAAATTATATGATTAAATTTCCAAGTGTTCAGTTAAAATGGCTTCAAAAGTTTAAAGCTGTGTGTAAACCTGACCCATTAATATTTGTTGGTTGAGCAATTGTTTAAATTCACGTAACTGAATTTTCCTAACAAGTTTTTTCCTCTATGCTTTATCATAACAACAAAGGGCAAGAAATTGTCTTTCTGCTTCCAAAATCTTGAAGTTACTTTTTCCTCCCTGCATCACGCAAAATGGAAGATTACTAAGGTTTTTTTAACCAAAATTAATCTAGGCAGGAAAAATGAAGAAGAGGAAGAGACAGTGAGGGATTCTGACACCAAAACAAGGGCATTAAAGGGCTAAGGGCATTAAACTTGAAAATTAAAAGATCAAGGGTTAAAATTCAGGTCTTCTGCCTGACATGGTGAAGAGAAATAAAATAACTAAGTCACATCCTGTATGATTCTCCTAACCACTCCCTGTAATTCCACTGTGGATCAATTCTGCTTTTGCTATAAGTAGCATTGGTGTAGTTTAATTAAGCATGTGCCTGGTATGCACTAACCATGCAAATTATTCACCCTGCTTTACAAATATTACACCTGGAATAAACTCTCAAATATCAGTAGGTCTCTGCCCAAGGTACAGTCACACAGGAACATTTTGCTGCTTGCCAGAACTCACATTTGTACAAAGAACCCCCTCTGAGACTGTAATAGCACACTGTAATGGAATTTGTGACTTTCATAGAGGGGAAAATAAAAAAAAATATAAATCAGCATTTTGGCTTGGAAGACATTTTGTGAAAATCAACTCATAACCTAGTATCAGGAAGAAACATTTTGAGCAAGCTAACCCTCAACAACCTCAATTTCAAAGATTTATGAGATTATTGAACAAATTAATCTGACTTGTTCAGAGCTGTACAGTCTATTTCATCAGCATACATTTGCAGACATTCTGAGAGTTTACACATATACAAAGAAATACAACACATTCAAATAACTTAGATCCATATTACATGGAATGGTAAAGCATATTAGCGTTTTAATTTTATGGATCTAAATCAGCGTCCTACAACTTCCAAATACATTCATAAAAGGCAGAAATCAAAGAAAATAAATCCCTCCTCCATGCTGCAAAGCAGTTGCAAAGCTGTTCTGCTGAGCTATCTCACACTGTTGCTGACATGAGCCCTGAAAGCAGTCTTTCCCATATAGATGATGAGAGAAATCTCTGCATTACCTATCAGATTGCTATTTAAATTTTCTATCATACCATGTGCTTAGAAACAATCTGTTCTTTGTAATCTTCAAAGTGTGTGAAAGAAAATCAATTCACACCATTTGTAATAAACAGAGGCATTTTTTCCAGCCCAAGTCATGTTTGTAAACTTCTAAACTCGTACTGAGAAGAAACTATAGTGGTATGACAGCCTTAACCACAGCAGTCTGAATAAATGCAGCACCAAATCAATTATGGTTTTTTTTTTCCAATATTAACTACCTGAATAGGTGATATAGCATAGTAAACCCATGTTCATGTACCTATTTTGAAAATTTTATAAAATTAGCCTCTGTTCCTTATTGAGCTTTGAAACTCTTGTAACAGTTGTACGACTACACATTTACGAGTCAGGACATTTGAACATTTTACAGACTTTTGCCCTACTCTTGTTCACTGGAAGAATCCTTGGGGGAAATTATGCCCATTTTAAAAGACAAATGGCAAACTAGTCTTTTATTTTTTTGTTAACAGTGAAATGCAAACACACTTATCTTCTGTAGTTGAGTAATAAAGATGCTATTTCCATATGCAATAAAGCCCAGTAAGTTGTTCATGGACTAACTGAAGTGACTCGTAATTCAATTGCAGAGCCAGCATCCCAAATATACAAATCAACCACACTGATTCAAGATAACAAATACAGACCTGAATATTTTTCCTCTGCTATAAAACAAAACAGTAGATTAGAGTTGAAATAAGACATTTCTTTAGCTTGAGCCTGTCAGCCTTACTTGAACTGCACGTAATACTTCAACCCTCAAAAAAATCCCATTAATTTCTCTGAGTTCAGGTTTGTGAGCAGGTGGTGAGAGATAGTAATAGCTGGAGCTGAACCACACCTTGCTGTAGAATCACAGTGAATATCTCTGTCTTGAAAAATTTTTTTCACGCCTTCATAAAGGGACTAGCCATTGGAAAATGCATTAGGTGTCTGTACATTAAATCAGGTTCAGGACAGGAATGTTAAATCTCTATATTCATTGCTCAAATGGGGACTTTGGGGCAAAAAAAGGTAATCTCCCCATAAACTGAGTGATCTGAAAACCTTTCTTAAAACAATAAAAAAGAAGAAAAAAAAAATTAAAGATTTGTGGTGGTATAATTGTTAAGCAAGGGGGCGCAGCAGTGCTGCATTAGAAAGTAAAAATTGTTCTGTGTTGGTCCTATATAGAGATAAACAAAAATAAACACTATTTCAAAAATGCAATAAACGCACCCAAATAAATACAATAGTTGTATTTTAAGCACAGTTATTGATTTTAGAAGGTTCAGTAAGAATTTATTCAACATGTGGTTATTTAAAACCTGCTTGCTCTCATTACTGTTGAGCTGGTTCACAGTATGCTTTCACTATGTTTATCTTATGATTTTATTCATTCCTTATTGCTTATCCATACAGAATTCGTTATTGAAATTATTTACTAATTTAAATTAAAGCTCTTTTTTCAGTTTTAACAAGGTTACACTTAATATGCACTTCCAGTCAATGCAAATTCTTTTTATGAACTCAAAGGAAAACATTAAAGTTTCAAGACAAAATAATAATGATGCTCTACAAACGTATATATTTTGTATAAAAACATAGAGACTTCTGCCCTATACCTTTTCAGAAACCTATTTGGCAAAAGGAATTAATCTCTTGTTCACAGTCTTCCAAAAGCAGATGCCACTGTATTCATGTTCTGATAAATGTAATGATCAGTTAAAAAATAATGTGACAAATCTTGCTCATTTCAGATATAGAAGTTGCAGTTAACTGCGAGATAAAAACCCCGTTCACATAAACATACAGAGTTTGATCTATGTAACTGCATTTTTTACCTATTTGGGTATGTTTCCAGTGTTATTTTCAGTCTGACCTGAAATTCCTTGGCTTGAGCTGTTGTAACATTGTTTCCAGAATATGGGCATGAGCCTTCAATATACAAAATCTTTAATTCATGCACCTGGCTCATAGGCACGAGAATATGACTTAAAGACATAAATTAGCTTACTAGAAAGTGCTCTCAGATAATCCACTTCAGAAAATGGATTGTAGAGTTTAACCAATGTCCTGCTTTTGATTTATCTGACATTCAAAACAAACTGCTGTTCATTTTAAATATATATGTGTGTACACTTACATATACATGTGTGTTTACACACATGCATGTCTCTCTATATATGTACATATACACTTTTATGGTTACTGTGGGTTATGTCCTCTTTTTAGTTTCCTGAAAAATAGTCCTATCAGAATATAGGATTTTATCTTTAATTAATTGATTTAAAATGATAATTTCTTTAAGAAAATAGTTTTTAACTATTTAACTGTGTTTTCCCATAAGATGCCTGACAAATTATGCCATCTGAATTTTCAAGATAATGATAGAATAGTCTTTACCTGTTTAATGCATTTTCAAACTAGTATGTTCCCAGTTGATAATTTCCTAGTAATTATCAACTGTTCAAAAGGAATTATTTATCTGTTAAATATGCCTTAATTCTCAAAAATATTTTAATCATGAGAAGCTTGAAGCAAAGAACTAAGAAACCAGCAGTAACAGCATCACACAGTGCAGTGGTGCTTGGTTTGGGTGTATAACACATGAAGGATAGTAAAGGAAGTCTTATGTGCACAAGGAGTTAAGTATATCCCCAAATATGTGCAGTCAATCACACCTATCAAAGTCAGTGTAAACTGTAATTTTCATTAGCATAAATGGAAAAAGTATTTTCATATATATGAATAAAATTACATGTATACACATATATTGGAGAGATTGACTGATAATATTGGTTTATTTGCAAGCTGGATTGGCATATTTAAGGCTTGATTTCCAAACTACTCATGAACTGGTATTAAACATAACTCACTTTCAGATTTCTAAGAGTAAAATATATTTTTTTACTGTATTCAAAACCACATGGTAAATTATTTCAGATATTATGGACAAGATTATTGCAATAATCACCTAATAAGAATTTGGAAAATCAAGCAGGCAAGAGAAAACTGTTGGATTCGTATCTGCCCCTATTCTGGATCACCGCTGTGTGAAAATGGTCTGTGAGCCAGGCACAAAGACGCACAGCAGGGACAGCACTGTCACACAATAAATACCCCAGATTTCTTTATGAACAACTCTTAGGAGTAGAAGAATGTTTAAAGTTTGCTCCGGAGATCAATTTTGAGAGGAGAAATGTTTTGAGAGAAGAAAAATCACAGGAGGCTACATCCTGGTTATATTGTATCATTTCACTGCAGAAACTCATCTGATACTGACCATTTTAATTACAAGGAGGCACAGAACCTATTTCACATCTGCTCACTGAGCCTGAGAAATGTCTTATAGTGAAAAGGAAACGAGAAGGACCAAGAATACAAATGAACTGAAACACAAGCAGCTAATAAATCCCTCCTTTCCTTAAAATCAGTTCTAAGAATTTATTGTGAAATACATTTAGGCTTGGTCCACAGTAATTTTAATTCAAATAAGCATGTCTAAATTTTTTCCATCGTTCCCATTAAAGGATATTTATTTTTGCTTGTTCTTTAAGCATTTTGCCAGCAATATGCTCAATGCTATTTCTTTAAGAATGAAAGCTATAGCATTATATTCCAAAATGGTCGAGGAAACCTTTGCCATGACTTTTAAGTTGCAACATGCCAGATATTCATAGGTTTTCACAGCTGCTGGTTGAAGATATAATGAAAGGATCTAAGGTTTATGCATGAATCAGCATCCCCTTGTCACAATGTCATGGTGCAGTGATCCCTGCAGAGCTCTAACACTTGATTTAAAACAGCAAAGCTCAACACTGACTCTTGAGCCAGCAGGATTAAACATCCAAGATTGCACATATATTACCTCTGTGCTCAAACTACTGTACAAAAAACTTGTTATCGTTATGGCAGTTTTATAGTACTCCATAGGAAACCTCTCTCTAAGTGACTCCAATATCCTTTCAGTTCTAAAATATGAACACAATACAACTACCCCTGAACTTGTTGGTTAGGCAGATTTAAGAAGAAAAGGTTTCATCTTGATCACTTTCCTTCTTTCTTGTTTTGACAGAATTAAAAACTTTCAAAAAATCTGGTATCACTGACAGTCAACACTCCTTCAATCAGACTAGACTCAATCACACTGTGCTGAAGGACAATGAAGTCCAGTGGTTTGGAGATGTTCCAGTGCTTTGGATATATTCCATTCTGCCCTATGAATCACCTCCAATGCTGTACCTTTGCTCCAGCTGTTACACCAAACAAACAGAACCAAGCAGTTTCTGTTAGAATGAACCAAGAATTCTCACACAAGTGCTAAGCCCAGCCCATTTCTCTTGAAAGCTACAAGTGCAGTCATGGCAGTAAACACTGCTCTTAATTGTGCCATTACTCTGAAAAAAACATGCACCACCTCTCAACCTAAACCACTAGGCTTCCTAGTGACGCTGATTAAAGAAGTGTCAAACTGCAATTAGATTCCAACAGCTACTCCCAGTGACCTGTCAACACAGCTTCACAGAGATGCAACAGTCCAACAAACTAAAGTAACTATTTTTACAGCTACTTTTTGAACATAATTGACTTGTGTTCCTTTCTCAGGTTACATGAAGGTGGCCCATCCACCTTGGTCAAAATCAGTAGAATTGTGGTCCAATTTGCTGTCACACAACACATCATGACACGATCCCTTGGTGTTGAGGTAAAACACCCACTGAAGTGCCAGTCATTACACGAGTTAAGGCTACCTACTCACAGAGTGTCCACTCCACTTCTATATCCGTTTTCTGGCCACCTTTAAATAACTGAGTAGTATCGCTGCTTGGAACATTCCTCAGGGGTACTCCTCCTTTCTGAAGTTTAGAAACCTAATTTAAAAGTAGTACCAGCAACACCAGTTCATCTGAAAACCATTTGCTCCACCAACAAACTCCGAGCAGGCACTGAAAATTAGTTTGAAGACTTTTACATATTTTTACAGGGGGCTTTTTGTTTGCTTGTTTCTAAAGCAGATGGAGTAGTGTGTCGTTGCCCTGAGGCTACCAGGGGTGGGAGGGAGGCAGGAAGAGCCCCGGTGGGGCGGTGCAGGGGACCCCAGGTGCTGCCAGCTGCCACCTGTGGGTGCCAGGTCGGGACCAGTGGGCAGGGCTGCACCCCGCCTCTGCCACACCAGCCAGAGCTTCTGCAGCCTGAAACATGGCTGGCTCAGGGGTTTAAATTAAAAGCAAAAATATTTTGGTGGTCAGTTTGGGGCAGAAAAAGGTCATAATTTCTATTATGGTATAAGCCTGACACTTCATTTCTGTGCAGGACAATCATCTCGTTGGAGTGAAACACTTAGGTAAATACTGAAGCATTTTCAGGTTCGCATTATCCTACATTTCTGTGACCTTCTTTTACACCTGCATTGTTTTATAGTGCTGGTTTTGGGCACAAGTTCTTTGAACATTATTCTGGAAATTAAAAAAAAAAAAAACCAAAACCCAACACCCTCCACCCAAAAAAACCCTAGAAAACCAACAAAAAAAAAAAAAAACCCACCTAACAAAACCAACCTGCAGAATATTCACTATTTCAAATGAGAACAAGCATAGAGGAGACAAAAAAACTCCAGACTCTTCTTAACCACTTGTGCATGCAGTGCTCTGCAATCAGCTTCTAAATTCTACTTCTTGTACACCAAATATTTGTCTTTGGAACTCCTTGTTCTCCAATCAAACCCTTCTGGGAAGGTAATTGAGGGGATACTGTACATATTTTTAGCACATGTTTCACTAATCAATTAAATCCAATACACAAGATAACTTGACTAAAACACCAGTGGTAACTGAGGTGATGAAAAAACAAGTAAATGTTCATGCCTTAGATTGGAGCTCTTCAAACTGCTTGAAAATTGAAGCCTTGGACAAGGTTCAGACAAAGGAAAATCCAACACATGGATGGCATCCATCTGCCTTCTGCTGGAAGCCTCCAAGTCCACCACTGCAGTGTACAGCCTACACAAAGCATCTGAGTATTGTAAAAGTTCTCCACCAGAGACAAGAAAAAGGCTTATATATGCACACAAACGCTGGTCAAAAGAACTTGATGGTCTTGGAGAAAAATATATAACCTCTAGTTTCTCAAAGACAAGGTGACAGTGCTCGTCTCTACTGCTAGTAGGAAAAAAAAAAATCTGGTGTTTTGCGAAACCTGTTCTCTGGGTTTTGTTAACTTCACCGAGTTGAGGAACACAGAAAGACCTGTCACATTTTTGCAGAATGCCATGTAAATTGCTACACTTACTTCATCAACAGTCCCAGTAACGTCATCTGCAAATACTGACCACATGCAGTTCTGGTTGATACAAATCCCCATTATCTAAGAAAGGTAGAACTATCCAAGCAGTTTGCAAAGATTAACATTTTAGCATTATTGTGGCTGATCTTCTCTGCCTGCAGCTATGGATGCTATACCCTCGCACATGCCACTGAAAGCTCCTTGAGTTGAGCACTCGCACCACCCATCCCAGCCTCTGTGCCAAGCCGCCCCTCTTCAGCACCAGTGCACAGCTGAATCGGGGGGAATAAAAAAAGGTCGCCAAGGAGGGAAGCTGCTCCCGCTGACAGCTAACCTCCAGATTCAGAGTCCCTTACGTCTTTTTCACAGGATAGACGGGAAAACGCCTGGGGGTTGCACGGCGCTGGGCGGGAGCGGCCGGCACGGCACGGCGCGTGCTCCCCGCTCGCTGCCGCCCGCGCCGCCGCGGGGACCCCGGGTTCGCCTGAGCCGGGCACGGTCGGCACGGAGGGCAGCGGGGCAAAGGCGGGTACGCCTCACCGCCCTGGCAGCGCCGGCCGCGGCTCCCCGCCCTGACCCCGGCACGGGCAGCGCCAGCCGCGCTCCGCCCGGTGGGCCCCGCCGCCCCGCGGGGTCACACACACGGCACCCGCCGGGCCGAGCGACAGGAGGCAGAAGCGGACGCCGCTGCGGGGCTCGCCGCCCCGCCCGGGGCTCCTCTCTTCGCGCTACCACGACCGCGCTGGCCCGCCCCGCCTTCCCCGTCGCCTGCCGCGCAAGGCATGTGCTCCGTGCCCCGCGGCACGCGTGCGGCCGGGCCCCGCCGAGCCGAGGGCGGAGCCGGGCACGGCCCCGCCGGGAGAACCGCGGGGGCGGCGGGCTGGCGGCGAGGCGGAGCGGGCGGCCGCCCATGAGCGCGGGGGGCGAGCGGGCGGCGAGATGGAGCCCGCAGGACCGCGCGGCGTAAAATGGCTGATCGCCCCCCGCCGCCCGCTCCGCACCCCTCGGCTGCTGGCCAGAGGGACCCGGCTCTGCCCGCGCCGGTAGCGAGGCGCTCCGCAGCCCACGGGCAGCCCAGGGGCGGCGGGGGAGCGCTGCGGGCAGCCCCGGGGCCGCGCAGCCTTACGTAACGCGCGGGGGGAGCCGCCGGGAACCATTTTACACCTCCCGGAGGACTGGGGGGCGCACGGAGACCCCGCGCCCCGTTCGCACGGGGCCGGGCGCTCCCGCACCTGCTCGGCGGCGGGGCGGCTCCCCCCGGCACCGCGCCCCGCACAGAGCCCCGCACACGCACACACTCACACGTACCCCGCACACGCACACACTCACACACACACACGTACCCCGCACACACACACACACTCACACCCCCGCCGCCGCACCGCTCGCAGCCGCCCCGCCCCCGCCGCCACGGCAGGCTGGCAGCGCCCGCTACTCACAGGCGTTGGTGACGGCGAAGCTGTTGGCCACCTCCAGGTTGTCGATGTGGGGAGTCAGCCGGAACTCCGAGGTGGAAAACTGAACCATCCCTACCCGAAACGCGCTGTACTCCTGATCGGCGCCCCTCGGGAACAGCCCCCCTGCAGGGAAACACACACGCGTCAGGCGGGCGGGGGCACCGGCGGAGCGGCGCCGGGGCCAGGTCTGTGCCCGCCGCGGAGCTGGGCTGGGCGCGGGTGTCGGAGGGCAGCGCTGCCGGAGCACTCCCGGCCCCGGCTCCGTCCCGTGTCGGGGGGCGCGGGGGCCGGGCGCTGTGGCCGGGGAAAAGGCAAGGAGGGGACCTCGCTGGCGCCTGGTGGGCACCGCGGTGGGACCGGGCGCGCGGCGACATGACAGGAATGCCCGAGTGACACCGGCGGGGATGAGGGATCGGGAGATCTGCCGGGAGGAGAGCGGGGTCCCCCAAAATGCGGGCACCTACCGATCTGTATGCTGTTAGAATTGACCCCCCAGATCAGTCCCCACAACACAGGAGCCAGGAAGACAGAAATATGCATAATCTTTTGCATTTCCAGGAAAAGTAGAGCATCCACAAAGCCACGGAAACAGCCCTTTCTTCTTCTTCTTCCTCCTCCTCCTTCTCCTCCGCGGAGCGCGCTCGTCAGCAAATTAGATCCCGTGCGCTCCGGGCGAGCGGCCGGCGGGAGCAAGCGAGCCACGGGAGGGAAGGAACGAGAAGAGCCCCGCGGCAGGCGCGGGAGAAGCCGCTGTCCGAGCTGCTGCTGCCGCCGCGGCCGCTCCGGTGCTGCTGGCGGCTCCGGCTCTGAGCGGGATGGGGATGCCGGCGGTGCCCGCTGCGCTCCCGCCGCCCGGCCCGGCCCTGCCCTGCCCTCGCACGCGCTCGCCCGCGCTCCTCGCACTCAACGGGCGGGCGGCGCTCCCGGCGAGGCGGCGGCGGCGGCGCCTGCGCGGAACCGGCCCCGACGGGAGCGCGCCCGCCGCGCCCCCTGCGCGCCGCGCCCCGCCCCTCCGCGCGCCCGCCGGCCTCCAGCACCGCGGACAGCGGCCGCGCTTCTGGCAGACGATTTGTTTAATTTAGTTGGCTGGCTATGCATGTATTTATTTATTTATTTATTTATTTATTTATTTATTTATTTATTTCACCGGCCTTCCCCAGGATCGAGCCAACCTTACAAATACACCTGAAAAACAAATTTCTTCTTCTTCTTCTTTTTTTAGTTCTAGCTGCTGTATGCAAACCGTTGAAGTCAATATGCAGCAAGAGTTACAGCTATTCTGATATTTCATTTTCATGCATAATGGGGATTTTTTTTTTTTCCCCTCCAAGATGGGTTCCAGCTGTATTAGCTAGACATGCTATTTACTGCAAGCTAAATTTAACATTTCTCAGTTTGGCACGAAGTCTGTTGCTGTGCACCACACACACACACACACACACATTTTTTAAAAGAAAAGGCAGTGCAGCATTCCTGTGACCATGACAATGAATTTGTTATTAAGTAATCATTTTCTGGCATGTTTTTTATTAATTTATATTTATTTAACAATGATGAGAAATATTCACATAGGAAAGAATACATATCTTGCAATGGATTACCTTTCCCTTTTTTCTTCCATTTTTATTTTTAGTTTTAGTTTTAGTTCTAGTTCTATTTTCTTTTTTCTATTATTAAATTGTTTTAGTTCTCCTTTCCAGGAGGAGTGCGTCGAAGCTTCAGATATTCAGATGTCAATACAAGTACGTATCCTGAACACATAGGAAGTTGGTAATTTGAGGTCCTTTACTCATCACTAATTCATGATGAGTTTTGTTTCATTTGAGTCATTTCACCAGGAAATCCTGTACAAGGTTTTTTCTGTACTTGTCTAATCTTCTCTCTCACCCACTAAATGAGATGAGCCTGAAAAAGAGAGCAAGCTTTAACAACGTGAGCATAAAGCCCCTATGGGCTTATCTGGGTGAAATGGCAGAGTTGCTACAACCCTTCCTCGCTCTCTCCTCTCAGCCTGGTCTCTCCCAGAAGCCACATTTTGCACTGCATGGTAAAACCTACTGTTCAATTCTGGGAAAGAGGCAGGCAGCATCACTGTGAGAATCAACAGATTAAGCTGTCAGGGGAAAGCTTGTATTCAGGTAGTCCTCACTGCATCCCAGACAATGAGATGTACAGACATTTACTTTTAATAAATATTTCAGTGTAAAACTGCCAATCTTTAACAGAAACGTAGATAAATTGTATACTTTTTCTTTTCACTGAGATCTAAAGCATGCCCTTATGTATAACAAATGAGGTTAAAATGAAGCAACGATCTCAGTTTTAAGATTGTATTCTAATATGTTATAATGAAACAAAAAACCATATTTGCCAATATACATTATAGCTGCATAATGAACTAAAAAATAAAAAAGGATTTTAGTGATGTGAAGTATAAAAATGAAATAACGATTGCTGATTTTCTAATGCATATTTTTCCATTTCAGAATTGTGAGCATGTATAGGTATATATCATGTACAATATATGCACGTGTACCTATGTGCAGGTACTACTCCAATACATCAGAACATGGAAAAAAAAAAAGTCAAACTATTGCCACATTCCACTGTTGGTGTGCCAGGGAAAAATAAAAGATTTTGACTGATATGAGTAAGTACAAAAGGACAGCATGGGCAAGTCAATCAGCGAGGAAACAGTTCAATCAGAATTTAGTAATAATGAAATATAGTAATAGTGAAAAATGTCGATTAAAAAAAAAGTCTTTAACCCTCTATTTTTTATAGCAATCTTATGCTAATCAAAAAGATACAAGTGGGCAAAGGAGAAAAAAGAAATTTATAGGTGATAGTAATTTATGATCTTGTACTAAGAATAGACATACTCATTAACATTGTGCATGAGAAATCAGACTACATTACTGAGAATCACATTCAATACTTTTTTCTCAAGGGAAAAGAATCTTGCAAGAGGTAAGTAAGGATTGTATTCTTAAAAACAGAAGATTATATTCTTATATGCATTCTTCTGAATCCATGAAAGGAGCTCATATAAAAATGCATTAGTTCAGAATGTGAACAAAGCTTCAATGGGGAGACTGTTAACAATAAGCATCCATCACTTGTTGAAAGGAACATAGCAGTGCAATAATAATGAAAACAATGGCAGATGACAGTAGTCCAGATATCAAATAATAAGATGTCAGACCCCTGAAAAGCTGAAGTGCTTAATCTTGATTCCTTAGAACTCTTAGAGAGGTTTGCTACTTACTACAAAGAATCATGGCTATACTTGATTTAACAATTTAATACAGTCTAATGGATGTTCTGAATGTAAGGTAGAAGTTGGTGAGGAAGTTAAAAAGAGCTGATATATGTGCTAATCAGAAGTAAAATTTATCAGGAATACATTTCCTCTGCAATTCATCCTGGCACAATCCTGGTTGAGACAGTGGCTGCCATTCAACTAAATGTTCATATGTTTCATCAGTTGTATAGGAGATGCAGAAATGAACTTGGAAAAGATGGAAGAACTGAAAATTTTTGCCTTGTGCTCAGAAACATTTAATGATCACTCCATATACTTACCAAACAATAGTTCAGGAACGGCTTGTTGACATGGACTATATGCTTCAGGAAAGTAACTTAGACAATATAGAACACTCGAGGAGATGGATGGAGTAAAAAACTCAGTTGTTCAATGCTGATATTCATCACATTCAGATTAGAAATAATGTTTATCTTTTTCTTTGCTGTTTTAATAATGTGTTATTGACCCTGCGGTCATATGCTGAGCAGTGTAATGAATTCCTCAGCCTTGCAAAATGCACAGTTAAAAGCAAACTCTTCTAAAAGTCCTAGTTGAAAAAAGTTAAATTCTGAGAAGGCCCTTGGCAAGAGCTCAGGCCAAATGGTGATAGTAGGCTTTCTGGATTTTTATCCTATCAATCCTTGAGGTTTATACTCAAAAATATTTTCTGTATCTTCTTTGTTACAAAAAAACCTTAAAATGTGCAGATTTATTAGGATGCAAAAATGCTGTACCAACATATGAATCCTTTGATTCCATGTCTGGTCAATAAATACTTCCCTTCAATAAAGATTATTGTCTTTGGATTTCTGAAAACTTCAGAACTTTTTCAAATACCAGTAAGTGTAAATAAAGAGGAAATACAAATGAAGGTTCCAAATCTATTTTGAAGTGTGTAGTCCCATATGTTCACTCTGGATGTCAAGAGTCATTTTAAAAATAAAATTATGTCCTGATCTTCCATGCTCATTCTGCTTCCTGTTCTGATTAGCGAACACGTACTGTTCCCATTAACACACCCGGGGAGGACACGTTCTAAGGAGTAGCTTAGGCTACCTTCTATGACACGATTTTGATGATGGAAAAAGCATCATGACCCTTCTGGCATAACTGATGTAAAATAATTGGTAATAATCATATAGCTTTCACTTCCTTTTGCTGTGTACTAACTGTGACAGTGCAGTTTGTTACCATGTAAGCTAACTGTTAAGCCAAATTTATAGCAATTTGGGATTTACTTTTTTTTTATTTGAGCTACTTATGTTCTTTCTATTTTTAGGAAATTTTATATTTATTTTGCCAATAAAATCACTTAAGTATATGCTAAATAAACCATGTGTGTGGAAAATCTGCATAGATTACTTCAATTTTTTCTACTGAGATTATAGCAAATTACATTATTAAGCCTCTGGAAAACATAAAAGGAACACTTTCAGATTAGACTATGTATGCTAAATCCTCGATTTTTGTCTGGCAACATCTTTCTTTCTCTTCCAGTGGTATAAAAAACTTCCATGGCTTTGTCTCAGACCCAAGGGATATATTTCTTATGCCTGTCCTAATTTTTCCCCTGCCCACCTGCTACTTCTCTTCTTTGCTGTCTGCTTTCCTGGCTGATTTCCATCTGGTTTTCCAATGCATTGCCATCAGAATCTTCTTTTCTCTACAGTTGTTTTGATTTTACCCTCATGGTAATGGAGGTTATAATGGGGAGTTATTTTACTCCCCATTCCCTCTGTGGAGCACAGCTAATTCAAATGTGTTGGACTGTTGCTTTAGACTATAACAGCCAGCCTTGATCCTCTCTCTTTTCATCTACCACCTCTTCCATCTGTTCCACAAGCAATGCCAGCCTTGACTTCAGTGTTGTTTTTTATTCTCATCATGTTCTTTCTCCTTTTTTTTTCATGCCAGCATCTATATTTGAAGTATCAACTCTATACCCATTTTTCAGGTCAGTTCTTAATCACTGAAATTCCTTTTTAGCCTTGCATCTTTTCTGTCACCTGTGAGAAATGTATTACTCCTTATTCAGAATGAAAACCCTTTGGAGATAATGAAGACATCAGATCTTGTATACCAGTGGATTGCTCCCTGCTGAGGTATGGTACTTGTCAAATCCCCAGTACTTGTCAAATCACCTCTCCATCTCACTTACCTGCATTCATAAACACACTAAAATGTTAAAAGGCAAATATGAGCTGACAAGAATGTTATAGTCCGCTCTCTATTGATATATCTGGTGTACACTTCTAGTGTTAATCTCTAATTTCTACTAACTTGTGACTTTGACCTTTTTTCTGTTAAAACTAGGTGTTTTTTCTCTCAGTAATCACAGAACCACGTGGTTCCCACAGAATCCCACATCTTCAGAATCCCAGGCAATAATACTGAGAAGCAGCTCCAGAGCTACAAATTACAAACAGATTGAAACCCAAGGCTAATATGTGCCAGTGACAGCAACACCTCTGTACATGCTTGGTCACATATTGCTCTGTACTTAAATTTATGAGTATTGTAGGAAGTTGATTGTGTCATTGTAGTGAGTATGAAGAAATAATATTTCAAACAACGGTATGGGACAAATATCAGCCCATGGGAAATGGACTGTGTAATGATCCTTCTCAGCATGGAGGAGACATCTTCTCTGTTTAATGTTTCATTCATACATAAAAACTATTCATAACATATATACTTACTCCATTTACCTTAAAAACCTGGAGAAATCAGTTGACCTTTTTTAAATTGGAACTTGTTGCAAAGCTGATGAGCATCAGAGACTTGACTTCTTTTTGTATCCCAACAGGTAAAATTAGTTCATGAACACTAAACTCTCATAGAGAATGGAAGTTCTCCCAGTGGTTTTCCATGCTAAAAAACACTATAATTTGCTTTATGACCTTGCAAAGAATTCAGGACAGTGTTTACAAAACCTTTGCAAATATGCTTCTTACCACAGCAGAACTAACTGCTAAACTCCTTAATCCAGAGAAGACAGTTTCTCATAACATTCCACACTGCAGGAGTGAATCTCTCCTTCTTGACTGGAATAGTTTTGGTATGATCTTGTTCACATCCTTTCCACAAGGCTTTGAGGCCAAGAGCTTTTTGAACAAGCAGGAAAGCTGCAATGACAATGCCAATGCCAATCCTGCTTTTGGGCTGGGGACCAAGGCAGTCAGGGCCAAAGCAGGGGAGGGGGAAAGGGCAGCGTGTCACCTCCCTCCACTCCTTGGAGCTGGGGAGCCCCGCTCCAGACTGCTCAGTGGAGCACACACAATTTGGCCAGCTGTCAGTGTGGGCAGAGGTATGATGTAAAGAGGCTACTTTGCTGCTCCCTCCACAGAAAAGGGGAACAAAATTCACGGCAGTCACCAAGGGAGTAAATGAAAGCTCCATTTTTCTTCTTCCATAGGGGTGTTTCCCTTTTGAACCTTGCAGCAATATCAGAAGGCATGCTGGCAATCAGGGTCCACTTGCCCCACTGGTCACAGTCACAATGGCTGTACACCAAACTGGCAGTGTAACAGGTTTTAATGTGTCCACATGTAACTGAGAATTAGGGCATTGATTCATTTATAAGCACATTCTGTTAAGCTGCCTTTTTTGTTTGTTTGTTTGTTTGTTTGTTTTTTGTTTTGTTTTGTTTTGCTTTTAAAGGTGAAAAAGCTTCACAAGTCTTCTTTTAAAAAGAAACATGTTCATGATAGGGATCTAGTTTAAAAATGGTTATGTTTTTGTCATGCATTTTATTTAGATCACTTTAATAGTTTTATAATTTTGTCAGAGCTTCTGTCACTGGGAAAATAGAGTAAAATTTAAGTTATAGTGGTAAGAATTTAAACACCTATCAGTCAAATGGTTGCTATTATGTTTTCCATTTAAAAAAAAAATCAATCACAGAAAAAGCATCAAGTAAATGTTAAAATAATTTATTTCATGGCACAAATAGGTAAAAGACATTGTTTCAGAAATTATACTGTGGAGTACAAGCACTTAGCAACATTAAAAATAAATTAAGTTGGAGGAATAGATAGAATTGAATGAGTCAAGATAATAATTTATTTCTTCAGGAAATATCTAAAAGGTAGAAAGTTTTTGTTTTGTCCAATTACCCATTGCAGATGTTTTACGTTATACTTTAAAAATCACATCAGAAATAGGATGTAAGATTAAAAGGATTTCTGTGATTTGAAACATCAGCTCTCCTATCCTTATCATTATGATCTTCCCACAACAGAAATTTCTTGTGAGTTTACCATTTACCTATTTGACATCCTTAAGTTTTAATTTTTTTTTTCTTCATCAAGAAACAGCTTGCTCAAGTTAGCATGGAAATATACAGAGTTGTGCTCAACAGAAGTTTATTTTTAGTTCTGAAAAACCACTTCAGTTGTTCAGTCCCAGAACTAGTTCACAGCACAGATATTTTTACTTTCACCTTTGCATTGGCATATCTTCCCAGAGATTAGTTATTACAGTGTGGAGTTAATGGCAAGCTTTTACAATAGGGAAAAAAACCCAAAGCAGAAATGTAAGAGAAAACCAAACAATTCTTATGAGGCACTTAATTTCATACTTTGGACTAGAAATACATCTACTTCATAGTAAATATGCAGAAAATAACATTCTGCTAACTCCACAGTTGCTTTTAACATAAGGTTTAATAGATGAGCTTACAATAGAAAAGTTTCTGCTTATAGAATTTGTGGCATTAAAGACAACCTAAACAATGCTTGCTTGTCTTTACCGAAACTTCGTTGGTGTTGCACTGTTATCTTATACATTTTAACTGCTAATCATTATTGTGGTCTGTGGAGTTGCCATTTAACCTGAGACTGACCTAACTCCTTGCTAATTGCATTGCCCTTAATGAGATGTACACATGGAGGTGATGTGCACTCGTGGCCGGGTGCTGAACAATTCTAAAGTTCTGGCTTCCTTTTACTTCAGGGAGACATACACAGCCCAATGAATGAATGAAGGAATGCATGAAGGGCTCCAAAAGAAAGAGATGAGCCAGGGGGGGTCTCAAGAGCAGTTCAAAAATGGGTGATAACAAGAAGAACCTAACCTTGAACTTGGAAATGTCACTGTCATAAGTTTAAACAAGCTACAAAGGAAAACATTGGCAGAGAGACGATTTATGCCACAGCTAGGAATATGTGGGGCAATGACAGGGATACACCCTCTCTCTCAAATCCTGGCTGTACCTGACCCGTCAGTACCAGCTGTAGCTACTGTGAAAATAGCATTAATGCTTTGCTGTTAGATTAAGCAGATCTTCTGATGTGATCTAATGAATTCACTTTCTATAGCTAAAACTATAAAAATGCCTTTGCTGATAGTATCTGACATAAATAAGAGCACAGAAAGGCATTTTCTGCAGGAGAACCCTCACCAACATTTGCCTTTATTCTGCTGGGCTCCCTGTGGTTTTAGTGGCACTAACAAAATAGGACCTTAATTTTAGAGGTTGGTCAGCTGTAGCAAATAAACGTCAAAGGCAATGAAATGAGCTTACACAAAACACACAAGGCCTTTAGAAAAAGCTAGGGAAACATAAAGAGATCAGAAAATTCTCTCCTCAAATGTGTATCCAGAATCATCCAGTTCTTACTGATGTTTTCATACTAGAATGGTAGCAATAGTTCAGATTTTCTTCACAGCGAGAAACATTCAGTTATTTGAGGCAGTTAAGAAAAATCGCAGATCACACCAGCACTCTAAGCACTACTGCTGAACAAGATAGCAGATTGCAATATTGCTTCTCTGCTTGCTTCTTGCAGCACTGCACATAAAATCTGTAGAAAAAATGTTATGCTTCAGAATGAAATTTTCTCCATTCATCATCTGATTATTTTATAATTTTATTAATTATAGCTCATCTCAATTCAGTGCCTCATTAGATGAACAGAAAATCTGGTGTTATTGACAAATGATTGTGTGATACATATGAATAATCAATTACAGTAATACTCCATGAAATGACAGTGAAGTTAAAAGGATTGAAAATACCAACCTTCCTGGGCTCCTGCAATCATTTCCTTTTGAATGTCAATCATGAAAGACAACCCAGCAGTAAGCAATCCATGGGTCAGACAGACGTGTGGCACACACTTTTAACTTCCTGTGTATGAACCAGTCCCTAGGTGATTCTATCTACACTGCTTTTGGATTACATCCTTTAAATGACAGATAGCATTGCCTGACAGGAACTTCCCACCTCAAGGATCTAGCTAACAAACCCCCAGAAACATATCCATATTTTACTGTATCCTTTTTATTAATTTATTTACTAGTAATTCACTTAATATGCCTATCAATTACTATTGACCATTACTAGCACTGGTGAACTAATAAAATACTGGATACCAACTAATCACACTTTTTCTTTAAAGGAAAGTACTTATTATACATTTTATGTGACAACACTTGCCTCAAATTTGTAATTGAAGGAGCTACTCCAGCATGTGACTTCAGTGTCCCGTAAAATCCTGGAAAAGGTTATTTTGGGACCTATTGAAAAACATCTATAGGACAAGGCAGTCATCAGTCACAGGCAGAAGGGCTTCATAATGGGGAAGTCTTGCTTGTGATGAAGGTGATGATCACCTAGGTGATGAAGGGAAGCCAGCTGATGCAATCTTTTGGACTTCAACAAAGGTTTTGCTACTGTCTCTCACAGGATCCTTCTGGACAAAACGTCTAGCATTTATCTGGGTAAAGACATGGTGTGATGGGTGAGCAACTTGTTCAGGTATCAGGCACAAAGAGTGAATGGGGTGACAACAGGCTGGCAACTGGTCACTAGTGGGGGTCCACTCTAAGCTCAGTTCTCTTGAACATGATAATTAACAACTTGGACACAGGACTTGAAGAAATACTAAGTAATTTTGTTGAGGACGCTAAACTGTGAGGAGCTTTTAACTCCCTTGAGGACAGAGAGGCCCTGCAAAGAGACATTGAAAAATTAAGAGAGATGGGCAATCACCAACCATATGAAGTTTAAGAAGGCAAGTGCTGGATTCTGCACCAGGGATGGGGCAGCCCTGCTTGTGTTTGTAGACAATGAAAGATAGAATGAAATGCTGGAGAGCAGTGTTGTAGAAAGGGACTTGGGGGTCCTGCTCCGTGGCAACTTGAATATTAGTCATTGTGGCCTGGCAGCAGGAGGGCCAGGTGTGTCCTGGGGTGCATCAGGCACAGACAGGAAAGGGAAGGGATTGTCCTGCTCTGCTCTGAGCTGAGGCAGCCTCACCTCAAGTGCTGGGGGCAGTTTGGGATAACACAATATAAAAAACATTATTAGAGAGTGTCCAAAGGAGGGCCATGAGGATGGTGAAGGGCCTTGAGGGAGAAGCCATATAAGGAGTGGGTGAGGTCACTTGGTCTGTTCAGCCTGGGGGAGACTGAGGGCAGACCTCATTGCAGTCTGCAACTTTCTTGTGAGGGGAAGAGGAGGGGCAGGCACTGATCTCTTGGTGATCAGTGGCAGCACCCAAGGGAATGGCCTGAAGCTGAGTCAGGGGACGTTAAGGTTGGATACCAAGAAAAGTTTCTTTTCTCAGAGGGTGGTTGGGCACTGGAACAGCTCCTCAGGGAAGTGGTCACAGCACCAAGCATGACAGAGTTCAAGAAGTGTTTGGTCAATGCTCTCAGGGACATGGTGTGACTCTTGGGGTATCCTGTGCAGGGCCAGGAGTTGGACTCGATGATCTTTGGGGATCCCTTCCAACACAGAATATTCTATGATTCTGTTGTGATTTAATATCCCATGGCCCACATAGCTCAGTCTGTGCCATGGCAGGGGATGATTTATTTTACAGGGAACTGGAAAAATATATAGTTTGATATGGATGCACTTCGCAATTACTTGCCAAACAAAATAATATTAATAATGGAAGGGGAAAATACTGGTAATTTATTAAATCCTGACATACCATTTTCAAGAAGGCTTAGTCCTAGAAATGCCATTATATTAAATATAGAAATTGATGCTTATGCATATTAAATTATAAATGGATAAATATATAATTTTTAAAGCTACAGCTTCTTCCTTTGTTTCTCTGCAAAGTTTTCTGGGGAATTTGGATCCAAGTAAGGAACTATGAGGTTATTTTAAGAATCTTTTTAGATATCAGAAAGAAGTAATATTAAAGGAAAGAATGCATGCATGCCTGCAGTGGATTCTCCTCTGACAATAAATCAGAAAGAACTACAGTGGAAAGCCAATGTAGATGAGGGGGAAGATCAGGCACTTGAAATCAGTCAGATGACTTCCAGAAATGTTAAGGCTGGGAGAAGACAAATAGACATATCACTATTTTATGCCACTGAATCTATGACTAATAGTGACTGAAATATTTTTTATTACTACTTGTGTGCATTACAGTAGTGCCTTAAGGCATTGTACAACATATAGCAAGATAATATTTTTTGCCCCAGCCACATCCAATCTAAACAAATGGCCCTTGGCCAGAAAGCCACCTTATTTTCCTCTGTCACTTGGTGCAGAGGAATGTAAGAAAATAGAGGAAATAACCTGCCAAATTTGCAGTGGAGACCTGGGGAAGGGACACTTGCCTCTGCTTACTGTTAGCTACAAAGGGTCACTCACATGGGATGTTCTGACTTGGGCTGTGCACAGAGCCATGCCCCCAGCCAGGGCCTGTGTGCACTCAGCCAACTGCAGTCCTCCTACTGCTTGATCAGAGAAGAAATAATTCCATTGATTGAATTCTTGCAGCAGGAACTGGCAGAAAGACCATAATAAAGCAGAGCATGATGGCTTGTGTGCAGATATGAGGTCAAAATGGACAAGACTACCTGGTCTATTTCATAAAGGTTTGGTTTTATTTTCATCTGAGAAATGAAAGATTTTGAAAGATTAAATGCTGTCCTATCTTTTAAACTGGAATCTCCTTTCAGACAAAATAATTTATTCCAATTGTCAAAGCTCATCAGACTCTCAGTGTGAGTCTTGCATAAATGGGTTTATTTCTGGCTGTTTCATTTGCACACTCCATGAAATTTTTTTCCACCTATTTAATTTCATCAAAACTTTCTTCACAGACACCAGCAAACTTGCTGCAAGAGCACTGTAATGTAAAATACACTATCTCTTCCTTATGTTCCTCTGGGAAAAAAATAGGGTAAAACACAATATATTTTAATAATTAGTATGCTTAGAAAAATATCCATTTTAAAATGCTGTTCCTGAAATAGGAAGAATATGGAGGCATATGACAAATAAAGCAATAAAGCCATGCTTATGGGTAACAGATAGTAAAGCACTGCCAGTTTGGATATGCACTTGCTGTTTAAAATCTCCCGTGGTAAAATTTGTAACATTCGGTATTCTACAGCAGTGGTGTAAGATTTTCCTATGAGTTTGCAGTGCCTGGGAATATTATTATGGCACCAGCGTTGTTATTTTTCTCAAGAAAATGCTTCTCTGTTGCAAGAAAACTCATCAAGTGTTGAATGTGATGAACATGTTATTGCAATTGCACAGGGCTTGGGAAACATAGCTGTATTTTCCTCTGGCCGGTTTGCTTTGAATGCAGCTTTGAATACAGGGCAGGTCCTATGCAGGAAGGGTCTTGTCCTTGTCCAGCCTTCTGTGGGGCAGCCAAAATGACTTCAGCTGCAGCATGTCCTCCAAAATCTCCTCGGCTTAAAGACCACAGCAAGATAAAAGCTGTTAAGTCCAGAGAAAACAAACGCGGCCACTGTGATCCTCTCCTGTCGTCATGCACATTTGGTTTTATTCATGTAAGTGTTATGTATTTAAGAAGCTTTCACCTTGGGGAAGCAACTAGAAAATATGAAGAATTACTAAATAAAGCCTAAAGTTTAATTCCACAGAGTAGATGATATCTCATGGTGGATGCTATATCATTCGTATTTGCTTGAAAAAAGATTACTTTTGTTATAGTCTGGTCCTGAAGCACATCCAGAAGGGGAATGGAAGCAGGGCTGCCTCAGAAGCTGACACACTTAGACAAATATTTTTAAAAGCCTACAAAGGTTTTTCGCCCTCCAGTAGGCTGAGGCTAAACAGGATTTGTCAGAAGCAGGTGCAGGTATCAAGACAGGCTTTGTCAAAAGCAGAAGCTGATGCTGGAGTGGTACTGGTCAGAACCATTACTCTTTACAGTCAGTTCCAGTCAGTATAATGCCTTTGAAATAGCCAGTCTCCAAATTAATATTTTCCAGTGAGCTGGCCTTTGAGAGACAAAGAAACAAACAAATTAATCTGGAAGAATGAGCCTGCCTGAGACACTGATAAATCTGCTATGACAATGTAAGGCTTATTAAACACTAAGAAACATTATTTCCCTAGCCTCTGGGTCAAATGCAAGTTTTAAGGTTAATAGAGGGAATCAACATTTTAAAAAATGTTACATGGACTTTTTTTTTTTTTTGTATTCTGCTTTTCACAGAAAATCCATAAACTTAACTCAAAAATATAATGCATGTAGTGAAATTTTATCCAAATATCAGAATATTTTGTGTTATAGGGACATAACTGAAATGGCATAACACACATAATGTTAAAATTAAAGAAACAAGTAGGTCCCAGGTCTTCTCACATATTACCATTCAAGCTTTTTTGAACATCAGCACTGGCTTGCCTTCATGAACTCTGATAGAATCACACACATGATCTTTGCTCTGACTGCAGAGAGATGAAAGGTAGGATATCTAAAGTGTATTGCCAAGGAAATAATTCAGGCTAGATAAAAGGAGTGCTTTGCAGAACAGAAAAGCTAAACAGCACTATTGATTATCATGATGTATGCTACAGAAAAAGAAGGTGGAAGCACAGGGGCTGTTTACACACAGGTTTTCCTCTCAGAAGCAGCCACAGAGTTTTTTCTTGCAGTTTATGTTTCAAGAGAAGGTTTCCCCTGAGCTGAAAGGGTTTTGCAGGGGGCAACAGTACAGCAGCTTGACCTGCTATACTCAGGAGGGTTCCTTGGCCCAAAAACCTCTTGAGTTTGCTTCTTCAAGTAAAAAAATGACTCCCACTGTGAATATTCATAGAAAGAAACAGACTGACATAGATATATATGAAAAACCCCACACTTCCCACTGCCATAGCCTGAAGAACTCATCAGGTGGGAAAGAGTTATACAATACCTTATCCTTTATATTCCACAATCCTCATATTTCTTCCTGTCAAAGCACATTATGTGGCCTAAGTAACTGCCTGATGGGACAAAAATCCTTAGTAACAAGATGTTACTCCATGTTCTCTTATTGGTTGGTCTCCATCACAGTAAACCATATTTTCACGCAATAAGATGAAAGGTCATTAATTTTCTTGTACTAAAGGACATGTGCTTAATGTACCTGCTGCCTCTGTGTGACAGGTAATGGTGCCAGGCAGCTTTGGATTTATCTCAATACTCAAAAGATGAGTTGACTAACAGATTTGAAGGCCCTTCAAATACCTTCCTTGCTAGGAGGGGGTCAGTGGATGCTGGTCTACAGAACCTGACAGGCACTTACATGTTGAAAAATCCCATGCTGAAAAGCAATCAGTGCCCCTCAAAATTAGGGTTGACCTGCATGGACAACCAGGAAGCCAAAAAGACTTTTACAGTCTCATTCTTATTAGTCAAACTAGATTTTTAGTCTCATTATTCATTCAAAAGATTGTGATCTAATATCCACTGTTAGAGGTAGGGACTTTAGACAGAATGGCTTATAAGAGGGAAAATCTTATGGCCCAGACTCAGGAGGAAACCTTGCTCATGCTCAGGTGGGCGAATCCAACTCATTCATTTACACGTGCATTGGTTCAGGAAAAAGGCAAACTGTCACTGCCACCGAATGCTCCTGTCAGTGCACAAAATTAAAAATGTCAGAAATCCTGTAGGTGATCAAGAGCTGTGGAGAGAATATTTTACGGTGCCATCTTTCCCCTCAGCTGTAGGAAGGATCTCTCTGTGCTAGCACACAGTGCGTCACCCAGCACACACCTACAGTTCACAGGCACGGGCTGACGAACACCCACACGAGCTAACTTTAAACCAACCGCTTGAGCACAGCAGCCAAGGCAGCACAAAGCTTTGTGGGGAAGAACTCCAAGCATATTTTTCCCTGCCCTAGCCAGCAGGTAGGCTTCCCAGGCACAGCTCACTGTCACCATGGTGATGCTTCCAGCCCTCCCCAAAACAGCCAGTTTAAGGCTAATTTGGATAAGCCTGCACTAGCTGCAGACATTTTAGTGACTGCAGCAGAGACATAATTGTAGCAATGAAGGGCCTTCAGAAGGATTTCAAAATAGTCAGGTAAGCTTTATTTTAAATGTCTGCTGACACCATTCCCACTGATGGAAGGAGGACAGGTGTAGGGGGAGTACAGGGGTGGGCAACTTTCTTGAGTAAGGCAAAATGCAAGGGAGTGCTGCAAGCAGCCCAGATTGCTTGTGACTGATTTGATACAATGGCACAGACAAAATCACAATGATGAGGAATTTGTGTCCTCAAATTTTTCTTTATCCCACTGTTTACTTAGGTGTAGAGCTTCATATGAAAAGAATTAGTTTCCTTATCTTTTGGGCAGGACAGATGAGCCTAATTTTCCTGGTTTTTTTTAATTAATTCCTTTATAGTAATATAAAAAGAAAGTAACTCATTTCTATACAAAGCAAATTTTGAGACACAAATTAAACAGTTGACTTTTCTGTATCTGAATTTCTTTCCACATTACCTTTTCTAATCCTGGAATTAATACACGAAAGCATCAAGTAATAGTGTCCTCTCATTCCCTTATCTGCTACACACCTCATTTGTACTCATTGCAGCACTACGATATCTCAATAGCCTGAAAAATCACTTGACACTGCATATATTCAGGTTGCACTCCCTTGAAAATAAATAATTCAACGTTACCTATTCTATAAACACCCCCATTGCAATCCCCCAGTAACCATAAGGATAAAGTGCTTTAATTTAAGCAGAGACCATGGTCTGTATTATAACTGTATTATAATGTCTCCTAAGAGATTCCCTTGACAGCTGTAACAGACTGCTTAAGTAAGGTGTTGTCTCTCTTCAGAGTAAAATATTTTTAAATAAAGATTACTTGTAAGTGCATTTCCTTTCAAAGATTATACAGCCAGATCAATCACTGTGGTCATGCCCATTGACACTAACCCAGAAGGCAGTGTTGCTGCTTTCTCTTTAATGGGTGATAAGGCACCAAAGACATCTTCCTCTATCCTGTTAACAAGTCCAAATTAATCTGAAGACTTTGAAAAATGAAAGCTGCTTGGCAGTGTTTCCAAGTGGTCAATCTTCTGTACACTGCACTTGCAAAAATAAACTCCTTTCCTCAAAAGACCAACTGCTCACATATACCATATCAGCTAGAATTAAATGAAGAAAAGAGGAGGTGCCATTAAACACTGAAGAGCTGCTCCTAAAATTGGGTGTCAAAAATGAGCTGTGTACTACAGGGAATTAATGCATAGCAGCTGATACATGTTTCAAATTACATCCTTACTTATTGCCTACCTTAAATTTGTAGATGCAGTTGAGAAATGAATTAAATAATCTCCACGGAAATTCCTGATGCAGTGTTTGAATTTGTTCTAAATCCTGAAAAAAATGTAGAAAGATATCTAAAGGGTGATGATACTATAAAAGAACACAATTAGCTACTTGAATACTACTCCTCAATTCTTAAGAACCAAGAAAATACCAAGGTTTATCTTAAGGGTAGAACAAAAATTTGTAGCTCTCCTATCAGTTAACAGCAGAACTTGAAGTAAATGTCAGCTGAAACACAGATGGGCTCTCCCACAAAACCAGATTTTGCTGTCATATGGTTTGTTTAGACATCATGACTAGTTAATCAAATTACTAAGCTGTACTTCATGAACCTCACCTTTGCTACTACTTGAATGTCTTCATTTCTGTACTTTTAAATTTTAACTGCATGGAAGATTTCTACAGCTGTACATTGATTTTGTGCCCATTTATTTATTTTTTTTCTTTCATATTATAATTAGCAATTAGGATCCTATTTTGCCTATACAGTTTTATATTTGCACCTTATTCTGGAAATCAGTCAAACAGGCAGAATTTTACAACTAGAGGGTGCTGGTGGACCATAATGTGAGATGGTATGCAAAACTCTTGATGACCTTTAGTAGAAAGAAGAAAAATAAATCAATTATTACTGCTCTGTAGGACAAGCTAATATATTCTAAGGTAATACAAATACTGCAATATTATCTAGTGTAAGTAAAAAGAAAATTAATACTTTATAGCTGATGCTTAGTTTCATTTTAAAATTAGTTTCAAATTTGCCGTTAAACTTTGTTTCTGGCCTTTGTTTTTGTGCTGTAATGAACAAAAAACCTTTATCTGAACAATATGCATTCCTTTTGCTTCCCTTTGTGTGAGTTGGAAAGCAATTACAGTGTATTATTGATTAAGTGCTTTATGATAAAACACAAAAGCCATCAAGTAAGCAGGAAAGCAAGAAGGAACAAAGATTAATTTAACAATAAAATCTATAATTGAGATTTTACAGATAGAATGTGGACATTAATTACAGATAAATAATTTAATAAGAGTTCTAACAAGAAAATTATATTCCAAAATTCATATAATTTCCAACACAAGGTAATTATTTTTTTTGCCTTCCAGTACTGTAAGAAAAAATACAAGTATGAGAATAAATAATGTCTATAAATATACCATTCTGTATGTATAAAAGTTCCCCCTCCCATCCTTCCTCTCCTCCATTTATCCTTATTGCTTCTTATAGTCTCTCAAAATTCTGCAATTACCTTCAACTTACAGAAATATTAAAACTTTGAACTAGACCTTAAAGATATCATTTCCCTTAGTCCCCATTCAACACAGCTCAATAAAATCTGGGATTTGCCTTCCATTTCTTTGGATCAGAAAGAAATTCAAAGGGCAAACTGTGGCCACTTTGGTAGAGTGGCTGACTGAAACCTCCATGACACAGTGGCCAGGAAGCTGGTTGGAGTGCATGTGACCATACTATGAAGAGCAGATCTTTTCCACCCAAACTTGAGTGTCTGCAGCCAGCCTGTTGATCACAAAATGGCAGTGGTTTGAAAAAGCTCTAGGCGTGCAGGTTCACCAGATGTCCAGTGAAGCGAGTGTGGCATACCATTGCTCTTCTTACATTCCCACTTTTGACCTTTTGGTTGTGCAGGATTGCTGTTTGAGGACAGCATTCTCGTTGTGGGCAACTCCCAAGTGATTCAACAATCCATTTGTGGCCTGCATTAGCTCAAGACATCCTGGACATGCCAGAAATGTAGCACAACAAATGGGATTGTTTCTTTCCACACTATGGAAGATTTCATGTATTTAAACCAGTCCCTTCCTAGCATATGAGGGGCCAACAGTCCAGATATCTTTCCATGAATTGCAAAGTTAGTGAAAGGTGCCTTATTTTCATATTGTAACTAGCTGTGGTGCCCCATCTCTACCAGCAGGGATGTGTATGGCAGTCATGGGCTGGGGCCAAGCCCTGTTCTCAGGAAACACACTCTACTCACACACTTACCTACATGCAGCCTTCATTTGGCTGCATTTCTTCTCATTACTCGCCCTTATGAAGGGACCTGGCACCCTGGCATCCACAGGAGACCACAGCTCCTGCCCTAAGAACACCACGGAGCTCAAGTTAAGGTAGTCTCCATGCCACAGAGTTTCCTCTGGAAAATGGAAAGCAGTCTCCTATAAGAACTATTTCATGCATAGGACCTCATTCTCCAAAACATAGCAGCCAGATCAATGAGCTGGTGAGGGCAGCTATTATTTAACACATAGGCACACCAGGGCTCATGAGCGTCTCAGCCCCTTAGACCTTAGGACACATTTTCACTCCTGCTGGTGGCTATGTGCTAGCTAGCACGCAAACAGAAAAGGTATAATCATTGGTGAAAATGGGATTTCATCTTGACAACTGGTTTGTTTAAAATGAAAGCTTTCAAGGGGATAAACAAAACAAATCAAGTAAGTGTCCAATGCAACAACAAATAATTGTGACTTACATACTGCAGGCTTGCCAGATGCTACAGAAGCTGAGCCAGAGGATAAACTAATGTAAAAATGCATAAAAACCCTGATACTGAGCTGCATCTTGTGATGCCTCTCCAAAATTCCTGATACCTTTAGTCTAGAAACTGGCTCATTTGTTTTTATGTACTGTTTGTGCCTAAAGAAACAGCAGTTAAAATTTGCCCCAATGTTTTATTGACAGCATATTTTAACACACTTAAGTGTGCCTTCTTCATGGACACAGCTGTAGGGATTTTTTTTTCCTAAATGAGCTGATCTTACAAAATTAGTAGTTCTCTGATCTTTATTTTTCCACCTAGACGAGATCTGCTTACTTGATGCTGCCTTCACTTACAAAGTCTAAATAATAATAATTACACCTTAGCTTTTTCTTCAACAGTGCCAGCTGAAATTATACAAGAACAAGATGTTTGGTGGGTGTTTCTTTTTCCTCTGGAAGTCAGCAGAAAAGCTGTTAAATACTACACATACTAGAATACTGATTTTAATAATACTCAACGTGCACATCAGTTTCATTGTCAGAAACACTTTAAATTTCTGTACGTTACTAATAACTGAAGAGCGTTATTCAGCTTTATAATGTAGTAGGCATCGTCCTTCATATATATTCCTAAAGCAGGATGTATGCTGTACATTTATATACAAAGTTGGTCAGAGCACAGACATTGCAGTGTCATGCTTTCATTCAAATTTCAGATGCCATATGTTCAGTACAATCGCACGGCATCGAGATGCAACATATTGCTTTGCAAATGCAAATAATTTCACACAGTGGCCTTCATGACTGGGAAGGGATAATGAAATGGGCTATATTTTACACATATGAAAAAATAAATAAAAGATTTATCATAAATATATGGACCAGTATATGACGTTGAAGAACAAGAAGCAAAAAGGAAACAGTGCTCTTGCATAAAGATCGATTCTCTTTGCTGCTGATGGAATGACAGGCTTGGGAGGAGGAGGCTTCTTGTTGTTCTTGGCTTGAGATTTCCCGAGCCCATTGTTGACTTCAATGGGCTTCCCATAACAGTCATAATTTGATAATTCAAAATCCCTTGGCAAGCTTCCAACGATGCTGAAATCATTTGATCTCAGATCAGATTTCGAAGTGCAAACTTTTTTGCATCTGGTCTCACCAACCTATGAAATAAAGAGTGAGGGGAATCATGATTGACTCACCACAGCTCATTAGCAAACTTCATGCAGCTGCTAAAGAACACTGCAAACAAACACATAGGAAATTACTTGTTGATAGGGATACATTACATCAGACTAATTTGTGGAATGGTTACGTTATAAAGTACTTAAGGATGATCAGTCAATCATATCAACTAATCCAAACATACATAATTTTGTAATTTTTCATGCACAAGGTTCCTCATGCTTTGCAATCTGCTATACTTATTATACTTCATTTTAAGGTGATAGAAGGGGAGAGAATATTTTTGTGGGGAGTATTTTTGGATATTGATTCTGTGCTGAACCTGCAGGCCTGATATTATTAAATTGGCCCTAAAATTCAATGTTTGATGCAATTAATATCAGTTTGTTATGGTTCCAAAGAGTTATCAGGTCAGTATACTATACCACATCCTAGGGTGACCAACTTGCTTGGTGAGAAGCATTTTGTTTATGCCTGTGGAGCTTAGTGCCTCTCTAATGACAGGTAACACAGATGTAACACTGTTCTCAACACTGCAGAAATGTTTAACTGGGAAATCTAAATCCAACAACAGAATTCCTGTGTTTCCTATAGCTCCTTTAATGCTCTTGAGGATCAAGCAATACTTTTTTTCTGTGAGGACAAAAGGTCCCTATATTCCCTTCCTTGGATTTTATAGTTTTTATTTCTGATTCAATACATCTCTAGGAGAACCAACCCTACACTGTTCAGGGAGCTTGAAGGATTTAGAGACTACTTGCAAGGCACTGTGCTTTGTGACTTGGGTAAACCTCTCCCAAACTTTCACTTCAATTGGACTACTCAGGAAAGCAGAGGAAACAAAAGAAAAAAAAAGAATACAGTACATGAATTTGTTCACATATATAACCTGAGCATTAGCTGAAAAAATGCTAGTTCACAAGTCAGGCTAAAACCATGGGCAACTGACATAAATTTAAGTTTCACTAATGCTTCCTGGAGCCACTGGTCCACTAAAACTCAATTATTCCAAAAGCTGCTTGTCCCTTCTACCCATTAGCCTGTCTCTCCTCCACAATGTCCTCAGGTATTTTACCCTCAGCTCTCTCCACTTCTGGTTTTTTGCAGTTTTTGGCTGATAGTTTGGGATATTTGCATGGTCATATTTTGTAACTACTAAAATAATAATAATAATGTCATAAAACACAGTACCAGGTTTATGGATGAATGAATAATATTCTGAAGAATATTATTAGCTTCTCTATGACAGTGACAACTTATCCTGCATGGAAGGAACTGAGGCAGTCAGGAAAAGACTTAAACTTTGAGTGGGGCTTTTACTCCCATTATTGACAAAGCTGATTCTAGTGTAAGATGGAAGAGAAGCATGGTACTATTCCTTTGGAAAAAAGTGGATACACCTTCCCAAATTTGCCAGGGTTCTATTTCTCATGAAAGCAGTACATTTTGAAACTAATGCATTAAATGGAGGTGCAGGTTTGTCCTGGTTCCAGGCAGGAGAGGGTTAATTTTTGCAGTAGCCAGGAGGCGGCATGGCCAGGGCACAGAGGTTATTCTATATTATCTCCTGTCATTGCCAGGGCTGGGGAAAGGGATTCTCTTCTGGCCCAAAGGCCTTCTTTCTGGTTGACAAAACGTGCAACGGTACTGTCTATTGTCAGAGAACTTTTCTGTGTGAATCATTAATTTTCTTACACCTTTTGTTGTTACTGCTGTTAACTGCCATTTTCTTATTTCATTGCCATTTTCAGTAAATTTTTCTTATCTCAAACCATGATCTTCACCTTTTGTGCCTTCACTTGAAGCAAGGAGAAGCAGCAGTGCATGGTTTTAGTGGGAGTACTAAATTGGAAAATATCATTCCTAAACCACCACAAAATCAAGATTCCAGGTTATAAAAAAGAAAAACAAGATAGGTGTTCCCTGATGGCAGGACAAAACTATACATACAAATTTCTTGCATCTGTCTCCCAGTCCTCAAAGACCTGACAGCCTAAGACAGTGTTCATTACTGGAGTAGCAGGGGCAAACTGTCTTGTAAGGGGTGACTAAGACACAGATAAACATGATTATATGACCCTGGGTGACAGTATGCTATTATTCACTGATCCAAGACATTCCTTCTAATCAGATCATACCCAATGACACAGGTAATAAAGATATAAAGCAGACCCTTGTGCAACGAAAAGTGAACTTGCAGGACTGGGGTGCTTGTTAACTGAAGAGTCACTGGAATATTAGATTTTTTCCATGGTCAAACCTAGCAAGATTTAGTAAGGCCACTTCAAGAAATAGAATCCTGTATGAAACTATAGGCCTCCTTTTGGATTTGAAAACTTGCAGTCCATTCCTCATATTACCAGCAATACCTTGTAAAATTCAGTGACACTAATTGTAGCCTAAGTTCTCTCATTTATAGCACAGAATATTCCTGATCCAAATGCAGTATCTAGAGTGCTCCCCTAAAGGCTGTTACAAGTCGGTTCTCATTCCCATTCAGGACTGAGAGTGGATTCTAGGTCACCTCTGCCTTATAAACAGAGAACTGTTCACAGCATGTTCACACAGAGCTCTGCTTAGTTCAGTGTCAGCTGGAGTACTGATTTATCAGGGTGACACAATTTTCCTTGTATGAGCAACCTGGCCCAAATTTTTCTTTAATAAGCATATGTTGCTTTTGAAAATAATTTCGTCTATTTCCTTGGCTTTAGAAATCTGACATTCTTCTATTTACTACACTCAGCTGCTGCTCAAACATATTTTTAATTTTTTTCTCATATATCTCTCCAAATCTCCAATGTTTCTGTTGTTTCAATCTAAATTCACTCCAGTTGACCTACAGCTTTCCCTAAACAATGTGAGGTAATATAAAACATATATGATTATCTGCCTTTTATTCATTTTATCTTGGTTTGTGCTAGAAGCCTAACAATAATCCTAACAATGCCTCTGCTCCTCTTCACTTTCCACATTTACTGTGCAAAAAACTTACCAAAGGCTACAGGAACCCTTTCTGTACAAAAAATATCTTAGGACTTGATTTCAGAGTACTACACTTGAAGATGTGTAAAGAAAAGTAAAATGTTAAATGTTATATCCTTTTGACTTCATCCTGACATAGAAAATATTTTATATCATTTGCCTTATCCTGCCCCAGCATCATGACCTGTGGGCCAGACCCAACCCACAGGATACTTCCACCAAATTTATGGCTTTTCCCCAGATAGGGGTTGAGGAGCAGCTGTTTGGGAAGGCAAGGCTTCTGGGACCATGTAGGGACACCCTCCATTCCTGAGGGAGGTGGGCAGCCACTCCTTGTCCCTTGGGCATGGATTTTGGGGGGGCAAGGAGAGCACAGGAAGGTGACAGCTGTTGGGGCTTGGCCCAATACATAGACCTAGTTCCCTGTTTCTTTTCGGAATGGACCACCTTGTCTAGGTTTGGTAGGATAGACAGAACATCTGTCTTTTGATGAACAGCTCAGAAGTACCTAAAAATGCCTCCTAGAATCCATAAGGCCCCTTGTGATGATCCTTTCTCACCTTTTAAAAAATTCAGGCTGACTGGTGCTTGCTTCCAAGCTCAGCACCTGCTGCTGCTCCAGAGTTGCACCACATGTGCCTCTGCAGAACACTTTTGGTTGCAGAATCAGGGGAATAATGTGAGAAGAAAATGGGGAAAGAGATGACAGAATAAGTGCTGCCTATGCATGCAGGTTGGCAGGGAGGAGCAACTAACTCCCCAGCTCTGCCTCTGCTGCCTCTGGTGCTCCTCCTCACTTTCCACATTTACTGCCCAAACTAGTTACATTAGATTTTCCTTTAAAAACATCCAGGATGGAGAATTTTTTCCATGACCTTGTTCCTCAGAAACATATGTACCTTATTTCTAATCTGAATTTATTTGGCTTCATTATTCAGACATGAAGCCTGACTATAGTTAGTCTGATTAACTGTTGGTACATAGAGTTGGTAACAAATCTAACCTCGATTTTGCATAATTCAGATGATGTAACCAGGCTGATATATGAAGCCAAGAAAAATGTTCTCAAAGAGTTTCTTACTTTCACATCATTGCCTCTGTCAACCTAATTGACAATACTTAGAAAAGTTTTATTCATTTGATTAAGTCAAAAAACACACAGATCAACTTTAATTTTACTCACCCATTTATTAGCTAACATGGGGCTGAATTATGAGTAATATTAAAGATAATTAATACTTACAAACAATATTTATTAGTCAGCACCCTGTAAGCTATGCAATATTCTCTACTGATTGATGTCAGGCTTATAATTATTCATGTTATGCCACTTAGCTTTTAAAAGTACTGGCACAAAGTTAGCTTCTTGCTGTATTTTGAAACCTTTCCAGATTTAAAGGATAAAAAAATCAACAATAATGTTCAATAACACTCACAGATCAGCTCTGTAAAAAAATTCTAGATGCAACTTAAGCTAAAATCTTGATTGTAAAATGTCTGACTTTATTAGTTACTGTTTAACATTCTCATCAGCTACTGTGAATGAGAGCTATTTCATCCACAGATTGAATAGATCTGGCTTTTCCCCAGACATAAGAGCAGAATATTTGTTCAACGTTTTTCTCTTTTCAGTTAATTCTTGATACTTACAGCACCTCTTCGTAGTATAGTACCATTATTCTTCTTACAAGGTTTTGTATTCTTGCTGTATATGCACAGTAACTTCCTATTGCCCTCAATTATGCTAAGCATTTATCTCTTTGCTTACTTACACAATTATTTTATTAAGTTCAGCTTATATTAATTGCTATCGCCTCCCATCTGCCAGTGAGAAGAAAGGAGAAATGCTTGAAGCTGAGTTAGTTTTACATCTTTGGGGAGTTTGTTTTCAGTTTTTTGCGCTGTTTGTTAGGTTTTGGAGTTTTCCTTAAATTAGTATAGCTTTACTTCTAGTTTGAACATTATTAACTCATCAGCACCATTCACATTTTTTGTTTAAATTTTTCCATCCAGATTAGACAGTTCTCAAATTTATGAAATCTGACCTTTCACAGCACCAAAAATACCAGGTACTTGATTCAATTTGTTTTGTGCAAATAGAATAAAGGTCCTTCTCAATTGACTGTTCATTTCGAGATCGAACAGTCTTTATCCATCAGGATGAAGTGTAATATAAAAGCCATCATTTTTTGAGAGCAGAAGTGTATTGTCCATATCTCCTAGCAAGGCTTCAGACATCCTACAACACTGGCAGCTTCTCAAGCTCAGCACGTGTCCATCAGGCTGAAGAGCTTCCCCACTGTAGTGCTGCATTCCCTGCCCTGCACAGCACATCCTCCTGGCCACAAAGCCACCTCTGCTGCTGTGCCCCCAGCCTCCTGCTGGCATGCAGATCTGTCCCCAGTGCTGCCAGTTCTGTAAGGGGCTTCCATACAAGACCAAGGAGGAGTTCTTTAACAAGCTCTGTTATTCATCTCTTGCACTTGTTTTGTGCTCTTCTCTTGCCATAATGATAGATGTAGATCATCAATAAAGTAAAAATTTTTTAGCATTAGTCTGTATTCACACTGTGTATATTTTCTGGTGCAGCTTAGCAGGAATATGCTACCACATTGCAAATATTCCTTGCAAAGTACAGGACAAAAAATATTAATACATGAAATATCACAGTATTACGGCACAACTGAGGTTGGCAGGGACCTCTGGAGATCATCTAGTCCAACCCCCTGCTCAAAGCAGACTGCTCGGGGCCTTTTTACAGTCCTGTTTTGAATTATCTCCAAGGATGAATACGGGAGTCACTGGAGCAGAAAGTACCTACTCTGTACCTGAAATGCTGTCAGGAACTATTAAAATAGGCTGCAGCCTGTGGTTTTGTGTACAAGGTAAAATGTAAGCTGGGTTTTTGGTGGTTCTACAATAAAAAAATTGAGTCTAGAGTGCCCCTTGAGGGAAAAAACCTGGGAAGACTAGGTCACCACAGGTCACCACCAGTGGTCAAGTACATTATAACTCAGTAGAGATGAACATAACCCATCTCAGGTTTCAGAGCCTAGATGTGGCTCTGACAAGATAAAGCAAGCAATAGCACCACTTCTTTTTAAAAATAAATGGCATTAGAGCTATTACCACCACTTGCATAGTGCTATTCATCATCTGCCAGAACCATTCTTTTAGCAAATGTTCTCTCCAGTCGTTAGCACATTATCTGTGGGGGACAGCTTCTATAAATGGGCCTGATGAAAATGTGACTTTTCAAATCGAGGGGTGTTGTTATAGTTAACAGTGCAATCTCTCACTGTAATCACGTCAGCAATGAAAGAAAAAAAAATGATTCATCTTCAAAACATTTCCCTTTTTGCTTGTTTTTCTCACTGTATGATGTTTCATTGCTAGGAAACACATGCAAACTCCTGCTGAGGATTCCCAATAAAAAGCCAGTGCAAGCAGTTATCACCAGATTGCATAATTTTCTCCTCTGCTTAGAACAGCATCTACTTGCAGCCACTATGAGCTAAGGGAGCCAAGCTGTATTTTCTCATGGCTTTTTGCCTGTAAGTGCATAGCCACTGCTTCTCCTAGAAAAACACATCAGAAGTGCTTATTTTCTCTTCTTTTCCCTACAGATTCAGGGTGATCTTGACAGACAGACCACTTGACTTTAATCAGACAGTCATATTGATAAACCTCTGACTTTAAAATGGCACTGACATTTCAAGGGATTTTGTTGGAGGGAGCATGACTCATAAAGTTTGGACTTGAGGGGTTGGTGTATGCTAGCAACATGCAGCTTTTACATCAGCCACTTCCCAGGATCTGGTGAAGTAGCTATACATCCATGGAAGCCTTTCTCCATCTTTGGGTGATTGGCAAATTGTGAGCACTCTTTTCCCCCTGCCATCTTCACTGTCACTGTTGGTGATTATTGGTCATGATCACTGACTATTGACACAGTGACAAAAGTGCTTTCTGCTGAAAACCTTCATTAGTCCCTTGCAGGTTCTGTTACAGGGGATCTCTTCTCCTAGCCTGCAATGATGAATTACCTTAAGCTTTTAATATTTAGGATACACTGGAAAGCTTATCCCTTTACTCCATAAAAATGGAACAATAGCTGCTTGTATTTTTAGGGATTATCATGAGGTTTTGTTACGGTTGTTTTGTACTAAAGTCAAATATGCCAAGTCTCCAAACCAGATGCCATTTTAACTTTCACAAATGGAGCAAGCATGTGAAAATAAGTTGTTCCATGAAGACTGGAACCAGGGATGCGTGATCACCCCAGTTGCTTCCCTCTGATCCTCCTCACACCAAGGATCTCAACCCAGCAACTCCCCTGTACCTTACATGCAGGCCCTTTCCCCAGATCTCCTGCAGAGATATCACTGATGCAACACTGCAAAAGCAGCAAGTGCACAAATTTCTGCACAGGGAACACAAATTGCCATGGCATCAGGATCAGGGGCATTTTAAAGTGAAATAAAGTAACTTCTCTTTTTAAATTTGATTCCCCTCTAATAACTTACAGATATGTATCAGCATCATTCAGTTAATGTTTCATAATATGTAAGATCTTAATTTAGACAGGAGAAACACTCATAAATGGAATTACTCATGCTCTCTGTTTTTCCCTACTTGGAGTTTTCTGCTTCCATGTCTTTTCTGTTGGCTTCACCTTTGAGTCCCATCTGGTCTATCCACTTTCAAGCCTAGCTATGCTGATATTTCCAGCTATACCCTCAGTCACTCTTGCCTGAATATCACCTCCTGTGTGGAAAAAGCACATCTTTAAACATTTCTACAGGACATATACTTTTTTCAGGGGTGCAGTTATAAGTCATCTTTTTCTCCTAAAGTTTCACTGGGCCACCTATGTCTTTCCAGACATTTAGCAAAGTATTTGCTTTTGCTTCCCACACAATCCTACATGACCCTGATGAGAAAGAGCTCTTGAAGTTCTGGGACAGCACTCTGGCCTCTTTTTGTTTCATATTCTTTATGCCCTTAAACATACAGTTTTTTTCCCATTACCTGCTTCTTTAATGTTTCTCTCCCTCACATATTTTCCATATGACAAATGCATTCCCTACTTGATCATTACTAGGTCTGTGTGAGAGCAATCCAAATTTTGTGGGGCAGGCCTGGTTTTGGATTAGAAGCCAGAGCTACCAAGAGATTTACACCTGTTCTGATTTAGGATTTTAGTACAGGCTTTTCCAGGTCTGAGAACTTTCAAAGTACTCCTACGCAGTAGCAGGTTCAGAGAGGGAGTTTTCAGCTAGGCAGATTTATAGCTTTCCAATATATAACATCTACATCACTGTCCTACCACATCCTGATGTCAAATGATTCATTGGTCTGGGACGTTTTTCTATCTCAGCCTGGTCATCTTCCCAGAAATTACCAGCCCAGGATACATTTCCTCAGGTAGGTTGTGTTTCAAAGCAGGTGGATTAATTCAAGTTGGATCATTAGCCATGAGCTACTCAACCACATGACCAACTTTTACAGCAAAGAATACCTATTTCCACTGTGTCTTGGCAAATAATTTTTTTGTAAATCACTGTGTGAAGATCATCAAAAGCTACTGGAATGTTAAAGGTCTCATTAACAAACTGGGAAGACCATACAAAGTGCAGGTCAAACATGAGAAGCTGAGGCTGATATTTCAAGATCATGGAGGCGAGATGCTCCAAGAGGAGGGTAGACTGAATTCTGAATTCTAAAAATCTTCAGTCTACTGCTAGACACCATTAATGGGGAACACTACTGAACTTCTGTGGATAATGGTTCCCCTTCTAAGTCTTAAAACACACTATATACCAGGGCCTTCTTTAAAAAAAATTAATTTGTGTACGAAAGCACAACATAGATGATAATAGATAATTTTGTTTTCCACATGGATATGACAATGACATGTACCTTAGAGGGTATGCATACCAAGGAGAATCAGAGGGGGTTTATTTTGTAATTTTTTATTTAATTGCAATTAATTACAATTTAGCAATTGGTTCTGTTCACACTACCAAAAAACTGTAATTTTTTGTTAAACTTGTAATTGATTGAGCTGAACACTTAACACTTTTTAAGTACCAGAATTAGGAAAAAATATATTATGTGCTGCTCTGCTGGATTTTTGCAACTATTTTGTCAGAGGAAACAGCTGAATTTGGGACCTGCAGGTTGCTAAACACAAAGTTTACACATTCAGTTCAGGGAAAGCAAAACTGCAGCAGAGGCATTTTCTCTCTACTCAGTTCTCATGTTGCCTGGGCTTGGGGAATTACCTGTGACACAACTCAAAGCAGTCATGGGGTTATTCTAAGCTCAGAATAGTTGTCTACCAAAACATTTCCCAAAGGTTCTTCTACCAGATGAGAATTATGGTAGTTAAGTGCACTGTCCTGCAATACCTGCACCTCTTCTGGACTGGGGGAAATTAGTTATGGGGCAATCCCAGCTTGATACTAAGACAGGATTTCAGCCATTCTTGCATAAACTATTCCTTCCTTAAAGAAACATTGAAGTCACAGTGTACCAATATTACCACTTGGATCTAACCTAATAGCTTTCTTTTATACAACACAATTGCTGAGTCATTGAAAAGGACAAGCCAAATTCATATTAGACATGTTGTAGAATAACGTATTTTCTTCTGCAGAATAAATGTCAAGTAAATATCACTTAGGACTAAAGGCAGTTGGACTGGGATGTCTGATAACTCTTGGAGCACAAACAGGGACTCTTAAAATATCAGGAATTCAGCAACATGATGGAAAACTTTGGCCTGAGTGAAGATGTATATGTCATCTTTAACCATATAGTGAAATCTGACTGATTTACACATAAACATCATCTGGCAACAAAAAGAAATACAGGAAGTGTTTGATACAAACAGACTGGTCTTTTGTCTACAAATGCCACAACTTCTGGATTCCTGGCTTTATAGGCATGCAATGCAGTGCAGCTGTGACCATCCCAGGGAAAGCAGTGAGCTGGGTGTTATTTGAGTATGCTCCCAGCAAATACTGTTTGATAGTTCTGTCCTCTGAATAGTTACAGTTTGACAGCTGCTATTTATTATGAGAAAAACAGCAACTGTAAAGCTGCTTGCTACTCTATTTACCTGAAGTTAAGCAGCAAGCACGGTGCTACGATATTAAAAGACAAATTTTTCATTTAGAACTTCTGACCCCAAATCACTAGGGACCAATTGGTCAGATTGCTGGCCTTTAGTTACCAGCATGTTTTTAATGTCTTGGCTCCTTCCAAGATAAAGCACTATTCAAAATTATTACAAACAGTATATTCCTGGAATTAGGTTAATAGAGAAGAAAGCTGATTTTGCATACAAAGCTTTGCAGCTCCTACCTGTAAAGTGCTGATGTGAACAGGAGTCCCTGTGCCATTCACAGTGTTCTTCTTGGCAGCATTTCCACCCTTCCCTTCTGCTTGCTCTGCCTTGGCAATCTTTGCTTTTTCGGCTTCAATTCTCTTTGGATTGTTTAGCATTACCTGAACCACAGCATATTCCACCAGGGATGCAAACCCAAAGAGAAGGCAAACAATCAGCCAGACATCTAAGGCCTTCACGTAAGACACTTTGGGAAGTTCAGCAGCAAGAGTGGTACATTCAGATGCCAAGCTGAGCACTGAGAAAATACCTACAAAAAGAGAAAACAATATATTGAATAAGAAAACCTCCCTTTAATGACATTGCTGTGCTCTTCCTCTGAAACAGACAACAGTGAATGATGTTTTGCAACAGTGAATGGGACTTCACAATGTGGTCAGTGCAGCAGGTGTACAAAGTGCATATGCTTCAGCTAATGAAAAAGTTTAACATTTAGGTAGGATAGTGCACTTAATGATGCATTATTAATAATGATTATGTCAATTTTATAAACAGAGGAACAAATCAGTGAGGCTGAACTAGTTGTTATGGTTTCCCTGTCCCACCATACACCACACAGTTGCGAAATGGGCTTTCCAAAGACTTATCTTACAATGTGTATCTAATTCTGGGAAGGTGGAAGAGAAATACATGACACTTTAACCAAAAGCCTCCAAGTCCTTTAAATTAGGCTAGCATTGTCCCAGAAGTCTAAACTGTGCTATAGCAGGAGCAATTCTCTGAATGACCTGTTCATAAGTGTGATATTCAGACCTTAGATAAAAGGGAAGTTTTTGCTGAAGAGCAAAGCTGTATGAGCAAATCAAAAAACCTTTGTTCCCAATCCACTGAGAAGATGAAAATGTGGAGGTGACTGAGGGTCTACAATCATTCCCTATTTGAGCTTCCAGGATCTAGAGGAAGCTTTCTAGATAAAGGGCATTTCATGAAGCCCTTATCATGAAAACAGCCCACATGTGAAAAGGCTGTTAAAAGGTCACACTCGTCATGGATTTCACCAAGCATTTCCCCTAATAAGGCTTCCAAATGTCACCATCAACACAGGATTCATATCACAAGAGAAAAAATACAAGCCTGACCCCAAAGAAAGATTTCTCACAGACTCCTGTGAAAATAGCATGAACAGCTGTCATGTGGGGAAAACTTAGTTCAGTCTCCAAGTTCAGAATGTAATGATAAAAATCTTAATTTATGAGTGGGAGGATTAATGAAATAGAATTGACGTCTATAAAAAATGCTGGCCAAAAGGAGATATTCAGTTAGTCTCAACTATGTTTCTTATACTGCATAATTTTTTTTCATTCATTGAGAGATGATTTCCTTCAGATTCACTTTAAGCAACTGTGAATGTGAAAATGTAAGTTAAAATGAAACTATCTGTATTGGCCTATGAAAATATTCATTTCTACTTGATCACAAACAACATATTCTTTAGATACTGTTCCCATTTGGACTTCAATAAGATTGATATGATACTTTATTTAGCATTAATCTCAAATGGACAATTCACTAGCTCTTAGAAGACTGAAGCATAAAGAAACATTTACAGTCATGCGGTTTTAAAGCACAAATTTTATGATGTTTTATTTAGAAATGAGTAGTATAAATGTATTACTGCAAAGCTGGATTTTTTTTTTGTCCATGGGGATAATAAAGAATGACCAGATGTGTTATCTCAGAAGGGAATGATACAGCAAATACTGAACTGAATCCTCAGCATACACTCTGGCTTACTTGCCATCTACCGTATCAGAAGCATTCACATACCAACATTCACATATGGATAAAAAGTGAACATAGAATGCTTCTCTTTAAAAAAAAAAAAATTGTTTTCACTTATCAACACCTGCAGACTGGAGATGAACACTAATTATGGATCTCAAGAAATTGCATTAACAAGTAAAAAAAAAAGGCCATACTGCCTCTTAATATATCTAGGACACATTTGCCTGTGTCCAGCACACTGTTCATTCTCTAACAGTGTACTGTACCAAGTACCTTGCATGGCTATGCTTGACTGCTGAAAAGCAGCTTCTATCCTTCTTCTGAATAACCAAATTAGACAGTAACATGGACAGGCTCAATGTCTTGGATATAGTATTTTTTTCCTACTGACTTTAAAGTGTTTACTATCTCAATATGTAATAATTACTATCTTAATATGTAATAATGTAATTATTATCATGCTTGGTGCCAAAAACATTTGCAAACCCACTTTTTAGACCTTAAAATACTATACCTTACAACCTTGGATTGAATTCTACTAAGGACTAACTTATAAATTCTAGCTGAAAAGATTTTGTGGAGCTTTTATTAACGTGTTCAGTAGATCAACTGAGGTCATGGTGACCAGCAGCTAATTAATTTCCTTTTGTATGGATGCCTACAATGAAAAGTTCACTCTCAGAGTCTAAGAAACTTCTAGGTTTTCAAGGTAACAATAAAGTGAGACAGAAGCACAGAAATATTTTATTCAGCAACCATTTGCTGCCTGATGAACGTTGGCATGGCCTCGGAGACTCTAGTACCAGAGTTGTAAACTGCACTTCTGGCAGCAGCTGCACTAGATGCCTACTTATCACAATCCAAAGCTTAAGGCTCAAATTTGTGAGGAGCACAAATAAATAAGCTGAAATATCTGAAGTAGCTTCTTGTCTAATAAGATCTTTAACTAGCCACTGGTACACTTTCTTGGGGCTAAATGTCATTTACTTGACACAAAAATGTTAATATTTTTATATTTCAAGGTCAAGGATCTCAAGGATGTCACTAGATAAATTAGTTTGTTGCTCTCCTTAAACTGGAGAAAGATAAATCTTACCCCAGTGACTGTGTTAATAACTGTCATTAAATACTGACACTGCTAAGGAGGTGTCAGATTTAGAGGTTTTTTGCTTTTCTGGGGATTAAGGAAAAGTCACATAGCCTGGCCAATGGCTAGTATCTTTGAAAATTCATTATTTCAGAAATGCTAATACATGAAAGAAGCCAATAAACATTTACAATGAACAAAATAAATAAACAATAAATAAGCATGCATATTTAGTTACAAAGACATCCATGTTACTTAAATCTATGCTAAGAATTTTATAAATCTAATATATCTTTAATAAGCCCATCTGGTTCAATATTTGAAGCATGGGATTATAAAATTGGAAGTACAGCTTGGTTTTGAATCTAGTTTTCCAATTCCTTTTTCATTCTTTTTAATTTAATGCATGTTACATTTTCCCCACCCTTTTTGTTTTCAAATGTTCTCTTAAAGCTTTGCATTATGTAATACAACCTTGCAACTTTTCAAGGTAAAAGATTATATTTGTCACTTGCCATGAAACTAATACAGATTGAGACTCCTTCCCAAGTAACTATTTTTAAAGGCCAAAAGAAAAAAAAATCAAAAAAAGGCTTCACAGGAGTCATATCCTGTGGGGGCATGGCAGTTCCAGTGTTGGTAAGAGATTTCTGAGCAAGGCAGGCAGCTGGAGGGATTCTGCAACTGCACTACTGGGGTATTGGAAACAGGTGTACTAAACCTCCTGGGACATGGCAAAGATTTGGAAAGCATGGTCTTGGATAAGACAGAGTGCTAGGGAAAACAGGAGCCTTGGGAGGCCAGAACATAGGAAATGGAATCTAAATAGGAGAAAGTATCAAGATGCAAGAGCCTGGCTCTGCACATCACTGAACTCTTGGGGTTAGCAAGTTTGGCCATGCCAGAGCTGTAGTCCTGCATACAACCCAATTAGTCAGGATAATATTGTTACTATTAAGTCTATGCCCTGCTATTTCATAATAAATGAAGGGCCTGCCTACTGTGTTGTGCTGAGAAGCATGACTGCACGAGCTTGAAGTACTGTCATGAAGTCTCTAATGAAATAAAGCCACTCAGGTAACAGGAATGTTAGACCGTTTCCAAACATAATTTCTATTATCTTCAGAAACACTCCCCCAATAGGTAGCTATTTAGACCCTTACTTATCATCCTGCTTTCTTACTGATTATTCAAATGTTGAAATTCCTGTTAACTGCATATTGTCAGTGTTTGCAGCATCACCCATGCATAGATGGATCAGATTTGTCCAGGCTGAGAGGAGCCTGGACAGTGTGCTTGTTAACCAAATGCTGGAACTACTATCAAGTGAAGTCTTAATGCCAAGGTGGAGTTTACAGGACTTGGAATGAGCAGATTTCAGTGAAAATGATGAGCAGATAATGGAAGTGAAGTTGCTTTCAGGGTCCAGAGCCATGTAGCCAAAGCAACTGAGAATGGCTCAATGGTGTTACAGTGGATTGTGACAGTACATGAAAACACAGGTTACCCAGTGGGACTCTTGCAGCACTTGCATCAGGATTGATCCAAAATGACAGCCAGGATAGAACAACAATTAGCAGTGTAGGAGCATAAACACCCATCATGTAAAATCCAACTTGTCTTCTTAAAGTGAAGATTACTTCTACACAAGTGTAATAACCTTTAAAGAAATAAATGCATTAATGTTTAATGTGCTTTGCAGGTGAACCTCTGATCCAATCTTCCACGTCTTTTTCTGCTTAAGAGCAAATGTTCAATGCTTTGATTTTCCTTATAAAGGTAAAGAATTTAATTTGAAAAAAAATTTAAAACACAGATCTACTTAAGCACCAAGGGTGGTTAGGCTGTGGTACTCATTGCTCTGTAAGGAACCTTTCCACTTTTCAAAGCAGCAGGAGGCTGAAGGGATTCCCAGCTTGATGCTGGCTTCAAGATGCAATCCAGCTAAAACCAGTGGAGTCTAGAAGTCCTACTAGCTTAAGCTCATCTGAAAATCCTACTTAGCGTTAATCTGTGCAAAAGATGAATTAAGAAATATTCGTCTAGCAGGTTTAGAATGGAAAGAAGTGTTCTGAATGTTACTCTAACCAGAGATTTACCCAGTACTGAAAGCTTGTACAAATGACTTCTAAAATTGCTACAGACATTTTAAAAAAGACTCTAGAAGAGCTGCAAATTTGGTAAACAAGGAATAATGTATCAAATATTTTAAAATGAAGATCTAAAGCATACAAACTTCAGAAGATGTTTAAGACAAATTCAACACAAAACAAAGCTGCCGTTACTAGACATTTTGCTGGAGATAAATGTATCAAGAAGTCTGATAACCAGATAATAATTTCTGTCCATATTTTCACTCAATTAGAAGAACTGGAATTTTTATGTCAATAGTAACACAACAGTGTTGGAAAAACCCTGAAAACTTTAAAAACTATTCTATCACAAGAAAAAGGCATTCCTATGTTATATTACAACAACTTCAAAATTCAAATCAGACTGTATTTATCAATCCAGTTGGTGAGAAACTTATTTAGAAGATAGAATGTGTTAAAAAGTTCTTTATTTACCTTCCATATTGTATCAGTTAGGTGCTGTACAATGATACATCATGGTAAAAGTGCAGTTTGGGCATACAAACACTATAACAACAAAACTATAAAACATTAAGGGCAAACATCCTTGTGTAGAAGACTCTATACTATATTTTATAGTTCATTCTATCACTTTCAGTGATCAGTTGGCTGAAAAATTTTCTCTTTATAACTTATGAATGGATTCCAGACACTTTTAGGTTTTGTTTTCAAATGAGGGATGACCTACAAAATCATTGCTTGCATTATGTAGGAAATGTATTCTGCATGCCTTCATTTGAATAATATTTCATCAGACAGAGTATAGTATCTATTGCCCTCACCATTCAGCTCAAAAGGACCTATTTGATCTGTCATAAAATTGATGAATAACAGGAAATCTGCAAATATAAATATTCAGTGTATTGCTACAAAAGCAATCCAGATTTGCTGATCCTCTTCCAACTTAGATAGGTATGATCAGTTACTGCTTAAGAGGTTTTGCAATTGTCAGGGAACTCCTACATAAGCCATAGTTTTGAAAATCTGCTCCTTGATGCAAAATTTCTGTTGATTATTTGACAAAATTATTTAGCTCTGTGTGTGAAATCTGTTTTATAAAAATACCTTCAGCATAAAAATTTTCAAGTAAATAAAACAATGGAGCATGGAAAACAGCCTTTAAAAATACTTAAATATATATTCAACTTACATTACTGAAATATTAATTCTGATTTTGGTTATGAGATTAAATTGAGGTTCTTAACAGATGGATTTGCAAGAAAAGAATTGTAAAAATTTTTCAAAATGGTTCTCTCATGTTCTTTCTTTAATGTTCAAAGCACACACACACAAAGAATGTGAATATTTTACTGAACATTCTGCACCATGGCATTTGTGGTCACAAGTTGTGAAACTGATTTTCTTTGTGTATAATTCTTAAATTTTCTTTAAGGTTACTAAAAATACCTGAAATATCTAAAGTTTTTTTTAGACATTTAATTTCAGATTTAAGGCACACCTCAAAATAATCACAATAGAATATAATTTTTACAATTTTTCCATTGGTATGAACTTCATTTGGGAAGTGCAACATCCATTCCTTTAGTTTTTCACTACTTTATGGACTATTTTTTTCAGTAATTGCATTTTTTCATTAAGAACAAAATATTTTTCTCACTACTAAATAAGATTTTATTATATCCTGAATGCAATCACTGCTATCTGCTGCATATGCTTTCAAAAAAATCAGAATTTTCCTGAAGAGAGCTGATTTCTTATTATTTACAAATTATAAATCATCTGAGAGTCTGAGTTATGTTCTTAGGCTGAGATTTCATTCATTTTTCAGTTAAAAACCAAAGCCCACTTTTATTTTGATTATGTTTTCAAATTAAATTCTTAACTCTGAGATCTGCTAAGGTTCCTTGAGATCTCTCCAGGCTTAGAATCTACCACAGGAGCAACTGCAAATAACAGACCCTCCACTTCAGCTGAATAGGCAACAAGAAACTTGCAGAGGATCCTCAGAAGCTGCAGCACCACAGACTTTTCAACAGAATTTTGATGGAAAATTTATTCCCTTGATGTAAAAGCACTGACTAAAATACAGGTGTTCTTGTAGAGAGTCTTGTGGTTGTCACAGCGTGAGTAGGAAGGAATCAGTCAAGGAGGAAAAGGTAAGCAAGAGTACAGAAATCATTGGGAAAATCTGTGCCCACGTTAGAAAAATAATCATAGGAATAAGTAAATAGAGGGCTGAGGATTCCGAGTAGCTTTCAAAAATGACAGAATTTCCAGAACATTTAGACAAAGGAAGAACCCGTAGGGTGAAGCATTTGGAATTACATTCTAGTACTATCCACTTATGGAACAAAAGTCTAACCAGAAAATCAAAATTTACCCACTTTGCTGCAACTGGCATGATTCTTTCAGAAAAGTTTGACATTTACAAGCATAAACAGGTATTAGAACCATAGAAATAAAATGGTAGTAAGATCATGATAAATGTAAGCAAAGCCAAGACAAATATTTAATCTCTTCTTCAACTTGGATATTTGTATATTTGAACTAGTTTGTAATGATCACATATTAAACTTACCATTGTATGAATCACTCATTAGTTAAGAGCAATCTATTTTATGAAATAGATTGAATTATGAAATAGAAATGAAAGGCGTGGACTGGAATATTAACCATTAAATATAAACAGTAATTGAAGGAAGCTTAGAGTTTTTTACCAAGGAAATAACTTATATTACCTACCTGTGCCTTTGTAATACTTGGTACAGTTACCATATTCAATATCCTCCTTTTTAATATCAAACTGGGGCAGAGCAATTTTCTCTAGCTGTACAGGATCTCCAGACTGCCAGATAAACCGTAAGTCATCAGTTGTGTAACCAACTACAAGAACAAAATAATAATTGTTTAAAGAACCACCTCAATCACAGTAAACTCTGCAAGAATGCCTAGCATATATGGATTGTATATCTTTCTGTCTTTTTCTTTCTATTTCCTGTTCAAATAAATAAATATAAAAATTAAATAATCCGCAGCTGCATTTTTCTGTAGGCCGAAGTTAGGACTTAGTGGGTGAAACATTACATTATGAACAATATTAGGATGACTAAGAGGTATTTGTTACAGTGTGTACTTTTCAAACAAAGAAAGCCAAGCTGTATTTTCCACAGCTTTCAAGCCTCCATATTCATTCATATTCTACTTCAGCAAAATATGAAAAAGCTGAATTTTAAACAGCACTTAGGAGTCTGAGTTACTTCAAAAGAATTTAACAACTCAATTACCATGATGAATCTTGGTGTTTGTGTAAAACAACCGCCCTGCTTATTTGCTCAGACTAAAAGCCCTGATTCATGAAAGCATTGTCATTCAGGAAATATTTGACCAGGAATTAGAGCAGATGTGCAGTCCTACAGAAATTAGCTCAGTGCCTTCATGACCTACTGAGTACAAACAGACCTCAGCAAACCTCTGAGTGCCCAAATCATAATATATACACCACCACCAAGTGAGAGGCAGTGCAAGTTAGGCTCACAATATTCAAGAATAAAGCAAAATTGATTAAATATGCAATCATGATTTTATATGCCATTTTTATGCTACCTTCTGTTCATTAAAGATTAACTTAATTCAAACAGAGATAATGTGTGTTAGATGGAAACGGAGATGAGGAAACATAAAAAAGATGGAATTGGAATGCATCATTTTGCAGTTCAAAGCCTGAGAAAAATATTTAAAGAGCCATTCTTTTTCTAGAGGCATTAGATTATTCTTTTTAAATTTTGAAAAACAGCTGTGATAAAGCAAGTGAAACTGTTCATACATGATGTTTGTATGATTCACAATAATTTAATAAAAATCACAATATTTCAAAGCTCCATATTATAATATACTATACTATAAAAAATTTGTTTTAATGTTTCATTCATAAAATAATTTTCACCCTGTTCCAACACATAGCATATCAAAAATCTGCCAAGATCCTTTATGATAACAATTACTGGAGAGTGAAAATTATGGATCATAACTGTGGATATGAGAACATCTTAGTAACAACTGATGGCCTTTTTTGATTTCAAAGTTTGTCAAGTAAAAAATAAAATATTGATTTGAAAATAACCTAAGAATAAAACTGCCAATGGCTAACAGGGAAAGAACTGGAAGGACAGATAGGAAGTCATGGGTACCTTTCCTACTTTTGATAACTGAATTAAAAGGTAGAAGAAAGTTTAGTGCAGAGTCTTTTCAAAGAAGCAAATTCACTGAATTTAAGGATATAATTTTAGCATGAGTTTTTTAATGAGTAGTTTATCCTTGCATGACTATACCTTCCAACACTTGTAATTTAAGTGGACTTTCTGGACTGAGAAATCTTGAGTGACCTTCAATTAGTATTACTAATTCCAGTTTAACCTCAAACTGATTTGGGTTTTCCATGAGTTTACTTCAGCTAATGTACATACATAGCAGTGATGAACAAAATTACTATGGACATACTAAAATTCTAAAGATAAATGCTGACAATAAAAACCTAAACTGTAAAATCCTATTATTATTATTATTATTATTATTATTATTATTATTACTACAACCATTGTCATTATTATTGTTGTTGTTATTGTTGTTGTTGTTGTTGTTATTAGCCTTGTCCCCATCGTGATACCCTGTTCAGCTTTGGTTAACCTTACTTTTTCTTCACTTGTGACTTCCTTTCCCATCAGACCTGGAGGAATAAGAGCTGAATGAGGTTTTATGTTACAGCAGGAGCAGACTGGAATAAGTCACTTTCCTTCTCTCTGCTTCATGTTCATCCTTATTCAGGAAAACAGAATTACCATGAAAGTGGGATCACGAAGGATCAAATTGTTTGAAAAAGCTGTCTTTTTCAAAAGGTGTCTTGAGGACACACCTGTGTACTTGGGGCACAGGAAAGAAGATGGATTTCAGAAACATTTTGTCTGCAACTTCCAGCATAGCATGAAGCCCTTCAGAGATGTGACCTGTCTGCCCTGATATAAGATTAAATCACCTGGAGACCAGGAATAGATGCCTGACTACATCCACAACACATCCTCAAACCATTTTCAAAAGGTTTGATATTAAATGATCTCACTGCTTTGGCATCAAATACTTTTTCTTTGGTACTGTGTCAAAGGAGTTCCAAACAATACCAAAGCATCATCAAATGCAAGGGGATAAATTGGACCCCAACAACCTACAAAGCGGCACAGGTTGTGGAAATTAAAACTACCTGGCAAAACCCTTTTTTTTTTCCAAATCATATGCTTCCATTTATCTCAGTTTATTGTAAATGCTTTTATAAAAGGCCTCAGTTATCATTTTGGTTGATAGCAAAAGCTAAAATTAAGAGTGCACAGTGCCATGCAAAGAAACATTTTTCATAGGGAAATGTACATCAGTAGGAACCAGTGAGTATCAATTTCATGAGTCATTATAAATGTTGAGATGAAGGAAACAGAATAATTTTTGTTTGATTCTCATGCATGCCTAGAAGAGCACTGTTTTTATGGATAGAGTGATTTACGTACAGCTTTCCAATTGCATCTTGCAGCGCTGTGTATCCATAGGAAACAAGGTCAAGTCCAAAGGGCATGACAGCGTAATAGACAATCTGAAAATACAGAAATGGTATTTTAAAACAGTGTGAGCTGTCAGGTAAGCAATAGATGGCCATGAGAAAGAAAAATCACAGGTATTTGATTTTTGTCTTCTAAAAGAGCAGAAACAAGAAGTTATAATTAGCAGTTTGCAATGGAGATGTCTCTAGTATAAAATAAGACATTAAAAATTTTATAGAGGGTTTTAAACACATAGAAGCTCACAAATTAGAGAACTACTAATACAAGACAAAATACATATAGGTCACAGAATAACCAAATCAAATGTCCATACAGAACAGAGTCTTGTCTCTAGCACTGGCCACTGACAGACTTCTAAAGAAAAATATGACACTTCTGCAATCTGGAAGTGTTATTTTGCCAGATATCCAGCATCATCCAAAAGTTGTACCTCAAGGGCTTCCCAAACCAGAAGGGATTCTTCAGTATTTAAGGACATCAATAGATTTTTTTGTCTCCAAGAAGTCATTTTGCTTTCAGCTGCTTTCTGGAATCTAGGTGTCCTGGTTTCAGCTGGGACAGTTAATTTTTATCCTAGTAGCTGGCACAGTGTTGTGTTCTGGATTCTGTATGAGGATAACAGGGATAACACACTGATGTTTCTGGTTGGTTCTGAGTAGTGCTTACCCTAAATCAAGGACTTTTCAGTTTCTCATATTCTGCCAGTGAGCAGGTACACAAGGAGATGGGAGGCAGAAGGGAAGGGATGGGCATCTGTCAACAGGTAGTGAGCAATTCTATTTTGCATCAGTGTTTCTCTTGGTTTTATGTCTCTCTCCTCCTGTCCCTTTTATTGCAATTAGTATTAGCATTAATACTTTTATTTTGTTTTACTTTGCTGCAATTTTTAAGCGGTTCTCAACCCACAACTTCTGTGTGCTTTATTTTCTTGCTTCTCCTCCCCATCCCATTGAGGCTAGGAGAAAGTGAGCAAATGGTACTTAGCTGCCAGCTGGAGTTAAACCCCAACACCACATAAACTTTAACATGCAGAGAATGTTAAAGGAATGCCATAGCTAAGCTGCACACACTCTAATTACACCTTTTTATCTATTCTCAGTCTGTCTTATAGTTCCTTCACTGTAAAAGAAAACAAAAAACCCCAATGTCCCTCCATTCTCTCTGTGCCATTTATTATTTAGAGACCTCTATGGCACTACCTCCATTATTTTGTTTTTTCTAGTATGAAAAGTTCAGCCTTGCTCAGCTGTTCCATACAGCTCAGCTGTGTCCCTGCCTCCCTTCCTACAGCTGGAAGACCAGAATTGCATTACAGATGTAAGTACAGCATGCTTTTATTTTTATGCATAATTTTAATCCCTAATATTTCCAAGAATTCAATTCACTTTCTCAAATAGTACTGAGCTATTAGTTGACATTTTCAGAGAACAATCCATTGCTACTCAAAGCTAATTTTTTTGGCTAGTAATAACCAACTGGAGATCAATCAGGTTTTATGTGAAGTTAAAATAATTTTTTCCCTCATTCATCATTTCCAGTTGTTTACATTGAATTTCATCCCATACTTTGTTGCTAGTCATTAGATTGATTTGTGGTTCTCACTGTTGTCTCTTATCTTTACCATTCTGCATATTTTGGTATTATCAATTGCACTTGCCAATTCAGGGTTTTTCAGATGATTTATGTTGAAAAGCACAGAACACAGAATAGATTTTTTTGTGGGAGTCTACTTTTTACTTCCCCTTATATGAGCAGTAGCTGTGTATTCCTGCATTCAGCTTCCTAATTCTTAACTATTTGTGCAAGAGCTTTGTCTTATACACATTTTGCCATGCAATTATTTTGATAAATGGAGAGTCCTTCATTTACACATGATAATATCTCTGTAAATTAGAAACAGAAGACATAGAAATGATATATTTTAAAAATGTCACCAAACCACAGCCCCTAAAAAAAAATTCATCTTACCTGCATACATATCATGTAAGAACATAGTGCACTATTAAAATAAACAGAGTATTTTGAGAGGATGACAATAATTTCTAAATTTATTGAACCTGGTTTTCTTATTTGCAAGTTTTCAGAGAATAATTTTTCCGTCAGAAACACTTCCATTCACTCAATATTTCACTCAAATGTGTTTCTCAAAATAATAATGTCAAAAGAATAATGTCTTTCACTCAAAACTATCACTCATAGTATTCACTCAATATTCACTAATCATTAACCATACCTATTGAGCTCATTTATAAATACTTGCAATACAGAAAAGATATTTGAAAAATAATTCAGTGTTTCATTTAACATTCACTCTTTCAAATGGGAAACTTCTTTCACAGCTGGAAGTTATTTTCTACTTTGAAATATTAATTTCTACACACTTCAAAACTACAGAAGCAGCTGAAATCAAAACCAAGATATTCAGAGTAAATGAAATGCTTTGATTGTCCAACGTATTTTCTTTTCTGATCACTGCCAGCAATAGTCTTGAGACTGATTTTTCTAATCCTGTTTTGAAATGGGGAAAAAAGAATCCTAACTCTTTCATATTGATTCTTCTTTTTTCTATCCATTTCTACTCCAGGAACAAATAGCTCATGTGAACCTAGCCTTTCAAGTGGCTTCCTCTTAAAGGTAATGTTGCAGTATATTCAGATAATTATTTTTACATCTATCAGGGCACCATGTTTCAGCTCACACCAGAAGAAATTTCACATCCTGTTAGAAAATTTAGCCTAATTTCTACAAACTATAAACTCTCCAGATCTGTAATTCACTATGACCTCCTTTTTAATCAACTAATATGCTGTTTTCAGTGGATGACTATTTTTCTGGCATTGTGTATACCTTTGATAAACCAAGTCAAATCACCAAAAAAGGTTATGTTAATTGCAATTAAATTGAATAGCAATTTGGAGGCTTCTGAAAAAGCTTCTATCCAGTAAGGCATAGAACTTAATCAGGATTTTTTTGCAGTACTGTTACAAAACATACATATTCACAAATTTTGTAATTTCTGCCTTTCCCTATATCCTTAGCAAGTAATCATTGTTTACTTTGGTTGCTCTAAAAATTCAAACAGTGTGCAAAATATACTATTTTACTGAAGGCTGTATTTCAGATATATTATCCACTCCATTATGCTTCTAGGAACTTAAAAAATTATCAAAAGGGTTTAAATTTAGTTATTTCAGTGTGTTAGCTTAACATGTATATACACTTCCAATTTCTCACACCTGCAGTGCTATCAACTGACATGCTTTAGAACACCTTCATCTTTCTTTACACATTTCTTTACATATACCTAATTTATTGCAGCATTGTTTAGAAAGTGTCTTATAAATTTAAATATTAGTAATAAATTGTATTACATACTAAGGCTTATACAGAATACATATTTCACATACAATTTAAAAAGATAGTGGAAACATATAAATAAAATACCTCATGCTGACTAGGACGTCTCCATCCCGAAATATGAAAAGGAGGATATTTTCTTGTGTGACATCATGGAAGTTAGCATTTTTTTCATTTGCAAAGAATAAGTCTGGCTTCCAAAGACACTTAAACATAGTTGGGTCCACTGTCAGTGTATCTGAACCTCTCCAGTCATTGGGCAGTTTAAGTCTGGGGTCATTCCACTTCTGTCTTAAAAAGATGTTGACTCTATAATCCTGATAGGAGGAATAAACAAATATTAGACTAGCCAAAAGTCTAGCAAAAACCCCACAGAGATATAAAACCATTCTATCAGACTCGGAAGAGAAAAAAAAATATGCTCTGATTTTTCTATCACAAAGACCATAATCACTATTCAAATTACATTACGAAGCGTTATGTTTAACAGACTTTACTACAAACAGATTACATCTCACTCATAGTTTTGAATATAGCAACTTTCCTTAAACAAAGGATCAAATTGCTGCTCCAGAGTAATTTTTGCATCCCCTCAGTTACAGCATCCTGTTACCCAGGCACAGAGAAAAGCATGCAGCAGGGCAGAGAGAGGCCATAGCTTGACTACACTAGGTGGCTGCAGGCAGCAGGCATGATATCACTTAAATCAAGATATCCTGTGAGTGCCAATTCCAGTTTACTCTCCATTTGGTTAAGCGGCACACTGATGGCAAAATATCACACTGCAAAAGCAGGAAACAGACCAGGTAGGTAACAGATCTTATACTACACACTCAGCATACAGCCTCAGACCTTTCTATCAGTGATCTGGGACTATCTTGGTAACAGGAAAACTGATGCCAGCTTGTAACATAAGTACTGAGGTAGCAGGTATGAAAGGAGAAACAGAATCAGTCTCAAAGAGATAAAATCAAGGCTTTACAGAGGAAATCTCCTTCTGAAATCAGTAGGACTCTGGCTGAAGGACGGACAGTAGTAGAGCCATGCTCAATGAGAACCTAATTTTGCTTTTGGGAATTGGAGTAGCATGTGTCTCAGGGCAAAATGATACCCTGCACGTGTTCCTTCGTGAAAGCTGTGCATCCAAAGGAAGAATCTGACCTAGAATGTCAGCTGTGATTTTTCAGTCTTATCTCTTAAGTCTTTTTGTTTTTTACATTACATTGAAGCCAGCGCCTCTCTTTGATATATATGTAAACTAGTCAGATCACATACGGAGAAAAAATAAAGATTTTTTCAACAATAAGTTTAACAAACCCAAATGAATTAAAATTCTGTATGTAAGATTATTTCTATCTCCAGTCTTCCTAGTTGCCTTCTATAGTGTGCTTTGTTTTTTCATAATTGTCCAGTTAGGTACAAAGCCTCCTGAGATAAGAGCTGTGTCTTTCAGAGCAGTGAAAACACTACTAGTGCTCTACAATTACAGCAAAATGCTGGAAATGTGTGAGTGAAGGTTCTCGACATATTTTTGGTTTGTCAATGGATTCTGCATACAAACTAATTTTATCAAGTCTTTTTGTTCTACATGTCAATGACTCTCATACATTTTTTTGTTGATGCAACTGAATTATCTTTTGTTGTACTTACTACATTTACAGTCCAAAGCAGGTGCCATGTTGAGACAGCCATGCTAACTTCAACCAGAAGGCACCCACTTGGCTAAGACCTCATGCAGAATCATTTATTTTGTTGATTTGCTCTGTATATTTAAATACAGTGCCCACTTCCCCATGGCCAGTCCACCAGTCAAATTAGCCCAAGTATTTCTTTATTACACTATACTGTGTAATATTTTTCCTTAACGCATTGTAAGGAAAAGCAAAGCATCAAAACTAAGTACTTGTTACTTGTTGGTAGTTGGCTTTGGAAAAAATATACATAGGCTGACTCTTATTTATACAAAGACCTATGTTGTCTTGCCAAAGTAAAGAAGAAGCAAAAAATAATGGTTAATATGAAGTGAATTTGTGCTGGAAGGCTCTCATAAAGAAGCTTCATAATTGAAGGGAATTCAGGTCATTATCTCAGACAGCATCTTTTCAATTATATGTATATAATTGAAAATTTCCTTTACTTGCTTCTTGCTGAAGTTCCCATTCCATATGCACTTCTTCTCTGAATGAAAAACATTACTCTAAATCATATCAGATAAATACTGCATACCATTCATGCTCACAAGCATTACACTATTGGTTACACTGAATTCAATTTCCCCATAAACAAGTGTATTACCCTAATTTTAAACAAAATAAGATGCCTTCTCAAAGCCATAGGCAAATGATAAGCACTGCCCAACACTTGCCTTCAGCTTACCCATTCAGTAGAAGGAGATGCTTACATCACTGAAAAGCAGAATGCACTGGCAAAATAAGAATTGGAAGATCAGGTGGATGCTATTTTATTTCCTTCCTTGTTCTATTATAAATGAACTTAACATCAAACAATCAGATGTTTCAACATTTTAAGAACTTGAGTCTGTTCCCATTTAACACTGAGAAAGAAAAATCCCATTAAACTAAAGTGGGGAGGTTCAGGCCAAAAGTAGAGACGTTGACAGGGATACTTGGCGAGGAAGGCCACCACATACTTGAGGCAATACAGAAAATGTAGAAGGAAGCAAAGAGATGTCACAATACAAAACTGTGGCTAGCCAGAAAACAATGTGCAAAAGGGCTGCTTCTTAGAAGAGCATGCACCCTTACAGCATCTAGCAGCAGTAAAGACTAAGATCTAGTATAAATCTGTCTTGAAAGAAGTCTGTAACCAGTCCTCTCAAATTTGCACAATGAATTTTAAGATTCAGCAAGTGTATTACAATTAGGTTGAACAGGGGCTGAAGAAGCAGTCTGCATGGAGCACATGGTCTTCCTGGTGTGCATTTTACAAATGTTTTTTGGATTTATAGAGTGATTTGCATTTTACAGTAAAGGAGAGTCAAACAGCAACTTAGAAGCCTGAAACTAGGGGAGGAGTATGGAAGAGATATTCATTAGCATCAGAGCTAGGAGGACTTGATAGGTAGAAAGAAACACAGAAGTATTCTACAGGGCTTTGTTTTCCCATGTAACTCCAACAGAAGGCAAGTTGTTTTCAGGGAGGTTGGGAGGCATTCTAGGAAATATTTCAGAAGTCTACTAAATAGTGACATTTTCTACTAAATAGTGGGCATGTGGCCAGAAAACCACCTCAGGCCAGAAAGCAAGCATAGCCTATATATCTCTCTGCAAAATACAGCACATAGAAGATCATGAAAGACTTGCTGCATAAACTGCATTCATACAAAGAAAGGCAACATAATAGTGCTTACTTTTAATGAAGTAGAAAAGGTCATTTTTAAGATTAAAATAAGGAAACGGAATGTTTTTTATAGTCACAAATATTAAAAAGACCTTTCTGAAAGATTTTAAAGTAAAGCAGAAGGAAGAAGTGGCGTTTTGTCATTTGAGTCAGCGAAGAAAGGTCACACTGCAAGCAAAATCCTTGAACATAGATTCTGTAGACAGAAAGTCAGATCATCATCACAGAAAAAAATACTATAGCCCTATGGGTATTTATACCAGAAACTCTCTATCCCTAGGAAACCTTGACTGGTCATCCAGTTTGAAACAGTTTCTAAATGTGACATAATCACCATATAATACCACAAATCTGCAGGCTGAAAAAACGTGTGCAAACTCATAAGCAGAGTTAACATGGGATCGTTGACAAGTGGTCTAATGATACAGAAGGAACAAGTTAGAGGATTCAAGATAAAGGGAGCTTACAGGAAGGTAGCAGCTCTGGCTTAAGCTCTTCTCCTTTCTATCTGTACAAATTCTGATTCTCTATGTAATTCACTAGTTTTTTTGCTTAGTTTTTTCCAGAAGACTTGCTTGATAAATGTGTGGAAGCACTGCAATTCTCTACAATATTAACACAACATGAACACTATCCTTTCTAGACGCAGAGCAAACATTTGCCATTCAGATTCTTCACAAGGGTTTGATTAAAGTGATACAGGACTCTGGGCATGCCACCCCTAATATGGGTGTTCACTTGCTTTAAAAAAAGTAACTTCAAACATGTTGATGCTTTTCTATAAAGAAATTCCCTCCTTTCTTAAATCTAAGTGGACTCTACCTCCTTTGGAGGTAATCTCAACTCTTTGTTGAGGATGAGCCAACCACATAGCTAAGAATATAATTATCACAGGATCAGAAGGACAGCAAGCAGAACCTTTTCTCACTAGCACTCTAGACATTTCTTTGTTGGGCCTTCTACCATGGCGTCTCTTCCAGTCATCTGGTATACATTGTTGTTTTTCCCCACACATCCATCACACAAAAGAAGGAATCATTGTTTTAGCATGGCTTTACCCCCACATAGATCTTGCAAAAATTTATGAGTTCAATTCCTACAGCAAGCAGTGGCTAGAAAGCAAAGCATTATCACAATAATTCACTGACTGAAATATCTAGAAATACATTATTTCACAAATTTTGATATCACTCCAACCAGTTTAGTAGCTTCTGGTAATTTTAGAGACAGTCTATAAATCAATACTCGTCATGATTCTCATCAACGCCAGAGACAGTAGAGAACACCAAGGAACCTTTTCAGCAGTTCTGGTACTTCTGCAAATGTCTCCTTTTCTGAACACAAGAGAACCCTCTGATCCTTCACAGACTTGGTGCCTTACCTCCAGGAAATATTTTTCCTGTGATTCTGGAAGTACAAGTCTTTTCCTATTCTAAGGGATCCCTTTCCACTGTCTGCTATATTACCCACACCATTTGAAGACAAGTACAAACCAATCCCCAAGAGAGCAGTGATTCCTGAATATCCAATGCCCACTGCAGCAGGAAGAGTTTTCTAAGTAATTCATGGAAAAAGAGATTGACTGTTAATTTTGTCAGTGCTTCCTGTATTACATTAAGGCAATCAAGAAGTAATCCAAATTTCACATAAGCATGCTTAGCTATCATGGCAGTCAGCTAGACATAGACATCTAAATAAAAACATAAAATAAAGGTGGCGTCTGAAGTTCTGAATTATGGGGGAGGGCATGATTTATCACACAGCACATTCTAGTAAATTTGTGAGTGACCATATCAGGAAAGCACAGACAGGCACACATACATGGCTGCAGACAGCATACTTTTTTTTTTTTTTTTTTTTTTTTTTTTTTTTTTGGAGGGGCTGGGGGGAAGCAAATCTCACATATTCATGTTTTGTTACTATCTGAATCTGGATGAATTGTAAAAAAACGTCTTTAGAAGTCACTTTTTAAAGCATGCAAGTAACTTCAGAAACTTGAAAGGGCTGTCTGGCCTAATATACTTGACATCTTAAGACATTTATCTCAGTCCTACTTTCCTGCTCTTCCTCCCTGCCCCGCTTTAAATTTGAGTCATCTTTTTGTTTTCTGAAATAAATTGTTTTCAGAAATAAATCTTGTGGCCTTTTGAGCAAACTTACATTTTTTTTGTTTTAATATCACTTCCCACTAATAATAGTTCTCTTACTATCATTTGCAGTCAAACACAAATCTCTGCTAGCTGAAGAATCAGAAATTTCTGGCCAAGCTGTTCCAGCCACCACTTATGTTCAGCTTGGAGTGGCTCTGTAGTCCTATTGAAATTTCATTAGGGTAACACATAAGCTGGTTCTGAATTTTAAGTGGGCACTTATTTCCAATAACAAAAAAAAATGTGTTTTATTGCTTATTAGTGGTATTGTGGTTTATTGCTTCTCTGCCATTATGAGTCAGAATGCTGCCTTAATCAGAGCATTAAAAAAAGAAACTTGATTTTGGGAACTGCCTCAATGCTTTAGATGCAGCAGGTCACCAAAGTGATGAGGGAATGCCTCAGAACTCCCACTTGGTGCATGTCTTGGCTGTGGCTTTTCATGTACTGGCACAACATGGTGCACTCCCCTCTTTTTTACACAAAAGGAAAACCTGATCAGGTCAGAATATCTTCAATAACTAAATGCATTTTTTGACAGTAGTATTTATTAGAAACACCATGAAAAAAAAGATCTGCGAGTCTCAAAATACCAGAAAGGGTTTTGCTGAAGCAACTCATATTTTGAAATTGATTTTATTTCCCAAAAAACCAAAAGAAGTCAAAATTGCAGTGAGTATTATTTAATGCTTTTATTGACATTTTGAAATTTTCTAGCTGAACTGGAAACACATTTTTTAAACTTCACTCCCCAGTTTATCTTTCCCATGCAGTAAATAAACAGCAGTAAGGCTATGGTCATTGGTAGTCTATTCCTTTACTATTGCTCGTTCTATTCCTCCACAACTTATTTCCATCTTCAGATCTACATGAAACAAAGAACCTATATGTTTCATCCTTATGCATGTCTGCTCTTTTTCTCTCATATACAGTCTTAGTGGTTTGGGGTTTTTGAATAACACACCAAGCAACCTACGTAATAACTCTCATGAAGATCTTTAACTCAAATGGGTTCTTCCAATGAACTTAGTAACTTATGGAAATTAGTCAATCTCTTGCATCTTAGAAACTATGGATTTCCTTTCATGTAAATCAGATTCTAAAGCTACAATAATCTGTGGACACATATAGAGTGAAATACATTAATAGGCTTAGGTCTATGGCATAAAGCACAGTCAGTCAACCACTGACCCTATTAACTTAATTCTCAGCGTCTGCAACCACAACAATTATTTCTCTTTTATAGTTCATAATCCTCAGTATGAAGTTTAATATAGTAAGAAAATATCCAAGTGTACTATATGAATTTAATTTCACTCTTACCATAGTTGTTTCTTGAATTGACCCAAAGCTGTTAATGAAGATGTTAACTGCAACATCGACAGGAATTCCTTAAAAAAAAAAAATTCTAGTGAGCTACACAATCCAGTAAAGGTACATATTCCCTCATTTAAAGCTCCTTTATACCTGTATCACAATGTCAAAATCTAACTTTATTTTTTTAAGTAGTATATATACAGTTTTCAAAGTCAATAGAGATCACTAAACCTTTTTTTAACCTAGTGATAAGAAGAAGGGAAAAATAAAAATCCTTAGTGTAAAGAGCTAATCTTACAGGATTACTTATGGTCTTACTGACCATACATCTAAATTAATAGTTTTTGAACTCCATGATTTTCTGTTATCTCAGAATGAATAAGCCAGTACTACTTTTGCACACAGTGTAACGGATAGAGGCAATTCACATTTCTAGCTGCAGACACTTTTAACTGTCAAGGTCATAATGACAATCTATTATCCCAAATTATCTGTTTATGATTTATGATGAGATATTTCCTTAAGCTTTAAGAGGATACCTCTTTGTGCATGTAAAATACATAAGCCTTTACCTGTTTGTAAAGTATGAATACAGGCAGGTAAAAATTACTGCATGCATCTTTCACAGCTATCTAGCCTTGGCATGACAGAGTTAGAAAGCTTCTCAATTTTACAATGGTTACCAATTAGCCAAGAAAAATTTCTATAAGTCAGCAGCTGTGAAGATATTAAGATGGCCTGGATTTTTTTCTCTTTTCCACAGCCAGGATTCCTGTAGTTGAAGAGGGATGGTATGACAGCTGCTACATCTGCCCTCTGTCACCCTGAGGGAATTGATTGGCAGTCATTTAATCTGGTGTTAACAGAGAGTTATCACAGTGCAAGAAGTGGCTTGATAGTTGAGAGAACTAATTATGGACCATTACTTTTATTTAGTGTCTCTATGGTGTGAGTGCCAGACTGTCCACTAGATGCAGGTATCTGATCTCATTTACACTGTTACAAATACTCAGTGGGTTTCTTCCTACTTTCAGATACAAAAGAGATATAAGAACACATGAATACTGTTTTGAAAAACTAAGCAAATACAGTACAAAGTAATATATGCCTCTTCCAATAGCACATTTGTCTGCATAAAATATTTTTATGTACATTTAATACATAAATTCAAACTCATTCTCTTGGTCACCAGAAATTAATGATGATAAAATTTCACTTTTTCAGTTAAACCAATTTTTTTGATTGGGTTTTTTAATCAGACTATTTAAGTGTGATGCGTTTGGTTATGCAATAAGCACAATACTTCTTCTAATGCCTGATGCATGTGACAGAGCACCCATCACATCACTGGTAGCCAAGAGTGTACTCTCTCTTCCAGATTTGAATAGGAAGTGCCATCCAAGAAAATCACTCATGTGTGAGGAACATTTTAACATGGGCAAACCACTTGTCAGAAAATGTTCTTTTTCTTCTACCTCCTTCTGAGTTAACATTACATGTCCTCCCTTTACTTTCTGTCTTGATTCTTACCAGACTGCCAGAAGGGTTATCAAAAATATAAGGAAATCTGCAACATGCTTTGTGATTACAAGCTGATTATGCAGAAGAACAGGTAGAGAAGAGGCTGGACATTTATTCTTTGTGACAAGACTCAGTGCTAGAAACACATAAATATGGTTCTACCGAGAGTAAAAAGAAGCAGTACACTTGCTGAGACCTGAATTTAGTATGTTTATAAAACTGTTAAATAGAACTGAAAATAGCCTCTTCAAGAGCACAATAAACATTTAAGATTTCCAAATTTTTCATACTAGTGATATTAATGTTAAAATATATCTTAATGCTCATATAATTATATGGGGAGTTTTAAAATGAAAGAGCTGTTTTATGTAAACTGCATTGCCTATATGTAAAAAAATTGTCTACATCTCTTTTCAAAAGGTAAATAATCTAATTCCTGGAAAGTCTAATTTACAGCCTAACTTATGTCAATTCTTAGAGGTTTTGCAGAGAATATGTATTCCAACTTTTTCTGCACATACAAGGATTCACACTTGCCTACACAGAAGAATCCTGTAACATCTGACTGCCAGGGAGATGTCTTAATAGTAGAAAATGTGTTTCAATGCATTACCTATATGAATTCCCAAAGTGTGTAACCTTTATAACTGAGATATCTGTAAAGGATTTCATCACTGTATAGTTTGCTAATAGTGATACTGCTGACCCCAACTTTTCATAGTCGTCTTAAAGGACATCTATAGAGAAATATGGTGTTTTAAAATACTGTACAGCTGAATCTAACTAAAATGTAGGGATAAAAAGATATTTTTAAAACTTATTTTATTTTATATATAACTTATTTATTTTATAAATTCTATTTCTACATTTAAAAACTCTTTTATAAAATAAGACCAATAGTAATAAAGCATCACATACTATTATGATAATGAAATCCTAACATCTTTTAGCTCAAAAGAATATCATCTGCAGTTTCACACTATCTAGAGAAGCTTCCATTAAAAAAAAAAAAACAAAACCAAAAATTTAGCTTGTGAGTACTATCTTTACATAATTTTTCTCTGGGTGAAAAGAGTAAATGATAAAATCCTAAGATTTTCAAAAAGGCTGAAATATCTGACAAACCTTTGAAATTAGGCCTTATCCTGGGATCATAGCTGAGCAACAGTCTATTCAAGATATTACTGGTAGAATTAGCAGGTACTCTTGCAAGGTCTTCAGCTGATTGCTGCCTGTAAAAAAAAGTTCATTGGTTACTATCAAGACAGATATAACTGCATGCTTAAACTGAAATGATTGTAAAGTAATGCCATAAATGCAATTTCACAAGCAAAAAATGTTCATTATTTTCAGGAAAACTGTATAGTTTTCCTTTCCATGAGAAGTTTCAGTATTTTTCAAGAAACTATTTGTGTAATAAACACAAAGGCTCTCTGACATACTCTTAACTGTAGACTTGGAAGCAAATAAACTGCAATTGACTAATTGCTCCCTTCCCTCCTAACAAAAATATCCAGAGGGACATGATTTCTTCATCAGTACAAAACAGCCACCTGAACTATTTTTAGTGACTGTCAGATTAGGAACCTTAGTAAATTGACAGCCACTTTGTAGGTGCCAAATCATGCAGAGGCTTTTGGCAGTCTCCTGCTCTCGCATGCCAGCGCCAGCTATTCCACCCAGAGCTGGAGGATTGCATAATCTCATTGTCAAGTGCTAATAAAAGCTTTGCTACAGAAAACAAGGCCTTGGACTCTGGTTTTGCAGGGGGAATTTAAACATCTTCATTTCCTTGCCGTTATTGTGTTGGGTGTTAAATGAAAACAATTGCTACAATCAAAAAGAACCTGTGACAGGTAAATGTAGCTACAAAAGTACACGAAATTGAGTGTAATAAAAAGCAATACGGGTGCATCAGTCCCCTCCCCAGGTATTTTAAACACCAAGCAGGCTCATAATGGTACATAAATGAATTTGTGTGTTTCCAAAACCTATTCAGTGACTGTTTCCAGTTTTGAATTCTGTCTCATAATCACTTTTCCATCCCTTTTATGACTACTTTGCTGTCTTTCTCTTATTATTATTCAGTAACCAGGATGCCATGTAAAGATAAGACAAACATCCTACAGACGTATAAGTCATATGCATCAACATTATCATCTCTTACAAACTAATGTATGAATGTATTTTAAAAAATTATCAAGTTTATTTCCTAAATGTTTTCCATAATCAGTATCAGCTGCTGTTGCCTTCTTCACCCTGTAACTTCTTTTTTTCATTATTCTCTCCCATACCAATGTCAGTTTGACAGTCCTACAGGTTATTCTGTACAACATCTCAGTTCATTGCTTTTTTTCTTCTCATCCTTCAGTTTCCTTCCTGTACTCTGGGATTTCTGCCTTATTCAAACATTTGTTGAAGAAAACATTAAGTCTACAGAAGGCTTTTGACCGGTTAAAAAAACCCAAACCAACATGAATGTATTAGACCTCTTGATTTTAAAATGTCCACTTATGGCAGCTCCTGTTCACCATTTTCCTTATTGATTACTGGGAAATTAATAAAATAATAAATGTCAACATAGCATGACATCAGTTTTTGATTGGAAACTGGAGATGAGACCAAATCCTAGCCCTTGAAGAGTTTTTATTAATAACCTCACCTTTAAAAACAACTGGTTTAACTCAAACCATAAGGGAAAAGAGAATCAGATCTGCTGACCTGGGAGCACTCACTATGCCTTCCCAAAGAGATTTTATCTCCTCAGTTAACATTTAACAGCTAAAACATTTAAAAATACAACTATGAAAGAGTTCCCTATTATTAAAAACATGTCAACCATTTATGACAACATAACTGCATTTTATTATATCATAGTCTTCTTGATACCCTTTGAGAATTTTATCATTCAGAAAAAAAATAATCAGATTTCTGTTTTCTCTGTTGGATTCAGGATATTTCTGAAACCTAAAGCAGAAAATCTGCTTATCTATTTCCTTGTATTTGCTTGATTTTATAAATGAGGAAAAAATTATAGCAGTAAAATGACACTAAATCCTCCTTGAAATTTTTGGCTACTCAATAGTAACTGGAAGGATAAGTATGCATTCCAAAGACTACACAGAGAGGTACCTACCAAGAAATACGTATCCAGGAGGACAGCTTAAACTATAGCACACATGAAGAGAAAAGAATTGTGGAGCAGCATTAAGTGGCTGCAGTATATAATTCCCCACCCATCTATTGCAGTAAACACACTAAAACAGCTGTGACCCATAACAGCAACATAGGTGAACTAATTGTTCCAGTAGAACTTCTCCAGAATTAACTGGTCTTCTAATAAAACAAGAAAGTGTTTACTTTTAGCAACATATGTTAACTTCCTGCTTTGTATACCGAATGGTATATAAGCCTCTGCCAATTCATTATTAGAGCAATTTAAAAAGGAATACGTGTTGTAAGTCCTTTCCTAATAATTGACAAATTCACTTTCAAGCAATCCTTCCAGGGCTGGGTTTATAAGTTTATATATTTTACTTAGAATTGGATCATTATGCAAAAGAATTATTTTATTTCCTCATTTGGTCAGGCAGCTGGACTAGATGATCACTGTAGGTCTCTTCCAGCTGAAATGTTTATTCTATTCTATTCTATTCTATTCTATTCTATTCTATTCTATTCTATTCTATTCTATTCTATTCTATTCTATTCTGTTCTGTTCTGTTCTAGTCTAGTCTATTCCATTCCATTCCATTCCATTCCATTCCATTTCTGTAATTTTGAGATGTGTTCAGTTTTTCAGTGATGACCTTCACCAATGAAGAGGCTGCTACAGAAATACCATAAACCAGCTTTGTGTGCTTTTTTTGCTGTTACCACTAGTTGGACAAAAGGAAAACAAAAGGTTAAGATTATTTTCCATTTTCTAGAAAAGCAATTCAGAAAAGAATGTTCATTTAGCTTGTAAAAAGGCAGGCAAGCACTCTGTATGCTGCATTTTATCTGATACAGAAAGGTTCATAGCACTGCTTCCTTGCAAGTCACACATATTAACATCTAAAATATCAGATGTCTACAAAAACTACATTTATAAAAGAATCTCCTTAATACTGACAATAGGATTTCTTTCTAAATTATGTATGTCCAGTATAATGAAATATGAAAACAAATCCAAGCAATAACTAATGAACAAACTTAATTTTTTTTTAAATTTTTGTCATGGCTTATACAAAGAAGTTCATTAAATAGTGAAAATAGTAATCTGAATCACACAGGACAACATGGACACATAAATGAAATACAGATGCTCATAAAAAAACAATGAGGAAAAGAGGAAAAAGTTTGAGAAATTAAATGAGTGAGCAACAAAGAGCAAAAGAAAGCCAAATACAGCTGACAGGGTAATTTGTCTCCTCAAGTAAAAAGAGTAAAGTGGTATTTTGTTAAGATCGGAGGTGCACTGCAGAAGTACATTAATACAAATATCTATTCAGGCTGTTTGTCCAAAAGCCATCCAAAAATTGGGCAAAGGAGATGTATTAAATTGGGAAGACAGTGATGGGAAGAACAATGGCAGCATAGCTTGCTAGTAAAGAACACCACAATCACATCTTCCACAAGCTGTTGGGTCGTGTTTTGAACTTATACAAGTGTATAAGCACATTTGTCCTTGCTCATCTAGGAACCAAATGAAATACAATGACATTGGCTGGTTTGAGTTAGGAGAAGCATTGAGATTCAGTAATTGCTACTTTTAAAGGTCACTTTGAATGATGTGGTTGAAATAGCTACTGGAAAAAAAAAAGCTCTGCTAAGTATCAGTCATATTTTCACTGTGGTTCTTTTACAGCATGCTGTCATTAAACTACCATCACTGAACAGCACACAAGGAAACTTCATCACAATGACTGGATTACCTTCTGAGAGCCTTGTAGACCAAAATACCTAAATTCCACCTGCAAATCAATATATCAGATGTGTTCCCTGGGGTGAGTTAAGAAGTTAACAACACTTTCAGAGTGACAGATGAGCAAAAAGACTTAATGAGACAGTTAATGGGATGCATTAGGTGCTTGGATAAAAATGCTGGGACTACTAATGTGAGACATTTACCTAGAGCCACAACCACTCTTGCTTAATTTGCCATTATGGAATGAAATAATGATAATTATATTTGTATATTACATAATACAAAAAAAGATTTGAGCTGAGATCTGCCTTTCTAGAAGAATCTTACTTCAGTGTGCTGAAGGCTGAGTCCCACATAACAACACTCACACCAACTGAGAAGTTACTTACCTTTTTTTTTCTAATTCAGCCTACAATTTTCCCACTTGTAAAAAGCTTATTATATTTCCACCAGTTGCAGCATGCATTTTAATTTTAATGCATTTATTTCAACCTGTGTTGAATGCATGTGGAGTTGATGGAAAACGTTAAGAAACAGAAATGCAGCACTCTTCACAGTAATTGGTGAGTTCTAAGCAAGATATTGTGAATATCAAAGGATAAGGCAACAGAAGCCTCACAGTTGCTATGAAGAAAATTTAAAAGCAAGTAATTGTAAAGCTAGACTTTTTCCTAGCAAAAATTTTACCTAAGTAATAATTTAAAAAACCCCACACAATCAAAATACAAAATACCCAAACTCAAAGTGATTTTTCTGCCTCTGAATAAATAAAAGGGAAAACAACCGGTATTCTTTTATACACAGAAGTATCTGCACTTCTACAAATAGTGTCCTCACAATCCAGAGAGAAACAAAGTACCATTAATCTTTTGCTATAAGATCCCTGTATGAAATGCCTGATATTTTGGAGGTTACATCTGGTATCACTGATGAATCAAAGAATTGCTTTACGTACTGCATTTAACAGGATATGCAGTAAGGTGTTCATCTCCTCTTCCACTGCAGCTCTACACATTTTATCACTGCCTTTGAAGATCATTATCAACATTTTAAGTTGACAGCAACAGGTAATTATTTTCATAATTCACTAATCAAAATCCAGAATTTTAGATAAGCAGATATGCGTGACAAACAGAAGCATGTATTACACTTGGTTTGAAATTTATACAGCTTTTACATTTATGTTAGGCAAATGTGTCAGAAGACATTATATCTCTACAGGTCATCATGACATCTTTTCTCTCAGAGCTCACTGAAGTTACAAGGAGTCCTTTCCACATGCAGTGTTACAGGAGGAAAAAATATAAACAATATTTTACACAAACAGGAAGGAAAACTTTTTCATAGTTCTAGATTACTGTCAGATAAAAATATGTATTCCAACTCCCACTGTTTTCTCCAGTAAAATTTCCTATATGATGCTGAAACCACAAATTTCAGTGCAGTTTATTTAATCTACATGATTGAAATGGACATTTTAGTCATATAATGTGGCTGAGTACATGTGAGAAAGGTAAAAGTAAGTTTTGGGAAACATTATCTATGATCCCACCATATATTTTAAGTGCAATTTTCCTGATATAAACTATCAGTGTTCTGATTTGCAGGCATTTGATTTTTTGAGTGGAATAACTTTAAGCATAAAAACAAGTTTATACCTATCAATGACATACTATATAAATCTTCTGAGTATCTCTCTGATCTCTAGTATGTTTAATAGCTACATTTTCAAACTGTGCAAGGTGACATGTCTATTTCTAAGATCAATTACAATTACTCCAGTGAAAAGTGTTCTCATTAATTACATTAAAACTATGGAACTCTGAGTCACCATTCACATGTCTTCATGAATGCAGTTGACAGCCAAACATCTAAAATGAGATATGTAGCATCAGTACCTAAATTTGGAAGTAATGAAGAGTGGTGAAAAAAGAGAAAGGTTCTTTCACAGCTAATTTTGAAACAGAAGCCCATATTAGGCACCCTGATTTGTGAACTGTGAGTGGAGAGGGTGAAACAGCTAGTTTTTCATCTCATGCTGTAGATAGACCAAAGAGAATAGTCTCCTGATGTGGACATGTAGATAACCTTCCTGCAATTAGGTAGTGTCAATAGCTGTTAGTGTCACTACTTCAGTCCTTGTCTAGCAGAAAACTTTTAAATCCAGCTTTGGTTTCACATGCAACATTCCCAGGGTTAGAAACCTTAAGGAGTGTTTATACGGGAATCTGAAGTGCCTTATTCACTAAACTTGAGAAAAGCAAGCTGGTTCATCTGCCTGCCACAGAGCCAACAGCCCCCAAACCAACACAACCAGGTTAGCACGGTATTTCACCCAACCTGAACTAGTACTGATCTCAGCAATGCAGTTTTTTGCTAAAGTTAGCTTGCTTGCTCCTAGCTTAGGCATCTCTGCATCCCACTGAAGTCACCACCTGTGACCCTTGTGCATAATGAGTGTCCTGTTGTGTCTTGATCTAGCACACAGATGTAAAACGTGATAAGCATCCAAATGTTAAAGCAACATTTTTGAAGTGATTTATCTATATGAGATATTTATATTATATTCTGTACCCCAGTATTTTTTTTCCAAATGCTGTAAGTATGGAGACAATAGAAGGACCTTGGTAAAATCTAACCACCTGCATGGTGGTATATTTAACCCAGAGATCCAAGTCTTTTCTCAGTCTGAAAGTTGTATATGAAATACAAAGTCTGTAACTTTGCCACGCAATTATAGTTTCTCATCACTCTGGTGTTGAGAATGGAGCAAACGCAGCTCACTGAGAGGGAAAGTTACTGAACGAGGACCAGTCTATCTTGCTTAATTACTGTTTTACAAGACAGCTTAGGTTTTGCTTATATAGCTTTATCTTTTACTGCCCACCACGTTAACCACTATGAAAACAAATTCACAAAACTTCTGGAATGTGGCCCTATCTGTCTGGGATTACAGCTTTCCTTGAGAGTTACATGATAGAGAATAATAAAAGCATTGACCAACTGCAGTTACTACAGGGCAGAAGAATTTTTATAGGAACAAGACCTGGGCTCTGCAAAGTACTTATCATTGGAACGACTGTCAGATGTATCTTCTTCCACAATCAAATTCAGGCTTTCCTTTCAACTTCATTTCACCTCCTCCCACAAACTGTATCAACCCTTCCACCACACCTACCAAAATGAAAATGTTCATAGACTATCAACAGTGTCTTCTAGATAATGGGGATGAAGACAGATGATGCCACTTTCCCATCACTTACATTTTGAGGTTGGTCACATACTAGAGAGGCTATGTATACCCAAAACCTTGATACAAAGAGTTCTAGTTCATGCAGAAGTGGAGAGGACCCAAGGTATAAAATATATTTTGAACTTTTACTTTAGTCTTAATAGGAAGAGCATGTCAGAAGCTTAACCATGAGAAATTTTAGGACAGAGTTTCATGCAACTCTATGCTTTAAACACATCAAAGCCTTTTTCCCCTAGTTCCACTGTCTTTTGTTGTTTTTTAAGAGAAGCTGTTTATTGAACCTTCGCATCTGTGACCTTTCTAAGCTTCTGCCCTGGCAGATGGCACAAGCCATGTTTTCTGGAGGGCTTAGAGGGCCATTTCACAGTTTCTGAAGTAGCTGATATGCTTTATTGAATATAAGCCAAATATGATTTGTACTCCTGCTTTGTGGGTAAAAAAGGTCTCTATAGATATTACACAGTATTTAGTAAATCATCTACAAGGATATAAATCTCCATGTGGACAAATGCATAAAGGTGAAGAGGGATGCTGTTTTCAAAGCACAGTCTTGCTAACCAGACAAAAGGATGAGATTTAGCGACTGAGGTTTTGCTCTCAGCATTGCTGTGGCATTAGGGACACTGAGAGATCTTCAGAAGTGAACGCTGTGCCAGTAAACAGCTGAGTCATCCTAAAACTATAATTAACAGGGATAGCTGTGACCATGACCACAGTCATTACTGGTTTTGTTAGCTGCATGTGACACTCTTATTTTTCTATTCCTTCTCTAACACTGTAGTAACCAAACTTCCCTTTCCTTATAATTTAATTTGTGTAGAGATCTTGTGAGTAGTTTTGAGTAGATACCTTCTAGGCTACTAAGGACTGTGGGGATAACAGCAGCAGCTCAAACATCATAAAATAATTGAAGTATTTATTATAGTGTAACAAAAGGAAAAACATTTTTCAGCAGTGCTTTAAGTCACAGCTAACTGTCACACATGTTTAAGAGAAGAAAGATATTACGAGGAATTATGAAGAAGTCAATAAGAACTAAGTAACCAAGGTCATGCAAGTATGGGCAGTCTTTGAGCAAGGAAAGAGATCAAGTGACTTAATCCATCTGTAGCTGTATAAAAATCGTCTGAATTAAGCATATGAAATTTCAAAATAAGGTTTGTAAATAATAATACACTTTTCTTTTTTCCTTGAAGAGGTGGACCTGATTTTTTTTTTTAAGATTTTCTGTGGAAACAAAAGGCAAAAGTTTTGTTACTAAAGCTTTATATTTCATTGCACTATGTATCTGTGGAAGCCAGTTTCTCAGATTTATGGATTTATGCAAAGCTCTCTATTAAAAACATTTTAGGCCCAATATGTCAGTTTCTTTGTTAATCAAAAAAGATTCAGGAATAAGACAGAAGTATAATTACTCTGTGTTTCATTTGGAAAGCCTGAGGTAAGAAGGAAAATGATCTAAACGTAAGACGTGAAATCTTACATCTGTTCTGAGAAATCATTGCATCAAAGTAAGAACTATATGATTAAGCATCAGCTTCAAGAAACCCTTCAATAAAAACCTGGGAAAAACAGTTTCAGGAATAAATGAAAATAAGGTGGCAAATCAAGCCACTATCACACAATGCATTGAGAAGTACAGCACCATGAATAATCACAATGGTTTGTTCTAAGATACAAAATAGAATTTTCCTAATTTAAGGAAGCAAATATCTGTTTATGAGACAACAATGAACTTCTTATGGGGTTTCTAATCAGCTTGTTTTCATCTTATCCTAATAGTAGTTAATTTCATGCCAGAGGGGCACATTTGGCAAAAGGCTTGCATTCTGGAGAGCCATAAAAGGAAAACTTTAAGTATGCTTTGTTCTTATCCAAATAAATTCATGCTAAAGTCCCAAACCAGTCTTGTAGCCATTCATTTCTTAGCATCAAATTAAGGAATGCAGGCAGTAATATGAGATTCAACATAAGTTTTTCCTGAAGAATGATTTGCATACATTTGAATTTCATTATAAAATTTGCAAGAGAAGACTGCTCCGAATACAAATACTAATGCAGTTTTTTGTTCTCTTGAAGAAGTAAAATTTTGCTTTTCACATGTTGCAAGGAAATAAAAGGCAAGAATTTGTTACAATTAAGGTTTAAATTTCATTGCACCAGGAATCAATGCAAATTAAAGGTGGATTAAGAGTTTAACTTATAAACGTCCATTTACATCAGGAATTTGTACCATTCAATTTTATAAATTATGCAAAATTCTTTTTTTTTTGTTAAAAAAAATAAAATGCATCCTTCTAAAATATTTCTTCCATGCATTACTAGTAAATTTTTGATTTAGACACTTCCTTGAGTAGTTTTAGTCGACCCTTATAGTGTCACTTGATTCCCTCTCCACTGCATTGTGTTTTGGTTTGATTCTGAGGAAAGACTTTTTTTTTTTTTCACAAAGAAAAAAATTATTACTAGTAGGCAACTTGTTTTGTAACACAGAGTGTCACCACATCAAGAAGTTTTGTGAAAGATCATTTAAAAAATGCCGATGATTGGAAGTTTGCCCTCAGCAGCGTGAGTAAAGAGAGCATTGGGCAATTTCTCTGCCAGACAGAGCTGATTTTCATTGCTCATTCACATGACAGGTCTTCTAGATGCCAGCCACAGAAACAGCAACCCCACTATTACAAGTGGTTGTCTCTCAAGCTGTGAACTTCAGCCAAGTAAGCTATAGACAACTTGGTCATTATTCAGGAGATTGAGCAGTACTCATTGTTCAGGCAAGTTTAGCCAGCAGCACTGCACAATGGATCAACAAGTACTGGATTCCACCAGTATTATTGCAGAAAGCTTTGACTGGAAACATATCACTTTGAAAATTATAGCATGTATTCAATGTTTTTTCAAGTGTATTGGTGAAAAATGACATCATATTTAATGCTACTGAGAAATACAGGGCTTAAAATAAAAACAAATGAGAAAAATCCACTCACTTACAAAGCCAAAATGACATTGCTGTTTTGGATTCTACTAAGTCACGAACAGGGGGAAATTCTGGCTGTGTAAACAAGACCATGGAAGACCCAAATTCAGTTCCCTGCTGCCGAACTCACTTTCCAAGGGCTTCTGTTCTGATACCTGTCCTGGGTACCCTGACATTTCTGTCCTTACTATAAACTCTCACAGTAGCTCGGACCAAAAGCCTCATCCAGAACTCAACTTAACTTTTAAAAGGGAAAGAATGGGTAGGGGTCACTTCAGATGAGTCATGATCACATTTGAGGCATATCTTAATGTATTCTAATCTAATGAAAAATATCATTTTTTTAGGTTTGATATAAAAAATAAAAGAGAAGGAAAACACGTACCATACACAGAAACATTCTAAAATTTGGGGTTAGAAATAAACATCACTGTCAATATTTGAAAAGAATGGAAAATTTAATAAGTATTACTTAAACAATGCTTCTGTCTGATTATTCCACTTTTACTTTATTTTTTCTTTGAAAAAAGTTGATTAATGTCAAATAGCCAGTCTAACATTTTGTACCTCTTCTTTTATGGTCAAAGAAGAAATATGTTTAAAATTTATCCAAACAATTTTATTATTTCAATCATAGTGACTTTCTACACTTCCTGGCAACTTATAGTCCATCATCATTTCCTCAGATATTTTCAATGTAACACTAAAAAATTAGTAAGACTGGCAAGGAAAATGATAAAAACAGCACTCACAAATAAAACTGTTGCATTGTCCTATGGATCACAATCTAAAGTGTGGTAGGCTTAGAAATAGGGAGTATTTATAACATCAAGTAATCATAGGTGTCCAGAAAACATCCTCAGTTCAACTGGTCAGTCACAGATGATAATTTCTGTATTTTTATAGGGAGACTATTCCATAAGGGGATACTTTATAGCAACAATCAATATCTCCACCGCCATAAAAGTTATAAAACTGTACATGACTGATGAAAGATGTTGAAGACTTTAGTTCTATTCAACATGCAATAAGAATATGTGTAGGACAAGCCTTCTCTTACAGAACTAGCTAACCAGAAGATGAATTTCAGCATGACAGTTTTGCACGCTCCTTGCTTTACCCAATACATCTGCAACATGGTGCTACACAGCACAGCACTATGGGACCATGCTACTGTGTCCCCATAAATGGCAAGACACTGGGTTAAAATCCACCACAAGGAAAGCAACAATTACTGTGGCTTAGATTTTCCCTTGCACTAAAACAGAAGACTCGCTGCAGAAGGAACACAGTGACAGAACTTAGCTACAATGCTGGTCAAACCCATTCCCACAACAGACCCCATTCTTTCAGCAGAAAGCATCACCTTCTACTTCAATTGCCACGTAATTTCCACTGTTAAAAACAGGGCAGGATAACCATCATACAAAAGCATAAAAGAAAGCAGGAACATACGATGGACATAGATATTGCTTCTTTTTCCCTTTTCCTTTCTTTGAAGACTTCTCTTTGGAATACACTTCTTCAACCCATAAGGAGAATGAGATGAGACATAAAATTGCTAGCAAGAACTTCATCTTGAAGATTACGCTTCAGTGAAATCTTCAGTCTGTGGTAAAAGAAAGCAGTTTATGTTAGTAGGGCTGGATATGGCAAAAGGAAACATATACCTGCAAAAAGTAAACAAATGTTTCATGGGTGTTGGGTTTTTTGTTGTTCCTCATTGTCCTGGGATAAAGAATCTGTTACATGTATCCCTGACATGAAATTGACTTAGGCAATTTCCAGAGAATTAAGTAGTTTCCCAAAGTTGAGACTGCCAGTGAGGAACAGATTTAAATGCAGGTTTGCTTCAGTTTGTTAAAGAAATGTGATGTCCTTCAAAGACTGCCTAACCGAAAATACTCAGAAGCTTGGAAATAGGTTTCCTCCCCAGAAATTATAAACTGCATTAAATACAATGTCAACCAGTCATGTAGCAAGGCAAAGAACTGCAAGCTCTATGTGACCTTGCACAGATAAAACATCAATCATTTCAACACTGGTTATGAGAAGAGGTTATAAATATAATTTTATGTATAGAATTTAAACACAACTATTTCGGATGAAGCATTTCCACTGCAGAGCCAGCACTGACCGGGCCTTGCAAAGATGACTAAACACAACCTGCAATACTGTGCTTTATTGCATCGTGCTCCATTTAATATTTAAACTTCTCTGGGGCAAAAGCACGTACCCCAAAGGCCAGGAGATGAGTTTGTGTTTGGCCAGAGGCCGCCCCACCTGCCCCTGGCCAAGCACTGCAGCACCCAAGGCATTTTCCATTTGTTTGCCGTCCCACAGACAATTCCCAAGCATTTCCTTGGGCCAACAGAAATCTCGCAGATGCCTCAGAACCTGCTGCATTTTCCACTTTCATTTATTTGGATTTTTTCCCCCACTGTTTTTAAAGAGCTGTGCCTCTCTCTCTTTTCCCCCGCCTCCGGGAGGAACCGGGATGCTTCGGCTTCCCCTTCCCCGGGAGCCGCAGCATCGCCACCCTCCCCCGGTCCGGCCGGGAAAGGTCGCGGATCTGCCCCTGCCGCCACCGGCTCCTCTCCCGGCCTCCCGGCCCGAGGCCTCCCACCGGCCCCGGCACCGGGAAGGGAGCGGCCTCCGCGCTGCCCAGCGCTGCCGGCGCTCCACGGGGAGCGGGAGGACGAGACGAGCGGGGCCCCGGCGGCGCCCCCGAGCCGCGCCCCACCGCCGCCCGCCGCCGCCCCACCGGCGCTGGCCGAGGTGCTGACGGGTCTCGGCCGTGCCGCCCGGCGGAGCGGGGCCCTCTGGCCGGAGCCTCGATCCCCCGCCCGCACACGCGGCCCCGTCACCGCCACGGCCGCGCCGCCCGCGCCCCGCGCTCACCGCCGGACGCTGCGATCCCCCCGCGCTCAGCGGCGGCGGCGGCCCGGGAGCGGGCGGGCCATGCCGCGGCCCGGCCGCAGCGACAGCGCGGCTCCTCCGGCGGCGGAGCGAGCCCCTACCTCCGGCGGTGCCTCCGCGGCCAGTGAGCATGTGCGGCGCCGCGGCGCTCCCCAGCGAGCACGTCCCGGAGCCCGCCCACACACGGGCGCTGCGCGCCGGGAGGGGCGGCGGGGCCGAGCCCCCGGGACCCCGCGGCCCTCTCGGCGCTGGACACGGCGCACCGGCGAGGCGCTGGGAGGTGGAGAAGCGGGTGGCGGAGCGAAGCGTCCTCCGGTCTCTGGCGGGGGGAGAACGCGTTCGATGGAGGTGTTGAGAGATACCTTACAGAGTTGGCAGGAACAAGAGAATATTAGCGGAGGGGCTGAGTAGTATGAGAGGAAGAGGCAGTGCAGTCTTGCACAGACTGGTGGATCAATGGGCCGAGGCCAACTGTATGAGATTCAACAAGGCCAAGTTCAGCATCCTGCCCTTGGGTCACAACAACCCCATGCAGAGCTACAGGCTGGGGGAGAATGGCTGTAAAGCTGCCAACTGAACATGACCAGCTGAGCCTAGGTGGCCAAGGAGGCCAGTGTCATCCTGGTCTGTAGCAGCAATAGTGAGGCCAGCAGGACCAGGGCAGTGATCATCCACTCAGCACTAGTGAGGCTGCACCTCAGATCCTGTGTTAGTTTTGGGCCTCTCACTATAGGAAGGACATTGAGGACTCTAGAGAGTCCAGAGAAGGGCAACAAAGCTGGTGGAGGGTCTGGATAGTAAGTCCTATGAGGAGCAGCACCTGAGAGTAGGCATGTCTAGCCTGGAGAAAAGAGGGCTCAGACAAGACTTTACTGCTCTCTACAACTGAAAAGAGGTTGTATAATGCTGAGGATCGGTTTTTCTTCCAGCAGTCTCTTGCTAGGCTTGAGGAAGGGGCAGCAGGCAGCCCAGGACACCAGGGTGGGCAGGGAAAACTTGCCAGCTCACCTTCCACTCCTCACAACCTTATCTTGGCAACAGCGCAGATGCAACAACCAGGTCCAAGCTGATGTAAGGCCAGCACCCTGGGATGAGGCCCACTTCCTTTGCTCTTCTATTGTCCCACAAGCAGCCAAGAGATGACCCTAGCATTGCTGATGCTCTCCGGTTCATATATAGCCAGGAGGGTGGAAGTCATTCCTGTGCAGCCTCTGGATGCAGGTGATGGTAGGACATGGCTGAGTTGCCATGTGCTCTAGCTTGTCATGTCACAGTATGAGGCCATGTGAAAACCTTCACACAACACACATGGAAAGCTAGCCAGGAAAGGACAAGATGTGCTGCCATCAGAATGTAGTGAGGACTACCTAGTTTGAGAATGATTTTTAAAATTTCAGGATGGTTGAACTCAGAGATTTGTATGCACACTTTGTGCATTCAGCAGCACTTCTCCCTCACTGCCAGCATTTTCCTACTAGAAACTCACCCTACCTCCCAACTTGCCTGGGCTTCCCCAGACACCTTTTACCCTGGGATGTGGCCATGGTGACTCAGGCCAGTGACTGATGGTTTTTGGGGTGGTGGCAAGAAAGGCCAGGAAGTGCATATGCCACAGAGGCAGATGAGGAGAGTGATGGCAGCTGCATCCCCAGGGAACTAGCCTTGGAAGCCAATGTCCTGATCTCACAGCCAGGGTTCCCAGGAAAGGCAAAGAATTCTCCCAATGGCAGCAACTTCCTGCTGCTCTGGGAGAGGAAGAAAACCTTGCTGCAGGGCTAGCAGGCTGTGAAGGAGGCAGCTCTGTTTTGTCCTCAGCACCATGGTGGGCATCTCTCAGCACCTTCAACCTATGGCTGGGTGCTTGCAGCCAGCCATGCTTCCCCTGGCCTGGCAGCCTGTCCCTTGTCCTTGTCTTGGTGTGCTTCCCTGCTGTCATCTCCTGCTTGTTGTCTCAAGATGACAGTGAGCAGCACCTTGCCAAGCTGGGGAAAGCATTGTCACCCAGCCATGTTTAATTGCCCATGAACCCCATGGCACACCTTCACCATCACCCTCTCCCAAAAGCCCAGGGCAAGGCAGATGGGGATTTCTGCATTCAGAGACCCCTGAAGAAAAGCAGGGAGGTTGCAGCCTCCATTTGAGGGTCAATTCTTCTACCCCCCAGGATGGTTCTGCACAGCAGGACCATGGCACAACCCTGCTTGGGGCTGGCTTATGTGAAAGCCAGTGGAGATTTAAAGTGAACGGGGGGAAGAAAGTTATGATTTGGGCAGAAAAGATTTTGGGCATCCTGTATAGAGCTCCAGCACTAACACTTGCTGCATTTGTGGTCTCTGTGGCAGTAAAAAGAGATAGTGGGATTTCCTCGGTGTGGGGAACATCCATAGGGCAGCTGAGGCCAGGAGCTCATGATGAAAAGAGAGAAGGTGAAACCTGAGGGATGGTGGGAGCTGCAGCTGAAGCTCAGAAAGCTAGACAGGTAATGCAAAACCTAATAAACCCCAACAACAGCCTGGGCTTCCCTCCAACACCATGGCTTCATTCCCCTTCTGCAGTTGGGGGAGCAGTTATGGCTTCTCTCCTCAGTTCCCTCCTTGCTTCACTGCTCACTCCCTCTCCTCACACTCCTGAGCTGTCACAGTGAGATGCAAAGAAGCAGCTGGTTTTGAGCTGTTTCCAGTGAGCTCCCGGCCCACAAATGTTAAGCTAAGCAGACAGGTTTGGCTCCAGCTGTCTAGGGACAGACAGCAGTACCAGGAGGACCAGAATGGTCCACGCCACCTAATTCTTTTTTTTTTTTTTTTTTTTCTGCTGAGTATGGGTAGGTTAGACCATGTCCTGGAGTCCTAAGATGTTACTGTATATGCTGCTGTGTCCACATTAGAATGCGTGTAAGCCCCAACACAGCTGAGCTCACAGGCGAGGTCTTTGTTTTCTAGGTACAAACCCACCAAATAAAATAGCAGGAACCTGAAAAGTCTCAGCAATTGCCACAGTTCATCCTCTCCTCTGGAAGTGTTGCCTCTCCAGAACAAAAACTTCCCAAGGGACAGATAAGTCTCTATGGCTCTATCCCACACTTGCCAGTAACCTTTCTTCCATGACTTTGACAGTTTCTTTTACCTGGGAAGAGCTTAGCAAAAACGTTTTTCTATTGCAGCTTCTTTGAAGCAGCACATGTCATAACACCTGAAGCTGGGCAAGGCAGGGCCCAGCTGTGGGCAGCAGCCCCAGGGTCCCTGCCAGCTCCCCAGCCTCTGCCAGCCCACAGAACCCACCAGCTCACACCCCAAGGAAACCTCCTCCCCTCCATCTCAGTTTTGCTGTCTTGTCCCATATGTACTGTCCTCGGCACCACTTCCAGGTCATAATTCACTCTCAAGCTGGGGGGTGCCTGGAAGACAGGAAAAATTTCTTTGGCAGCTTCCCTGTGCCTGCCACAACATTAGGCACATGAAGGAGAATGGCAGATCCTTCCTGTTTCTGCTTTCAGCTGGTCCGACAATTTCCAATCTTTCACCCTTCACAACCTCCCTCTCCTCAGCCAGGTAGGCTGCAGTTAAGCCACGTGCCCAGGATGGCTCTGGGGCAGAACTGAGACACCACAAGCCCCCACACTGGCTCCCAGCTCCATATCCATCCCTCACCCACACACCTGAAGAGGGAAACGTGGCAGCAGGAAGCTGATGATTAAATTCAGAACTATTTTCTGTTAGGAAACTCCAACTTCTTCCTCCAACCACAGCAAGCCTGGCTGGGGCTTGCCCCAGTGCACTGGGACACACAGGAGAAGCTGGCATGTCCTGGAAGGTGCAGAGCCCCAGCACTGCTGAGTGAAGATCCCAGGACCTGTTCTGTGGCAGTTAGTACCCCAAAGCCATAAAAACACCTCAGTTCACAACATTCCATGTGAGCTTCAGCAAAGGAATCACTCCTCCAGCAATCAACCACAGCACATGCTGGGCTGCACAGTTGGTTGTTTTCTAATACCAAGAAACCACATTAAAAAAAAGAGTATATATTGCAGCCCAAACCAGAATAGTTTCTAATTCAACCCAACCTGACCAAGTCCCACAGAGGTTGTTCATCCTGAGATAAGCTGTCCCATTAAGAAAGCGGAATAAAAGAAGGTCAGCCCCAAACTTCCATAGGCATGTTTCCTGGCTGGGGAATGCATGAACAAAATAAATTTTAAAAAGAAAAAGGAGTTAGTTTCTCTTTTCTCCTTGAGCAAAGGAGTTTTGTGCAAACGTTTTCCACTTTTGGCAACAACCAAAGTTAGATATTTTGGCTGGATACCTTCCACTTGCCTTAGCAGTGGCACCAGCTCTTTGTCCTGACTTGCTATGAGCCTGATCTGCCTCTGCCAACTGTCCTGGCTTGGCTGGCCTTGCCCACCATGGCCCCCATCTGTTGCCAACCAGACATGGTGGCACCATGGAGCAGGTCTTGGAGCCTGGAGGACACAGCTAAAGCAAATCTCTTCCCTTTCCAGCCCACTGGATGCTTTTCAGAAGCTTGGAAAGCCTGACCCATAGGGCACTGATCCCTCTGACTTGCCCTGCCAGGTTTCAACTGCCCCTAGGCACATGGATTTTTTCTTAATTGCTGCCTGCATTTCCTTATAACTTCTTTTAATCTCCATTGCTGCGGACACAGAGCTGCTTCCACTTATCTCCAGCAACATTTAATTTCACTTTTCACTTTCTCCCTCCCCCCTTGCCACTTCTGTTCATTTGCCTTTTAAGTAGATCTCTACCGAAACTGGCACTACATCACTTCTCATGACCCAGATGTTTTACTATTATCTCAGTTCTTCTAAAGTTATTGTCCTTCTAAAGCTGTCATCTTAGAGCACTTGCTACAGACTCAAGAAAACTAGAACTGGGGCAGATCCAAGCTGGCAGGGAGTGAGGAAGAAGACTTGCTTTGGGCAGCAGGATCCATCTTAACCCATCAGGTACAGACATTGGCAAGAGCTTCCTGATATAGGGCAATGCAGTGAAGATTCTGCAAAAAAGGGCCTCTTCTTCCACTTCCTATAAAGCTGTCCAAGGTCACAGACAACTGCTTTCCTACCTTGCAGCACCTTCTTGGCAGGCCAGCAGAGACAGAATAATCACTCCACTCCCTCACTGCACACTTGCAAGAGGAAGCCAGAGCTGTCATGCGTGCAAGACTCTGGAGGACAGCCCGCACAGCATTCAGATGTCCTATTGCAGTGCCAACCGAGCTGGCAATGACCAAAAGGTAAGAAATGGAGAAAACAGCCTCATGAGAAAGCCTTATACATCCAAGCCTGTTTATCATGAGTAATGGTCCAGCTTCTGCTGATTGGTTTTGGTCATATTGGTTTGTATTTCAGAGATCCTATTGAAGAGCAGTGAATGAAATACAAGTTTTACTAGTAAATGAATGTATAGGGGAAGATGTATGTCTGTCTCAATATTCATTGTATTTCAGAGTGCAACAGTAGACTTAACTGTCTTTCCTCTGCTTGCAATTGCTGCCTTGCCAAGAGTTGAAAATATTTAACCATGTTAAATTGTCTAATTCAGGAATAACTCCCATAAATTCTTCATCTTAGACAACACTCACTAGGAAGTTCTTGTGTAAACCAAATGCAAAATATAAGAAGACATTTCTTAGTGATCAGCCCAGGGATATTAGTTCTTTCTTTGGTTTGCAGTACTAGAACATGGACATCTGAAGGTCCAGCTCTGCTGTTCAATCACACAAAAGATATTTTGCAGCTGTATAAGAGAGAATTTCTTTGGGTTTACTGCTCTTTTTAGTCCCATTAAGGTATTGGATTTTGTGTAATAAGACTATATGTATATGTATTTCAAACAACTTGTTTCAAACTTTTGATTTTTTCAAGTGATTTATACCACATTTAAAATAATAACAATAACTTAAAAAAGAAAAGGGCAGCGTACTCAGAGAGTAGTCAGTCCTGTGTGTTCTGTAAAGGCACCTGGACTAAAATACAGATTAAGCTAATGTTCCTGCAGAAGGAAGAAAAGTAAGAGAGCAAGCAGACTGGCCTGAGTGGTCACTAGAAATCAGAAAAACCACCTAGGAAAAAATGATTACAAGTTGTTTAGACACAAATCTATATAGTTCATAAAGCATCTACTTTATTAGAGGATGAATTATGACTGAAAAACAAAACTTCTAATGTCAAATAGCTGACCAAATTTTATTAAAGCCTTTACCAAGCCTTTTTCAGGAAAGCAAATACATATTTTTAAATTTCTCTTAGCACAAGGACCCATGCCTTGGCTTTCAGATTAATTCAGTTAAAAAGCCAGGCAGATGAAGGCCCTGATCAAATGAAAATCATATTTCATTAGTTTCAATGCTCACCAAAGTTGTTTTTCTTATAAATTGACTTGATTTAATTCACACAATTTAAAAACACAGTTTTAGGAAGGATTTCAAGTTCTCCAAGCTTTGTAATTATAAATGTTTTTTTTTTCAATCCCCTGTAACATCTTGATGGCTATGATGATCATCCAGAAGATTTAGAGACTTACAGACCACCTAAGAAAGACTGATTTTCATAAGATGATGAAAGCTCTTTTTCCTTCTTTCCGTCTCTACTATTGCAAATTTAGTAGGATTTAGTACTACTAAATCCTCAGGTCATTGTAGGAAATAGGGACAAAATAGGTATTTGGTGTACAAGGTTTCTCCCATCTGGCACAAATGATCAGAACTGTGGAAGTAACCTGATTTTGTTTCTTTGAAATGAAGACTAATGGTTTTCCTTTCATTTGAAATACAGAAATTTGAAGTAGCAAACCCAGTAGCAAACAAAATAACAAACAGATGAACCATCAGATGAAGAAAATTATAATCTCTCCTCCTTAATGTTCCAATTCCCTCATCTTTCTCTCCTTTACACATACTGAGCATGACAAATGATCCTTACAGGGTCAATCTGGCAAATCTGACTGGAAAATTCAGACTACTATGCCTTGGTGGACGCTCTAAAATTAAGACTTTTGAGAGAGCTGCACACACAATGCAATGTCTCATTTATTAAAAATAAATGAGAAAATTATTAGAAACTTGTGCTCCTTCAAACATGTTAATGCTGTTAAGTGTATATATATATATATATATATATATGTTAGGCTTTATGTTACTGATAGATAAAAGCTTGTCAAAACAGCAATGGCATACATTGATCATAATAGACATAACCATATTCATAATGCCCATACCTCTCAGAAAGCAGCCACATGTCTGATGGCTGTCATGGATTTATAGAAAATTGAGATCATACAAGATGCTGAAAACATATTCCTTTCAGCCTTATGCATTTTATTGCTTACATTTACTATGTAGCTATGCCTTTGCTGACAGGTCTCCACATGCAAACTACTGTCAAGCTGTTTGTATGACCTCATGATTTTTTTGCCCCATGCAGTGGTGCACACACCACTCCCCCAGCCTCGGCCACACTACAATCCCAAAAACACTCCTGAGGGCTCAGCCTCGAGAAGGTGCACCTGGAGCTTGTCAGGTGCACTGTCTGCTCCCAGGAACTAGTACTGTCTAATAACCACCTGGACTTCAACAAACAGTCTTGGAAACTTGTTTTTCTTGTCTGAACAGCAGCCCAAGGGAGATAATATTTTCATTATCAAATTAAGTTTCTGACCTGAATTGTGACCAGGGTGGAAGATTACTATGACTAAAGCCACCTCTCTTGTGATTCTACAAACAGCAGCCTAAAGTGAGACCCTCTGAGCTCTCCCAGACCACAGCACCTGTGACCAGCCACCTCCCTCTGCATGGGACACCTCTCAGAGCCAGTGAACTCTCAAGTTTGCTCTGCTCAGAAGATCACTGAATGATGACGATGGGTTCTGGACTGATATCCCAACTCCTCAAGGCTTAACACTGAGAAGATGCAAAGGCTGAGAACTTCACTGAGCTCAAGGGTAGTATTTCCCAGGTACCTTGTACAGACTCTTTATGTCTGTGCGAGCAAGTTATGCTTTAGGAAATTACTAGGAATGCTGCTCTCCTAGATTGTTAGGCACTATAGATTTGAAAGTAAGTTAGGCCTGTATGTGAGTTACGGTTGTGCTATAGTGCACATTCTGTATGAATCCTTTGCTAAGTTGTTGGTCCTAAGTTATGGATTAATTGCTACTAAATTTAAGTGTTGTTAAAGTTAATGGCTGTTGAGCTTTCAGGCTTAAACTGTTGGTAAAGGTCAGGCTCAGTTTAGCACAAGGGTTTACTCTGAACCTTGTGACTCAACAGTAGGGTCTGTATTCTTCTTTGCCCTTGCTTTCCTATCCTTTTCCTGCTTTACCTCTTCCCTTAAACTTTAATGTTTAAAGACTTTAAACTCTTATTGTACCTTACAACACTCACAGTCTTGCACATTATAACATTCACAGTGTTAGTATCTTAAAAAAAAAGTTTTGAACACAATCATATACCTATAATAGTGTTTTAAACCCCCTAAACTAAATATCTCTTTAAAATTACAGAGGCTCATTTTCTCCTTCAAGATAGTATTTTAAAAAGTTGAGAAATATTGTTACACCAGTTTTGTGAGAAAAAATTATAATTAAATCAAAAGATACCTATTTTTCTGCATCCACATTAACTCATATGCTCTCATTTAACCCCTATATTTCAATAAAATGGTGTAATTAATTGGCTGAATACGTTTAGTGCCATTTTGGATTCTTTTGTGGATTATGCTGTCATTGAGGAATTGAGATACAAGTCAGTAGTGAAAAGGATTAGCCTGCCAGCTTCAAAGTTCTTAAAGACAGTGTTTGTTCATGCATAAATGGTAGATGTAAATGACTTGTGAAGAGTTAATGCATGATTAGTAATTGTTATCAACAAGCTACAGGCATGAACTGCATGTCTCATGAATAACTGTGCCACAACTATATCTATAAATAGATGAAGAATATAGACTAACCTTGAAAAGAATCAGGAAGACAGTTATTGTTAAGATGTCATTCAATAACACCTTCTATACTTTCTGGCACATAAACACTTTCTAAAGGCACTTATTGCATGCAAAGTGCTATACAGAATTAAGTACCTGCCTTTATTTCCTCTACTTACACAATAAAAAGAAGAGACAGATGCCTTGTTGGACAAGTCAAGGCAATTCCATCTAATAAGAGTTTTAAGCATGATTCAGTATTCCTCCTGGCTGACTATTTTGGAAAGGTATCTAAATATTCCTGAGGACAAAGGTGGGGACAGCGTGCAATATCACATTCAAATTTCCTTTTTGCCCACCATAGCATATATATTATACCAGATCACACTGCTGATGTGCTTTACTGTAGTAGTTGCTCTTTACTTAAATTCTTCTTGATTTGCACTCAGTCTGAACAGCTGTCAGCTACCTGCTAGACATATGGTGCCAAAGGCCCACAGGGCAAATTTCTTACAACCCACAAGATGCTCAGTTGCAGTCTTTGGAACACTTTTAGCACGCTGGCATGGTGTTATAATGAATTGTGCCTATCCCAGGCTCCAATTCCAAACTGGACCAGAGCCCCCAAATTTTTACCTAAAGAAAACAGATCCTTTCTGCCTTTAAGAGAGTTAATTTCAGCAGAATCTCACTCTAAGGTCTTAGTTTGGTTCTTAGTCTAAAAAATTGATATTCTCTATATTTGTGCTGATATATATGTCTGTACTTTAGAATCTGTCATCCAGATTTAGCAATTCAGAAAAGGGACTCCACCATAATAATTGAGAGAACATCTGGGTTTTCACACCAGTGTGAAGGATCCATGCATATTAAAGGATCTGCCTTAGGAGACACCAAAAGACACTATTAAATTTACCCTGAAATTAAAGCTCTGCTACTTTTTTTACAGAAAACCAGGAGAACTAGTAATGCCTGAATGCTGATTGTTTGGGTGAGGAGTCAAATGAGGACTGTGAAATGCAGTAGAATCATTACCTATACAACAGTGGAAGTCCTGGAGAATGAATGAACTCAAAAAGAAGAACAGCTGCCTGAAGCACCAATGCAGGTATGTGACACACTATTTAAGGAGATATTTTTCAAGAATAGGAATGTTGGACAAAATTAGGGGTTGCAACAATAACTGTTATATGAACCCTCTTGACTGATCATACTTCTTAGAGGCTTGAATACAATTAAGCATGCAAGAAAAGCCATGTCCTTTTAGTTTGAAAAACACACTTCAGAGTAATAATAATTATATACTTGGTGCCTAATTATTACACTACATGGTTTCTCAGAAATTATAATAGCAACTAATAATTTCCAAAATAGAAACTTCCAAAAATGTGCTACCCAGAAACCACTGTAGAAATCCCATTCATCCTAAAATGACAGCTTGTTATGGGAACAAGTATTTTACACATTATGCCTGAAATGTGCAGGGTAAATTACATAACTTACATCAACATTAAAAGTAAATCTAGCACTGAAACTTCAAGAAACCGTGGTGAAAGTTCTTGTGCTGCTAAATTTTTTTTAAATATCTAACTGTAAACATAGGTGCTAGAGGATGCTGGTCATTCAATATCAAAGAACATACTGACCTCTTAATACATCCTTAACATAATTTTCTCTTGCCTAAGACATTATGCTTCCTGTCTTGAACTAGGAGAGACTCATACATGCTAATGGATCTGACATCAGTGTTGCTGGAGAGAATGATTTTTATGCTGGAAAAAATACATTCTCATTTCCACATTACATCTGATTATTGTTATATTTCTGCCTTCACGTAAGTTCACTTTAGTATCAACTCAGGCCAGTCAGCAGAACCATTACCTTTAGTGTAATTATTCACTAAAGTGAATATTATTCTTATTATCCTTAAGTGTGTCTTGTAATGCTTTTTTTGATTAATAATCTGTATTTTATGTTAGCACTTTTCTTGAACACAATAGTTAAAAACATAGACCCTGCAGTGATTTTAAATGCTAGACTCAATGGAAATATTCAGTTTTGAACACTTAAAAGATTAGGACTGGAGAGAATATGGGGAAGCTTTGGTGCACAGAGGAACTGTCAAACTGCAAAGAAGTAGTCTGAGACTGACTGTTGCAACTGTCCAGTCCAGCATTATGGTTCTGCTCCAAGGAATAAATTCCCTAGGGCAGAAAAACTGGGTAATTAAGAGCCAGAAACCCCAGGGTCTTTATGACATTGTTTTCTTTTGATTTGCAGTACGTGTGCATAATTATTTGCCCCAGTTTTTCTATTTTTTCCCCATTTTTCTTGTTTAATAACTCAGACTCAACTCAGATTTACAAACAGAAGTGGTTCTCAATCTTCATTCTGATTCTTCCCTGCTTCTCCTGTGGTCTGACCAATAAGTTTGTGAAGAAAGATATTAGGTTATCATGCCAGCATCTGGATCCAAACATATAGACTTCCAGTGAAGACAGACCAGGCAGTAACTATTCTGCTTTCCAGTCCAGTGACTAGGAGAACATGTCTCAATCTAAGTCTGACCTGAGCACGTCTCAGAGAGGAGCCTCCAGAAGCTGTTTTCCATTTTATTAGAGTCCCTTGCTGCTGGAAGTGCAGCTGACCAGCAAAAGGCCACAGAGTCTGCTGAGACCACACTAACAAAGGACTTGGTCAAATCTCTTTATGGCTGGTATGTGAACCAAAAGCTGAGACTGAGTCATGGTACCTTATACCAAAAAAAAAAAATGAACTAGCAAAGATGTCAGCAAAGTGGACAGTGACTTTAGGGACAGCTGCTATAGTCACTATTTATAGCTGGTAGTAGCAGGAATTGCAGAAGTGTATCTCTAATGGGTTTTGCAACATTTATAAGTCACATCAACGTTTTCTAATATCTAGGGAGGCATCTTTTCTGGTGGCTCATCTCATCAAACTCCTTACAGTAAGTGACAATCTGGAGGCTCTTAATTACTGACATTATTTACTGGTTACTTAATGACCTAGATGCTGAGGGTGATGTTTTCTGGTGGAAAAGGGATCGTAAAAATAAAATGCATCCAAGGCAGATGGTTTCAAAATCACACAAGGAATAAATATGATCAGTGTTGCAGCTGCACTTGTCAGCTATGAAACTCAGGAAAAATAGATTACAAGAGACATTTTGCTGCCATTCAGCCTGCTTTTGAATGTTTTGCCATGCTGCAGTGGCATGCTGCAATATGGTGTGATGCAGACACAGCAGCTTGCTGTCCAGAGCAGTTTCCAGCCTTTCCATCTACAGATCTCAGGCACATATCCCAAGCTGTCTGACCTCAGATTGCTTGGACCTTGTCTACCACACAAGCTGTCCTTGCTTTCCTCTCTGCTTCAGTCACTATATTCCTCCCTCAATTCCTATTATGGAGTTTCCCAGTCCAACCTCTCAATACCCACCCTAATCTAATCTAATCTTAATGACTACTGTCAGCCTATCCAATCCCACTCTCTGAGTCTTGCTTGAGGGCCTGAACACTAACACAGAGCATGTGGGAGATATCAGGGCTCTCTCTCCCATTGCCAGCATGGAGGACCCAGTTCCAAACTGCCTGGGTGGCCTCATCAGTGAAGCCTTGATTGAAATTAAGGACCTCTAGATAAAACAGTTTTAGAGAACTGGCATAAAGGAGATGAGTTACACTGCTTAAGTTAGATGTTTAGGCTGGCAGTCACAAGCTAGGAAGGTCTCCAGTTGAATGGTGACTGAACAGCACTGGGCATTAGAAACCCTGCCTAGGGGAGAGGGAACAAATCGTGGTGCTGTTCTGAGGTAGGACCTGATGACAAGGAGGTTGAATTAGCACTAATGAGGCTTGAACTAGACCACATTTCCTTGTTTGCTTATGCTGACTTACACAACACAGCCCAGCCTCACTAAAGTCAAATGATTTCACTCCTGCTTTATTCACTTACGGTGCAGGCTCGTGTGCTGCCAGTGAATGGTTGCCTCGGTGTGTTTTGACAAGCCTGTATTGTATGATTCTTAGCACTTCATCTTTTAGGTATATACAATTTGATGAAACAAACATGGTAAGCCCTTTCCCTTTTTAGAATTTCACATTCCTCTTTTGCTCTCTTCTCATGATAGTTGAATAGAATTGAACCAGCACTAGATTCACAGTTCCAGCAATGCTTAGTTTCCTGTCTTTTCACATATTTCACAAATACTAATGATCAGATTAATACAAATTCTCTGAATTTTCAGAATAGTAGATAGGATAGTCACTCCAAAAATGAAAATGACCTTTTTAATGGTCTTATTAAATCTACTTTAAGTACTGGGTCCTCTGCATATAGGGGATATAAGGCCACTTAATGCATAACTCTCTTGTTTATTTTATTAAATATATCAAAATTAACTGAACAGTTCCCTTTAATAAGTACCTTGGCTTAGAGATTTGCAGAGATACAGATCACAGCAAGACATCAAAATCTTGAGATGCTCACTTTATTTACTAAGATTGAAAAAGTCATCTATAACTGGTGTCGTTCTATACAACACATCATTATCTCTGAAATGCTCCAGTGAACTTTTTGAACAAACTAAATAAAAAAAGAGACCTGACAACTTGTTCAAAAGTATGGACAGCCCTTACTCAGATGCAGTTAATAAAAAAATTCCCTTTTGGTACACGTGAACCAGGATTTTGTGCTCTAGTTATGGAATATCTTTGTCAGTATAGATGAAAGGACTTTTTTATTGTTTTTCTTGTCTTTCAAAACAACTTTTTGCCATTCGCATATTTACAGCACAAGTTCAGAGCAACAGTTTTATTAAAGTGAAGTAAAATAAAATGCAAACATTAAAGTGTAAGGAAATATAACCAAAACCTTTTATTAGCTTAGCCAGAAAAATGGCCACGTAAAAAAATCATAATTTAAAAAAAATTATCTTTTCTGTAAAACTAGACGCTGATGTTTACTGATGATTCAGTCTAAATATGAGTTGCATGTGCAATTTGATTCATGGAACACCCAAGCATGGCCACAACTTGGCTTGCTCTTACCATGTGGCAATTGTTTGGAAGGAGATCCAACCATCCAAAACAGACCCAGCTCTGTCCACCCCGGGATCTCCCATCCAGATCTGCTGGGAGACAGTGCTGCTGGCCATTGATGTTTAGCAAGGGATGATTCCCAGCTCTGAAAGCACTGCTTTCTTCCTCTGTCAAAGAGGAAAGCCACACAAAGCTAAGCTGCTTGACTTTGCCTAGAGACATAGTTGCAATCCTCATATATCCCAGCAGTGATTTCAGCTCAGAAGTGAGGTTAGGTTTTGTCATTTCCTGAATGAATTCAAACTTTGCCTGGGATCTGATTTGGACAGTAAAGAAAAAAAAAAGGAAAAAGTCCAAACCAACAAAAAAGCAATTATGGGGTGTGGGGGGAGGGTAAGGAGAGCACATAAAAGGAAAAAAAAAAAAAAAAAAGGCAACAACAGAGGAAAAAGGAAAAATTGAAACAAAGGGGAAAGGGGCAAAGGAAGAAAAATCAATCTTCCCAGATAAGACCCTGGAATATAAATGGAGCCCCTATACATGACCTTTTTCCCTTGACTTGGTAACTGAGGCTATCCACATCAGTGCGAGAGAGGCTCCCAAAACCTTTTTGTTTGTTTGTTTGTTTGTTTTCTGAGATGAGTTAGCAGTGAAGTTCCTATTAGCATTTTCTTTACTAAAATCTCCTCAGGACTTCGATGAGACTCACCTTGTTTTCACTGCCTTGGTGAGCATTAAGTCTTCAAAACTGTTGTTGTCCGTGTGCCATGAGAACATTGTGTTGCTGGAGAAAAAATGCTGCAAATTGGAGACATTCTTTAGACATGTGGTACTTGTCTGGTGGCTGAAGTGAAAGTCCTATTTTAAGGGACACTATGGTGTTGCACTGACATTACTAAGTGGTGAAGATGTATTGTATTTCTGTATGGTCCTAGGACTGGGTATGTGTTTTTAAGAAAAATTATATTTGTGCAAGCATCTGACTGTAGGCACACACTGCACATGCATGAGGAGGTAATGTTGCAAGTGAGGTGAGCCAAGGGCACTCTGATAAGTGGCTTTAACCTTGGTTCCACCAGGGGAGAAACCATTTCCCAGCACAGCAGTCACACACTCTGGCACATCCTGCAAGTCTCCAATCATAAGAGCGAGGCATATTCAACCCCTCTGGTACTCTAAATAACAAATGTGCAGCTATTCTTCCCCCAGAGCAAAACAGTCATTTCAAGTTAACTTCACATTAGCCATTTAGTGTCAGTAAAAGAAAATACCAGCTCTTTATCTGCTTCTCACAAGATTGTGGGATACAAGTAACCTATTAGCATTCAGCCAGATTGGATTTATGAAAGGCAGGTCTTGCTTGACCAGCCTGATCTCCTTCTCTGGCAAAGTGACCCACTTGGTGGATGAGAGAACGGCTCTGAATGTTGTCTACCTGGAATTCAGTAAAACTTTTGATGCTGTTTCCCACAGCATTCTCTTGGAGAATCTGCCTGCTTACAGCTTGGATGGGTGTACTGTTCTCTGGGTAAAACCTGGCTGGGCAGCCAGGCCAAGAGAGTGATGGTGAACAGAGTTCCATCCAGTTGGCAGCCAGTCACCAGTGGGGCTCAGTACTGGGGATAGCCCTGTGTAATATCTTTATAGATGGCCTTGACAAGGGGATTGAGTGCACTCTCAGTCAGTTCACAGATGACACCAACTTGGGTGGGAGTGTTGATCTGCAGGAAGGTGGGAAGGATATGCAGAGGGAAATGCAGGGAACAAGCTGGATCATGGGCCAAGGCAAATTTTATGAGATTCAACAAGGCCAGGTTATGAGTCCTGCACCTGAGTCACAACAACTCTCTGCAGGGCTACAGACTGGGAGCAGAGTGGCTGGAAAGCTGGCCAGTGGAAAAGGACACGGGGCTGCTGGTTAACAGCAGCTGAACATGAACCAACATGTGCCCAGGTGGCCAAAAAGGCCAATAGTATCCTGGCTTCAATCAGCAATAGTGTGGCCAGCAGGACCAGGTCAGTTACTGTCCACCTCGGCACTGGTGAGGCTGCACTTTAAGTCCTGTGCCCAGTTTCGGGCTGCTCACTACAGGAAGGACTTGGAGGTGCTGGAGCATGTCTAGAGAAGGGTAATGGAGCTGGTGAAGGGTCTGGAGCACAAGTCCTATAAGGAGCAACTGAAGGAGCTGGGGATGTTTAGCCCAGAGAAAAGGAGGTTCAGGGCTGACCTTGTCACCCTCTACAACCACCTGAAAGGAGGCTGTAGCCAGGTGAGGTTTGGTCTCTTCTCTCAAATAACAAGCATCAGGACAAGAAGAAACAGCCTCAGGTTGTGCCAGGGGTGGTTTAGAATGGAAATTAGGAAATTCTCTTCACAGGATGGGTTGTGAAGCTGCTCAGGGAATGATTGAGTCACCATCCCTGGAGGCATTGAAAAGATGCATGGATGTTCAGTGGTGAACTTGGGAGTGCTGGGATTCAGAGGTCCTTCCCAACCTAAATGGTTCTATGAAGTGTACCACAGATAATGGTTTTCTCTTTAAAGTTACTGCAGCCACACTGAATGATATGTTGGGAAGATAGTCTTTATGAATACTTGTCTTCTTGATAGATAACCAAGAGACACATTACATTCCTCCAGTAGTGTTTCTCAGTAAGAAAAACCTAGATGTGCACAAGCACTAGTTTAATTTTGAATTGATTATAAAAAATTTTTTGGAATTCATATTAAAATTGTGAAAATATGCTCTTTTGGATTACAAATTATTACATTCTTTCTGTTTTACACAGAAACTGTCACTATCCTGACACCAAACTTATTTTTCCTAATGGACTCAATCCACTGTCAGCAAAATCAATGAAGTGCATTTTTCATCAGTCTTAATGGGATCTGGAAAAGGGCCCGTGTTTCTAAATAAAGACAAATACTGGACTGATTCTGTACTCACTTATGCCCATGCAAACTGGAAATCAGCCAGTTGGCAACTCCTTTTTTCTTTCCTTCTCTTTTGTGCTTTGCAACAGAAAAAAAATCCCACTTTATTAGGGTGAAAAAGGTAGAAGCACAAGATTACAAGGATAAAAATTCAATTCCCTTTTCAAGTGATGTAACACTTGATCTGTATGCCTTGGCTCAGATAGAGATTTGCAAATTATCCAAATTTCAGCATCTTGAATAATTTGCAGCAGTGTTAGTGTTGACATGACATAAATGCGGCTGTCCACATACTAAAAGAGCCTTTTCTATTGCTGACTATTGGCTGAGTATAACAGCACTCAAACAATATTTCTTAAGTGGCACCTATGTATGAGGCAGGCAAATGTAAAGTAAAACTATCACATCTGTTCCACTCACCTCTTGTTCTTGGAGACTTTCTTCATTTATTTGCTTTGGCAAAATAAAGAGATTTTTGCACAGTCTCTGCCATCTCCGTGTACGTAAAGATATTATAACACAATCCCTGAATTTGACATACAGGTGGACTATGACAATGGCTTAAGCAGCAGAGAGCTTTAAAAGCAAGAATGACAGTCTGCTTAGTTTTCAAATAATGGCAGTTTTCTAAACAATTCCTCACACACAAAAATGGCAGAAAACCCTGTGTGGTTGAGAACATGATTGCCAATGACCTCATTACAGCTACCACAAAAAATAGGAAAAGACAGTGTAGCACCTGGTAACATTTCCTTTCTCCTCTATTCTCTGCCAAAATCACTTCTCATATTTAGGAAATGTTTAGGTCTCATGTTTTAGATCTGGAAAGCTTAATAATAACTTTCCCTGCTTTATAAACTTTATGAGATTAAATCATTCTCAGCAGACAGATAAGATGTAGTTTCAATACCTCTCCTTCATTCTCTGAGTTTCTCTTTGAAAAGGAGGATGATTGCCATAAAAACCTCTAATACCTCACAGGAAAATAATGGCACTAATGTACTCTGTTTTGTGAAGTGTCTACCATATATGAAGAAAGAGAGATCCTTTTTGCCTGTGTCTTGCATAATGTGCAGCTTATACAAAGGAATGGTTAAGAGTTCAAAGAAACCACCATGTACAGCAAGAAGAATATGGTAGAAATCACAGATAAAATGCAAACTGGTATGGTAGATGAGCAGACAGAGAAGAGCAGGCCTCCAAGGCAGACAGGCAGGCACTGATTAATTTTGCAATCCTTTCACTTGGCAAAGAGCACAAGCAAATACTTCCTTCAATCCTTAAGGACATATGACCACCATCAGATTCTACCTGTATTGTTCTGCATTTATCTGTTAATATGTTCTCAAAAAATATGATAAAGTCCCATTTTCAAGCAGGAAAAAATTAAATAAAATAAAAATAAGCCCCTAATTCTTCTGTCACTACTCTGTTCCTTGCTTTTGAGCCAAGACATAACTCCTGATGTCCATAGGAGTTGTATTAGTAGAGCAACAAGAAAGAGTATACACAGAGACCTCTTAAAACCTTTTACAACCTCAGCCATTCTTTTAGAAGAACAGATATTGTTAAAGAAATCCATGCCTGCTCACAATGCCATTCACTGATGACACCTGACACTGCCTATGGCCGGTGTGCAGTCCCTGTTTTCTGCATAAGTTCAGTTCAAAGCTTTCAGGCTCCAGTGGACACAAGTGTGTCACTTCAAAGACAAACACAGCCACATTTTAATAATTTGGAAAATGTGACTGTGTGAGATGCTCTACTGGAATCCTTGGTAAAGACTTATGGGGTCAGAGCATGTTTGACAAAGTTCCTGGAAATTTTTTTTAGTTCTGTTTCAAAGGATATAATAATTAAATAATCAACACGAACATCAGTATGGTCAATATGAAATCAGTTATAGGATTATTTTTTCCTCCTTGGGTATTAATCACTAGTTAGATAAACTTTGGAGTACAGAATACATACCTTTCCCAGGAAGAAAATTAGAAAAAGCTTTGACAGAAACACAGTTTAGAAATACTTTCCAGGATACGTAGCGCCAGGACTGCAGGCTGAAGGAGACATTCATGGCAGTTGTCATGATGGTGATATGTCATTGGCCTCCAAAATGAGAGTTTAGGAGTTCAAGTTACCAAATATTCTATCTTGAATGGAATTCAAGAGAAACTAGACCCCAGTTAGAGATAAGTCCTACTTAGGCAGAAAGCACTATTGTTTAGGCTGTAATGCTGGCTGATGGATTTTCTCACATATAAGAGTTATGTTTAATCAGCTAGTTTAATTCTTCCAGTGACAATTTAATTTATTTAACTCAGTACACTTTTTAGTTGTGTCTTTTTGTTGGGTTGATTTTTTTTTTAACTCACTACCTGGATTTTTAACCTATTTCTTTTGCTCAAAGATAAAAACATTTTGCTTGCTGCTAGGCCTGAGTTTGGCTGCACATGTTTAACATATAGTACAGATTTTATCAACATATACTCCACCTCTTTCTTATTTGGAACATTACACTTATCCTTTCCTCATAATTAACCCACCTTACCTCTTGCTTTCAATGGAAAAAAAGGAAAGTGATGAATGATGCAAGGCCCCACCAGTGACAGAACTTTTCCATATGGAAATACTAACTCATTCCAGTGCTTTCCAAGATATGGGGTAACATTGTAAAAGGCACACAAATAATCTGGCTAAATATTTTTGATTTTTTTAAAGATTGCATTGTGACATATACCTTATGATACAGTGTTTTTACTTAGCATTGCTTGATTATTTTCTTTATTCAAAAGCTTAAGAATTCTGAAAAAGGCTTCCATTGATATGGGAATTCAAAGTATATTTTGGTATATATATCCAGATTTTCTTTAGCTTAGATACACCCGCAAAAAAAAAAAAAAAAAAAAAAAAAAAAAAAAAAAAAAAAAAAAAAAAAAACAAACCAACAACAACAAAAACCTCTTTGTTGCTTAAATTCTACTAGAATTAGTTATTCTTTAAATGTAAAAACAAGGTTCTTTCTCTCATGCATGAATTTTAGAGATCATCCTTGATATAATATATGAATTTATATTAATTGAAACTGGGAGATAAAAGTACAATCTCAGATTTTTATTATTTTAGAGACTAGCTGACTTTCTAACTTTTATAAATAGTGGTATCTGTAGAGCAGTCCACCCTAGTATTCGTTATTGGTCTTGACCAGAGTATCATAGAATATGCTGATTTAGAAAGGACCCACAAGGATCACTGAAGTTCAACTCCTGCCTCTGCACAGGACAACCCCAAAAGTCACACCATGAGCCTGAGAGCACTGTCCAAATGCTTCTTGAACTCTGTCCGTGGTCACCCAGGTGCTGTGACCACTTTTCTGGGGAGCTGTTCCAGTGCCCAACCACCCTCTGAGCAAAGAACCTTTTCCTAATATCCAACCAAAACCTCCCCTGACACAACTTCAGGCCATTCCCTCTGGTCACTACAGAGAAGAGATCAGTGCTTGCCCCTCCTCTTCTCCAGGCTGAACAGACCTAGTGACCTCAGCCACGCCTCACACAACTTCCCTCTCAAGGCTTTTCACCATCTTTGTTGCCCTCCTTTGGACACTCCAATAGCTTTATATCTTTTATATATTGTGGCACCCAGAACTGCCCCAGCACTCAAGGTGAGGCCACCTCAGTGCAGAGCAGAGTGGGACAATCCCCTCCCTTGCCCAGCTGGCGATGCTGTGCCTGATGCACCCCAGGACACACCTGGCCCTCCTGACTGCCAGGGCTTGGTGACTCAAATTCAACTTCCATCAACCAGGACCCCCAGCTCCCTTTCTGCAGAGCGGCTCTCCAGCCTCTTGCTCCCTTGGTGTCAAGTACAAAATTTAGTCTGAACCAAATTCAGAGAAAGTTCCAGAGGGACTTCAGGGAAACTTTGCCTGGAGTTCTTTATGAACAAGTCCCAAAGGAATATCATGAAAAGAGAAGGATGTGAGAAAAATGAAAAGTATTTTCCAAATTCCCATAAGTACTTTCTTAAATTGCATATATGCCTGATATCCATGCACATGAGTACTCTGCACTTTCTTACTTTTAGTATTGAACTCCTCCATTGTTGTGTTTACAAAAGTAATAATTATTTACTTTCCAGTCGCAGAAGAAGAAAGCATCAAAAACAAATTTCTCAGGCAGGTTTTTCCCTTACACAAGAAACACCAGCCACATGAAGCCTCATGAGTGGTTACCATAAAAGCTAAAAACAAACAAGGATTTCTTGAAAATGCAATTGCTCAATATACCCAAAACTGCCAGCTGCAGTTTCCTCTTTAGGCTATTGACTTCATAACCTTACCCAACCCTCCAGAAATTTCCTGGTCAACAAGACTTTTTGGAAACTCTATGGAAAAAACAAGCAAACCAAAACAAAACAAAAACCCCCATTGGTTTAAATTAGTCTCCTGAAGACTGAATTACTTCATAAGAAGTCAGACTAAACAAATGTAAAAGTTACTAAAAGTAAACCATTTTATCACCTTAGAGCAATAAAGGCAAATAAGCAGACAAGAAAGTTTGTTGGAAACTACCTCTTTAGACTACCACTTTGAAAGAATGTTCAGATATTCTTTGAATATTTGTTTTCCTCTATTGGAAGTAAAGGTATTGCAATGCATTTTCTTCTTTTTTTTCTTTTAAGTACAGGCTTCAGAGGAACTCAAGGGTAGGAGTAAGATTTCAGACTAGAAGGGTTATTTCTTCATGAAAGTTTGGGTCATGGTTATTCCTTCTCTAACTAATATATTTACAGTTGTGACTATTTAAACTTGTAAAGGTGATTCTCTGTGCAGAAGCATGAAGTGCATTTTTAGCAAATGTATTCAAATCAGAGAGTGAAGGTATTTTGTGAGAATACCTTTGCTCTGCATTTACTGCTGTTAGCATATTCCTGTCCTCAGTAATGACCTTGGTGGGACTTCTTACATGAGCCAGTTCACATACACGTCAGTATTAGGCTGTTCTATGAGCCCGTAAGAAATGCAGCCCCATCTCATTCCTAGTTATAGTTAGTGATTCAGACTTCAAGGAGAAACAGAAATTAACAAAGAATCATCCAGAGGATTGTTAAGGATTAAACAAGAAAGTTGGACTCCTATCTTAATAAGATTGCTGCTATATTTTTGTTTACATAGAAAATTGGGCAGCTGGTCTGGCTACAGACTATCTTATGTGCTTTAAGGCATGTGATAAAAATTATTATCTATAATTTAAGACCTAGGTCTTACGAGGTACAGTGTCTGTATGGAACAAGACAGAGAAGTTACCTTTAGGTTAAAATTTGCAAGTTACTTTTAGGAGTTTTCCCATTTTTTCGTGAAAACTAGCAACTCACATGTTCTGATTTCAAGATTTCAAAACTATAAACTCAACCAACTGAAATCTGAATTAAAAAAAAGGATATAAAATAAAAATTGCCTTTAGAAGTCCTTGTTACCCAAAATATCTACAAGAACATTATTTTCTTTTAGCAGAGGCTTACAGACTTTCAGTCATGGAAGAGTTCTCCACCATGGTGCATAGGAATGGGATAGAAAATGCCCCATCCTACTGTACTGAAGGTCTAATGAAGACCAAGTATCTTTTGTTTTGTCTTTTTCTATTTTAGGAGTCTTTTGGAAGGATTGTAGAGGAGCCAGTAACTCTCTAGTGGGCTTCACGGAAAGCTGAGAGAGCATGATGCAGAACTTCCTTCTGCTCCAGAGGCTTTTCTGTGAGAATGCTGATGTGAAAAAGCATCAGTCGTGCTCTTGGCTCCTTGCTCAAAGCCACATACAAGCAAGTGCACAAAAACTCACTTTCAACCAAATGTTCCCAAATGCTTTTGTGTTTGGGTTTTTTGTTTTTTCCTTTTTGTTTCACTACTCAAGTTTGCTGCCTCTTATTTTGATGAGAGAAAAGTTAAGATGTTTGTAAGGACAGAAAATACTAATTAAAATAAACATAAGGTTAGACCCTACCAGCAGCTTTCAAACCAAACTGAAGTCTAATGTGTGCATTTCTATTAAAGTGCATGCCCTGTTTTGATTCCCACAGGGTTTAATAGCTACAAATGGTTAGGTATGCTTAGAAGACCTTTACTAGATTACTAGATTACTTAAGAGAGGCAAGTCCTCCAATTGCTTTTTCTAAATTTTCATTTAAACAAATATTTGACTAAGTTTCAAAATACAAAGCAATTTATTCACAGTGTTTCACAACAGACACAGCTAGTGGCTCTTTCTAACTTCTCATTTCTCTCCTGACAGCAGGCATGGCTGCAGAGTCATCAACCCTGACAGTGCTGAGTGAGCTAGAATAGGTGCTGCTCCAGAAAACACACTTTGAAAAATTTTTGTTTGTCTTGAAAGCTTAAGGTGGTTTTTTTTTGTTTCTTCTGCTTTGACAGCCTATAGCAAGCTTCCTTCTACCTGTCACAGGCATTTGTTTATGGTTTTTCCACCCATTAAAAGTATAATGAAACTCCTGCCCTGAAAGCTGAGATTTTTAAGATGAAGGAAGAAAAAATTGTTTTCCGGGCTGGAAGTGGCTGTAGCCAAGAACCACACAGATTCCTTTGGTGCCATGTCTGCCACCAGCAGCCATGCTCCTTTCTGTACCATGATAACTGCCTTGTGTGTTTATTCTGAACATCCTTGACAGATAAAGGAACTGATCAAGTCAGAGGGGCAGCACTGGCTGCAGGAGGTCATGGAGGGATTTCCAGGTAGACCAGACTGGACATGAATGAAGAAGAGCAAGCAGATGTTACACAACCACAATTTTTCTAAAATCGTTTTAACAACACAGGAAAACCTTGGCAGTCCTAAGGCATTTAGTCAGTTAACATTTATGTAAACAAATACCTAATTTAATTTTAAGTGTCATTTCATTCCAGGGGTCAGTTTCAGGTTGCTGTCACACAGGCCTCTTCTTTGGGGAGATTTGTTCACGGGTGATCTCGGAATACACAAGAAGCAAAAGAGGACAAAAAATTCAGTCAAAAAGAACAGTCCTGATTTGAATAGCAAGCAATGAATCAGGGAAAGACCAAGGCTTTCTTTTAACAGTGATGGACTGAATGGCAAGCCTTGTTCTATAAGGAGGTAAAACATTATGTGCAGGAGTTTTAATTAGTCAGGAAATTAATTTTCTGTAGTTTTACAGTTTTCCATTGCAGACTTAAGACCCTTCGAGGATTTGAATTAAAAAAACCTGACAGAGTAGAATAAAACACTGCAGAAAGAATAAAATGATCTTCAAATACAGAAGAACAAATGCCAATATGGAAGCTAAGGAGTCATAATCATCCTCTCATATAAAAAAACCCTGTTCCTGCTCAGATAATTTTATCTCAGGCCTGGTGTTAGAAATGCAAGGCTTCATACTGATACACATCCCTCTCCTGTTTTCTTTCGGTTCAAGGGCATGACAAAGACTGAACAGGTTTGGTTTCCTTAGCCAGGAATTCCCACAAGGTATGTTAATACCTGCTGAGTCACAAACATCCTTCTTTTTTCTTTAATTTCTTTTTGGAATAGAATCTCTTTTTTTTGAGAACTAAAAACAGGGAACTGGAGCTGAGATCTGATACCAAACCCCTTATGGTCAGCAAGGAGTTTGTTTCTGTAGGTGGACCTGGCTGCAATTGTCCCCAGAAACATTCATTCTGAGTAGCCTGAATTATTCTATAGTGCAAAGTGACTCTTCACCTGGTGAAGTTGGAAAATAGGAAAAAGATTAAAAATGAAACTAGATTAAGAGAGGATTAAAGGCATCATCAAGATAGTTTATAAATTTGTTCTTGAATTAGGTAAACTATCTGAAGATTTCCATATCCCAGCCAAGTTTCTCTTTCCCAGCATAATTGATTTGCAGGCACCATTCAGACACATTACAAAGAAAAGAAAATGCATTTTCTAGTAATTTGAACACTGTGATCCAAGAAAGAGAAAAAAAAATTACCACCACCTCTGTTTCTCTTAGTGCATTATTTTTTACGTTTTCATACCATTTTACATTTTGTATATGACCATATTCTTTCACCAAGGGGTCAGCACATAATTGTGGCCATATGTAACAGCTCCTTAGATATAAAGAGTGTTCAATATTGCTTCATAATCAGTACTTTTGGCAAAATTAGCAGAGATTTAAGACACTATAATCAGGTTCATAGCTGTGGGTGGAAAAAGGAAGGAAGTCTTAAGATATTTTTAATCTACCATGCGAACTTCAAGTAGTTGTGAGTACAATTCTCTCAATGTAGTTATGTTTGATTTGGAGCTAAGCAGACTAAAAGTCTTTTCCCTGGATGTTGGTCAATGCAAATAATACCATCACATAGAAGTTCATGTAGTATTAATTTCCAGGATATTTTTTTCTAGGTAATTATAGGGAGGTTTGAAGTTTGTGTTTAATTTGAAGAAGGGGGTTTGTTTGAAGCTTACTTGAATTAGTCAAAGACCATCAAATTGATGTGGGCTAGAAACCTGCGAAAACCTTTCATAATCTGTCCAGCATTTATGCCACATTTCTCTGCCACAATTATAGTATGTCTTTCCTAAGGCTTTCCAGGGTTAAAAATTGTATTTCTAATCTAAGGCTGGATATAAAGAATCTGTAAAAAAAAAAAAAAAATTGAAACAAATATTATGCCCATCTGTAATTTCAGAGGGTATTTCTAGTCATATAAAGTTGGCACTATATAGTATGAAGATGTATCCCCCAGTGTAATCAAAATTAAAACATACATTTACTTACTTCTCTGTCTGCATGTTAATCTGGTTAGTATAACACACCAATTTGAGAGAGTAAATTAGATTTTTCCTCTGACACCTGCATAGAATTAGTTTAACAGTATAATCATATTTACTAACACTTTAAACACAGAAATATTTCTGTGTCATGCTCTAATGATGATTTCTGACTCAAAAATGCCACTCAATTTCAGTCCTTGTAGGATCTGATGACAGGCTGAATTGGGAAATTCCCATATTAGCAAAGAGTTTGAGTGTGAAGCCACTGACATAGCACTTCACTGACATATTTTGGAGTCCATTCAGTTGTCCAGCTCTACAGAATCATGAAAATGTCTGAGCCATTCCCCTTGAGGGTATGGGGACTATAGTGGACATAGTGGAAACTCCCTGACAAGCTCAGTCTGAAAAGATGCTTTGTTCTCAATACAGAAAGGAACCTATAACATTCAGCAGTGCATTGTTAAAAATCACTTAAATCTATCAGTCAAGTCTACTAAGGAAGTAATTTATCTAAGGAAATAATTTATTTTGCATACATAGAAAAGAATGCTTCTTCATTCTTTTAAGTTTGTGGGGTTTTTTGGGTTTTTTTGGTTTGGTTTTTTTTTTTTTTTTCGGTAACAGAGTTGGTGTTTTCTGTCCAAAATGAATTCCTAGTTCTTAGGAATAACTCAAGAACCCTCTGACGGAAAATGAACAAGACAGATTTCTGCTACATTGACGCAGCAGCAAGTTTGCTAAAAAATAATGTACCAGAATGTCAGACTGAATATGCTTTAGGAGACAAAATTTCTAGCTTAGAAAGACATAATATTAAAAATAACATCAGAAAAATTTACCAAATTTTTAAAGCCATTAATTCTTGTTTTATTCTCAGACTTTCTCCTTTTCTATTTTTGATTTGTTGGGGTTTTTTTAAATTTTGAATGAGCATCTACATAAATGTTGCAGATCAGTATGATATTAAAACTAGTACTTTGCTTGTTACATCTCTAAAGACTGAGCAGCAGACTTCTTTTAAATGCATAAACGTGATAGGGCCCTTTCCCTAGATGAGCAAAACCAGAGTCAGTTCATATAAGTTATGAATCCATTCTGGCAAAAACTTAGACCATTCATTCTGGACCTCTCTTTATAGTTCAAGTAATAAAGGGAGGTCTGGAAATCCAGTTATTGTCTCTTGTCTGCAGCCTTTAAAAGAACTTAGGAAAGGTCTAAATGAGAGAGAGCAACACAGAAAATATTTTTAAAGTATTTTATTTAAAGTATATCCTTCTAACCTTATTGTTGAGAGTTCAGAGCTTAAGTGATGTGATTACCAACATATGTTATGTCTGTTTAATCAATTACTGATTTTTTTTTTCTGGCTACAGCATCACAGAAACAATGTATAGGATTTCTGTGTTCTGTTTGCAGCTCTGGTACTAACTTGGATCTCAGCTCAAAAGGAAATGGAAACATTGATATGTTTAATAAGAGGAAAAAAGGCCAAAAAAGAAGCTTTTGAGAGCAGGGAGAGACAAGCATTATTAAACAAATTTAATTTTGGACATACGTATCTATCTATTTATCTATCTATTTATCTTTTCCTTTTAGTCATTCTGAAATAAGCATGAAGGAGTGTGATGAGAACAGGTATAGAAATGCAGGTAACATCTTCAAACACATTACCTCAAAACCTTGTCAAATAAGCTTAAATTACATATTCTGTGGGGTTATGAGTTGTATTTCACATTATCCTGTCCAAACCAAACCTCTTTTAGTCTAGAGAAATAAGAAACATTGAAAACATCAAGAGGTGTGTGCAGGAAAGAAATGGAAATTGATCTTACATGAGGCAATGCCATTTCAAGGCTGAGCTTGCTCAAAACTACATCATGTAGATGCCAATGTGAGGCCCTAACTCTCACTAAACTTTAAACTTCAGGTCTCTGTGTAGCATTTTTATTTACTGACATTCATGGCTGTGGGGTGGAACGTTATCTCTTACTAACAACTCCTGCAAAAGGGATTTCTTTCAAACAGCAATTAATTCTGGGATCTGCTTTTGACTCATACTGTGAGTAAAACTGGGAAATTCCAATATTTTATAACTTTAATGTCATTCCAGGGACCTGCAACCAGAAATTCCAGGAAAGTTCTCTACTAGAAACTGCATTTGCATGCATGAGTGAACACCATGCATGGTGAGCCAGCTGCATTCCCTCCATTTTTTGTTCCCTGACTGAGCCCACATTCAGGATTGAGCTTCTAGAATGGCTTTTTACAGGCAGAGATAACAGTCCCTTTCTCCTAACATGTCCACCCACTCCTCAGTGCCCCACCAGGTGGAGAGGCTGAACCTCAGTGCTGAGCAGATTCTGACCTGCTGCAGATGAAAACTGAGGGTGAACCCAAGCTGGCACTGGTTTGCAATGTAACCTGCCTGCATTGGTGAGACACAGCTGTCCAGTTCCCTCTTTGAAGCAAAGATGTTAATAGATGTGGTCAGGTTTTATGGCTCTGCAGTGCATAAACACAGCCCTGGCCAGATCTACTTCAGATCTCTGGGCCATGAAAACCCAAACCCCTCGTGAAAACATCAGGAATAGCTGTTCCTGCTGCCAATCTGCCTGCCTGGCAAGCCCTGTGGGAACTCCATTAACTCTACGTAGCTGATTAAAGTTCAGCAAAGTGTGTATAGTTTCATCATTAAAAAGTTAGGAAAATTCATTAGTTTGGGTGAGAAAATATCAACCCATCTTAAATGAAAGTTAAGTACCTAAATCCCATTTGCACCTTTCTTAAAAATACTGGATTAAAAAAAAAAAAAAAAAAAAGTCTCTCAGAACCTTTCCTTCAGTTTCTTTCCCTGAAACACCTTTTCAGTACCATAAGCAGTGAGCTGTTAGTTCAGCAGATATGTTCATTATTGGCCTGTTTTTTTAAGAATGACTGTATCATGCAGTAGTTATGACACTACTTTTCCAGACTTTTTCTAGCCCAGTTTTACTTGCTGTTAAAGACCAGCAATTTTTTTCTTCTTCTATATTTGGAGTTATTAGTGGGATTTTTAAATAATAATAATAGTAATAATAATAATAATAATAATAATAATAATAATAATAATCTGGTATATACTGTTGTGTTTGTGTTTGGGTTTTTTTTCCTAAACAAGAAGCATACAGCAGCATGGAGCTTCTGGACTATTAATAATTATTAATTAATTATTAATTATTATGTGTAGCTTATTTCAAGATTCCAAGATATGGTTGTGACCATCCTGATTAAATCCATCCATCAATTGGAATATATTCTGCTGAGAGGCAAAAGGTTAAAGAGATAATTATTTGTTCTTCACTGTCTCAAACTAAGTTTGGAGGTGTGTTTCATTTAGATTTTTAATATGTATTTCCCTTAAGTGATGTTTATTTCCTTAATGACGTTGTGTTAGCAAAGTTTTCTGACACTGAAGATGAGAAGAATTATGAAGAAAGAGAATATCTTATTAGCAAAATAATAATGAAAAGGAAAATAATATTAATTTAAACTTAGAGAAAAAGATACTAATAAGAATTTCTGCTATAGCAGAAACTGTAAGAATTAGGTCTATGAGGATTTGCAATGTAGAAAATATTGGAATACATTAGTGGCACTGAGCACTAGTGGTTTCCAACTAGATTTAGTATTTCAAGTAGTGATGGAGAAGTATTGAAGCAAGTGGAAATCTCATTTGGAATACTGTAGGCAATGTTCTAGGAAAACAATTCTAAAACAAAGCTGTCAGGTAAGGGAGGTGTTAATTGTGCAGGAAGTCTCTTCTACATATTAATTTCTGTGCTTCTTTACAAACTTCATTGAATAATTTCATTATTTAATATTCACCAAAAGCTTGACAAGAAAAAGTAGTGAAAAATACATTTGTTCTTCCAATTTGAGCTAGTAGCAGAGCACACTTACATTAATATAGGTTATTATTTTATTATTTTTATATCAGCTTCCCCATTTGAGAAACAATGAAGTTACCCAGTTTTATAAACATAATTAAGCTAATTAAATATTCATTAGCCTGAATGATTAATGAAGCACTTTACTCTGCCTCTGTCCAATACCACAGCTTGTGACTCTACCTGCTACTACAGCTAAAGAAAAAAACCCTGCAGCTTTAATGTAGACACAAACAGCATCTAAACTTGCTGTTGTTTCCTTTTACGAGCCTTTGAATTTTTTTAGATGCTCAGTGCACAGTTTCTGTTCAGAACCAACGTGGACTGGGAAGATTCCCAGGCTTCCAGAACCATCAGGAGATTAAGTGTTTCTTAAGCAAAACTGGAAAGATCAGAGTACATAGAACAGTTTCCTGGAATTCCCATTCTATGCACAAAATATGGGTCCTTTCCAGTACAAAACAACAGAAATATCTAAAGCTTTTCCTGTTGAATAAATATTACTGTGCAAAGGATAAAAGATTAGAAGAGAGAGAAAGACCCCCAAACAACAACCAGGAACATGATTCTATTATCTACTTGTTACAACACTGAAAAGAGAAAACAGAGTTGGAAAATCCTAGTTTGGTGTTTGTAGTTTCCACTAAATTCTAAAAAGAAATATGCAAGTAAAGGTTCAGTATTCCCTCACCCACACTAAGCAATATTAACTAGACTTAAGGAGCCAATGCTTTCTTCCTGTCATCCAGTAAAACTGGGATCTGCTACTGGACACAAACATCACTTTACCTAGTCACTTAGAGGACATCTCTTTCCTCAAAGCCTCTCAGAAGAATATATGTAATTAGGACACCATCAGTTTGAAAAGGTAATTAAACCTAGATTTTCTGTTTCCTAAGTAGTCAAACCACTAAGCCAGCAGTGGAGGGCATTCCCTATGAGGCAGGAAGGACAAGCAAATCCTTTATGGATAATTCATATGGTAGAAGAACACCTCCTGATGTATCTGGGAAGGATCTAATATATGGACACACAGAACCTGAAAGTTGAATAATGTAGTGCCTGTTTCCCTCAATCCTCAGCTAGAAAGTACGATAGGATAATCTCATGAATGAATGGCCAATTCATGAATCATATATAGGTCTTTATTTTGCAATTTTCCAGACATCCTTTGGAAATGTTCCAGTCATTGGAGAGTCTTTTTATCCTCAAATACCACAAAAGATTAAGGTGATTGGGAAATCCTCTCTGCAGAGGGAGAATTTATTTTTGGAAAAGCCTTCAAATGTCAACTTTAATAAGTACATGATATCTGATTTCCATGGTCATGTTGTGATGTAACTTAAAATGATCTGGTATTCAAAGAAAGCACTATTTTTAGAAGGTTCATAACAGAATTGAGAATTGCAGGATCTTATTTAAATGTTCTGTCTTCTGATATTCTTTACGACTCAGTATCATGGTTTATTCCCAGTCAGCCACCAAGTCCCACACAGCCCCTTGCTCACTGTCCCACCAGTGGGACTGGGGAGAGATTGGAAGAGAAAAAAGAGAACTCATGGATTAAGATATAGAGACAGTTTAATAAGGAAAGCAAAAGTCATGGACATAAGCAGAGCAAAACTAGGAATTAGTTCACTGTTTCCCAGAGGCACATGTTCAGCTGTCTTCAGGAGAGAAGGGCCCCATCATGTGTGATGGTGACTTGGGAAGATGAATATCATCACTCCAAATCTTTCCCTCCTTCATCTTCCCCAGCTTTATATACCGAGCATGATGCCATTTGGTCTGGAAGATCCCTTTGGTCAGTTTGGATCATGTGTTCTGGCTGAGATTTTAAATGGCATCATGGTAGCATTGCTTTTGTGAGCTGAGTCATGAAGCTGAGAACCTATTCTGAGATACTGTTCTTTTCTTCAGCCCCCAGGGCTCCAAACAGCTCTTCCTTCTATTCCTTGTTGATTTTACATTCCAGTCTTTTAATCAAGATGTTATGTTGTACCACATCATACACTTAAATTTCTATGAGGCATTTTACATCAACACTATCAACACTATTACTTTTAGAAACAAAGTGTGTATTCTTACCAAAAATAAAAAGGCATCAAATCCTTTCTGCCATAAGCAGCATTGAATGATTTCAATTAATGGATAAAAATATAATCACCCGTAGTTCTCTATGAATTTATCATAGTCAAGCTAATGCATCTCTTCTGACTTGGATCATTTTAACTTTTCATTCATCCCCTCTTAAAGGAACTCGAGATTTACAGATAACTTCAGACTTTAGTTTGCCACAGGCCATGATATGGCAATGATTATGTTATATCCCTCTCCCATTAAGGTGGAACTATAACCACTTGCTTTTTCCAGTTTTATAAATCTCCTCTATTAGTCCAGGCTTAAGCAAAATTAACTCAAACATTGAAATTCCCTTGAGACAAGTTTCTTGGGTTGGGCACCAGTCAGCAAAATTTAGATGGTTATTCTTAGTAGCTGCTGCTTACCAGTCTCCTCAGTTACTTTGGGAATACAAAGTATATGGTCTTCACTGCAGATGCTATACTAACACAGACTTTTCCATTCCTGCAGAAGCATTTTTTTTTCAGCTGGTGTGAATATCAGGAGAACTTAGTAGGTTGGAATATAAGTATCATAAAGCATAACTTAGGTGGTGGTAAACTTACAATGAACCAAAAAAATATATGATCCTAAAATCCCATTAACAGACCATCATGTAGGAAAGCCTGAACCAGAGCCAAGAAAGTCAGCTACAGAAATTACCAGGTACATCCTATGAATACAATGGTCTCAGTGGAGGAATGGTTTCCATCTCAAGAAAAGTGCTGAGTTGGACCAAGTCTATTTTCCCCAGAATTTTAGGTAATATCTTAGCATAATGTTTCAAAGTCCTGTGTTGATTAAGTTTGTTGCAGATAAACTGTTACCTGCCCACACAGTGCTGCCACGAACCAGGGGACCTGAGGACTGCCCCACAATGGTGCTGTCAAACTGAGGACCAAGACACATTTCTCGTGGGGAGGAACAGGATTAAGTTGGATTTGAGTTGAGCTGGGCCAGATGAAAAACTCTAGCTATTTGAGAGGACTGATACCTCCTGAAGGCAGAATGCAGCACTGCAAAAATACACAAGCTGACATTCAAAAAGTAGCACAATCATGCTAGCACAACTTTGCATGCAAATGGGTTAGACCTTGCTTAATCCCCATAGTGATTTCTCTGTAGTGAAATTTTCCATTCTGCTTTCATTTTTCGTAGCCGTTTCAGCAGTTCCAAGTGAATAAATGTCAGATGTCACTTGGTGATTCTTATACTTTACTCCCTTTGCTTTCTGTCCCTGATATACCAGAGATGAGTGATGAGTGACTACAGAAAAGGGAATGTGTTGCTGGAAGGCTTTGGGGTTTTTTCTTTTTTCCTTCTGGATGTTGTAATCTGCTATACATTAAAATGAACAAGTTCTGCAAAGTGAGGCATGAATGTTTATTTTATACACTGAATACTTGACAGATTCTTAAACTTATTAATTTCCAAAATATAGAGTTTATTATATTATTTTCCTTGTATAGTGTCATTACAAGTTAGAACCTGATTTAATAACCTTGAGAACGAAAATGGTATTATTTAGCAGCTGTAAACATTGTTCTATGGGCAGATTTACCTAAAATAACTCATAATATTGCCCTAAGCTATTAATGCACTTGGTCCTGCATGAAAAAAAATCACTCAGTATAAGATAAAGAACTACAAATCAAAGCTAACAACCTTGGAAAAAGAAATGGAACAGGAATGCTAAGAGCATTTAGAGTTTTCCATTGTCTCAACATGTAGAAGCTATTCTTAATGTCATAATATTCATATAAGAATTTACTGATATAACAAATCTGAATTCCATCTGATAACTGCATTAGCAGTTTTGAATTAGTCTGTGCAATGAATAACATTCTTCTCATCTGTTCAATTAACCTTAATTTCTCTAAGTTACCTAAATCCATATATTAGTCTTAACTAAAACTGCAGATGTTAAAAGTATATTTACAATAGCTTGGTATTTGTGAGTACGAGGATATTTTTCTGCCCATAGTTTGCAGGGTGAAGGGGCATGGTGACTCAATGATCATCTTTCAGTGGCTAGAGTAGTCCCAGTTTGGTTGAATGATCCTCACAAATAGCTTTCCTGAAAATTGCTGGAAGAATAAATATGGTCCATGGCTATAAATTGGGTAGAAGAGATTTATAATGCCCTTAAAATAATAACTAGCCTCCACTACAAAACTAGCACTGACTTTCCATAAGCAGAATTCTTCTGCATTACAAGAGAAGAACAAACGACAGTCTATTGGTCATCATCTGCTGTCATTGCCAAAATAAAATTCCTTCTGCTTTCATATGATATACAACAGGCACAAGAAAGCTACTACTATAATCACTTGTTAAAACTTACTGCACACAAAAATTTTCTGCTTGAAATATACAACCATAACAACTAATTTGATGTGACAAAATATTTTTGTAGGTAGCAATAAGTACACAAGCAATTAATAATAAAATGAGTGGAAAAGCATAGAAATTCCAGAGTCCTGAAAACCGAGGAGGGGAATACCAGCTGGACGATCAAAAAGGTAATAACTCAGCTTCTGTAGCTTTACCCGCTCTCAGTGATCATTTTGCTTTAGTGTGACTAAGCTGGTCATGACCAGGTGTGGCACTGAAAATAGAGCTTTCATTATGTCTTGCATCAAAAAAAGATCAAAATCCATTCATCAGGCTGTAAACAGGACAGCTGAATTGAATGCAGGGAACCCACTATTGAACTATCTTTCTCATTAATTTCCAATTACATGAGGGACTGAGCACTCTTTCTTAGCTTTGTTTTTGATTTTTTAATGAATATAATGGAATTAACATTACTCAGTTCAGTGGTTCACAGGATTGAGCAAAAATGTGTTGAGCTACAAAGGATCAAGCCATATTTGCTTTACTCAGGCATGAACAGGCTTACTCTTTCTCTGTGTGTGATTGGACACACTCTTCTTCCTCCTGCAGAAGAGTTTTTAGGCTCTCATCCAATAATGTAGTGGGAAAGGACTAGGAATCTGGTGCTACAAACCTATTTAGATCAGGAGCCCTTGTGTAAATTAAGAACTATCATCTCAAAACTGGTTTACTATTTCAAAATATGTCCTTGTAATAACATTCATATTTTGCATTGATTAAGAGCTTATTCAGGTCCACCCCTATTCACACCATTCATTCTGGCCATTGCTAATATGCTTTCTGAAGGAAGACATGATCTTGTGAGGTACTGAGTTCCAACCAAAAAGACATTGACAACCTCAGCACCTTCAGCTCTTCTATGTCCTTTAGCCTATGTTAATTTTGGGCTATTGACAATAACGAGCACGCTGAAGGAGCACTAGGGAATGACAACATCACTGTTTATGTCCACAAATCCACTCTAAATACCTAAATAGACATATAGTCAAGCAACAAAAGAGTATTTTTTATAAATTTGAACTTTAATTGGAGTGGTATTCTTTTCAAAATGGATTGTGACAAGGCACAACATACAACAGCATCAGAAACATAATATGAAATACATAGTTCAAACACCTACTGTCAACTTAAACATATTTTATGGGATGATCTGTGAACTGTATGACTGTGAAGCTAAAGTTCTCATTTTTTATGGTGCTGTGGGAATGAGAGACTGATGGTAGTGTGTGATGAATAAAGAAAAATGTTGGCAATATTGTGCATTTTAACTGGATGACATGAACTCCAGTGGTTGTCGTGGGATATTTTTGAAATATTACTGGAAAAAGCTTTAAAATTATTTTCCTTTGTAGTGTATTTCCATTCAGGGAATTGGCAAGGAAATAACAATGAGGATATATTGGTATGAATAATGCATCATTTGTATATTCTTCATACTCTTGTCCAGCTGGCAGTCCAGTTGCTGCAGCATTACCTGGATTTCCAGATACAAAAACCAATGTATGATTTGAAATATTAATAATGAAGTAGGCTTTACTCTATGTTCTTTCACAGTGTAGCTAAGTAATAATTTAACTGCTCTTCAATATCTCAGATTATTCTAATATATTTATAATATGCGGAAATTCTATCTATATTTATAGAGGGAAGGGGTAGAAAAAATTTGGGAGAATTAAGCTGCTCAGTCCTTACCAATAACATTTTATCTTATGGGGGAAAAAAATTGTAGAATCTATGTCTGCTTTTAAAACATACTAATAAATGAAGAGGTTAAATGAGATCTTTTTAAAAAGTCTGAAAATATACTGACTGTTGCTTTTTACTAAAGTGACCTGATATTTTAAAATACTTTTACTGTCTTTGACTTTGGAAAAATACATGGGATGAAAGCCTACATATTCCATTTAGAAGTTTATTTCTGCCAAAATAACCTAGATAGTTCAGTGAATGAAGTAACTGATGAGAAACTCAGAGTTTATGATTTTGCATGTCCCCCATGTTAAAGTTTTTAAAAAATTTCTGATGAGTTAAAGTTTTAGGAAGTGATATCAACTACTTTGAACATGGGCCTGATGCCTTTATTTTTTTTTTTTTAATAAATTAATCAGCTTTCAGAAACTTGGAAAATTAAACTTTGCATCTGATCTGTACATTCCTAAATATTACAGATCAGCTCCTTGGAAGCTCTTCATCTCTTCCCTGGAAAAGCTCCAGATGGCCTAAATAAAACTCTGGTGTGCTCCTGTAGATGATGCCAAGCCTAGGTTCAGGTGAATTGTTAGAACACAGTCTCTCCAGTTGACTCTGTGCAGTGTGGAACAGAGAAGCTGTTCAGAGGCAGAGATACTCCATCAATAAGGAGATGTGTGTACTGTAAGTTAAAATAAGAGGCATCTCGGAAAAGTGTCATAAGAGTTGGGGCAGACAGAATAGCAGGTATATTTACACAGGAGTTTAGTTTTGATAAGAAATGCACCTTCTGAAACATATCTTACCACTGATTATCATCTCATAGCTATCTTGCAGAATTAGAACTTTCCCATGGAAGCATACTGAGAGATCTTCTCTGACATATCCGTGGTGTGGGTGCTGGGTCTGCAGCACCAATTCATTCACTCCACTAGCCTATGTTGAACGTTCAAATCAACGAAGGCCTGAGTAAAGGTATGGAAAAGTCACTCTGTGAGATGAAAGTGGAGATAAAAAGGATTGCTGTGGTAAGCAAATCTGGCCTGGAGATTGACAGGAAATAAAAAAGGGCAAACTACAAAGAGGAAACAAATCTGAGTGCTAGGGAGTATCAGTGGACCAGTTATGAAGGAAAGGAGGTGGATTAGGAAAGATAAGACTTAAATCAAGTGTGGAGAGATAAGATTAGGAGGACAAGACTTTAGTTAAATAATGAGTGCAGTAGAAGTAGTAACTAATTAATTGAGAAGGATGAAAGGGAGGAGGTAAAAGAGGAAGAATAGGGAAGAGAAAGGACAAATGAGAGGAAATGTAAAGTAGCAAGTCAGGGTGAGGGAACAGAGACACTCTATATGTAGTAGAAGTTTTACTCCAGTGCCTCATCATTCCTGGGAAGTTGTTCCTGCTCTTCAGCTCACCTTTACTCCTCTAGTCCTGTTAGATTCCTGATATTCTCTAACCTATGGACTTGTTTGTCATATCTTCTTAGATGGATCTCATTAACCAACTAAAGTGTAATCTCAGTTCAGCCTTTAAACAATGCTTTTGGAAGCTGATGTTTGCAATGCAATTCCTGCTCTCTTCAGCTGAATGAGTACTTAAATGAAGGCTCATAGCTATGTAATTGTCTCAGCAATACTCCTGCTCTGTGTGGACTGAAGTACCAGAAGACTGAAGCTGAGGTGCAACAGCTACACAAAAAAATCTGGTTCAATTAAACCTGTTCAACAACCAAAATTCTTAGTATAAATACTATTCTAAATATTATAAAATTCCTGCAACATAAAGTAAATCAAGACACATTATTTTTCTACTTCAAACTCAATAGCTGTAAATATTCCATTCAAATAAGCGTGATAGATCTTAGTGTAACTATTTGATAGACAATCTGAATTCAGGCTGTTCTAGATAAATTGCAAATATTGGTAGCAAAATTATGCTGCTGTGCCACAAATGCTCTCAGATGAGTTTCATTTCTCTGAAGAGCAGTTTCAAAGCCATTGAATATTTATATATAAATAGCTTAGAATTATTTCAGTATTAAAAAAATATCTTTTAATGCTATAAGTGGGTTTTATCAGTGTTTGAAATAATCTGTTTTTATCTATATGTGTTTTGAATTATACAGTTTACCCTTAATTTTACTGTATCCCGATATAGTGATGCTACTTTATAACTACATGACACATACTATTTTTTCAAATAGCAATGGTTAATAATGCTTAGGAATACTAACTAGAATTTGTATTCTGATTGCATATCCATATTTTGCAATGCTCAGTGAAAGGAATACAGGCAGGAAGACCAATGGTTTTCTAGAATTCAACAGTTCTTTAGAGCTGACACAGTTCAAAAGAGACATGCCATCTTCAGTACTGATCAGGACAGGATTTCATGCATGTTGATAGAACCAAAGACGTTAGTGATCAATAAGTGATGTCATCTGGTTGAAAAGGAGCCAGAAAGTTTACTTTAAATAACCAAAGTCATGACACACGTAGTCATAAACAGGTAAACATTCATGAGTACCTGAGCAAGTCTGTTGTCGGGGCACTTACTCAAGTCCTTATGCACTTGCTCAAGCATGTGCCTAAGAGCACATGGCATTTGAATACTGAAATTCATCTGAATGGGGGTGTAAAATGACAGGAACTTCTGCTGCAAAACCATACAGAAGAAAGTGAATGCCTCGAGAGAGCCACCTTCATACCCAGAACACTCCTACATATTCCATGGGGAAACACTGACTTTCACACTGGCAACTGCCACCTTTCAGGCTGGGTTTAGTCCATGCTGAAATCTGGCAAACACATTACTAGGCATAAGAGACCTCCACATCCCACATTTTACATGCTGATTTTGGAAGCCCATCAAGACCCAAATGAGCTAGTAGGTGCCAGAAGTGGGTAGTGTTCTTTTACACAGTTTGGGAGACCTCTAGTGGGCCTCTTCCTTGTCTCCTGGTGTAGCTCCCACAACCTATGTAAAGCAAAGCTGCATTGTAACTTGGACTATATATGTGCATGTAATTGACTGAATCATTGGGATTCTTATATGGCTGCTCTAAAGCAATGCTTATAAGTGGAAACTACACAAAGGTACAATAAGGACTTTGATCTCAAACATTTGAGACATTTTGAAAAATGATTAAGCTATGCACCATTGAGCAGAACAACACTGATATGCTTAGAAACCTGTTTTCAAAGGCTTATTTGTAGATGTATTTTTAAGACCCAAGCCTCATTTTAGCGCTTGCAAAACAGAAATGGCACCTTTTATTTAGAGGTGTGATTCAAGTGACCAAACTATGTTTAGAGTTCCTTCTCCTCTGTCTGAGCAGTCCACATCACACAAGCATCAGTAGAACTGAAGCCTCTTTGGACTTCACATTTTTCTTTATTGTATTTTCAAACGCAGCATGGAAATGGGACAAAAAATCTTCAGCTCATTTACAAATTCAGTAGAAACAGACAATAAGACTAAAAGACTAAAATTTATCATTACCTTATTTACAGGAGTACTTTCTAACACAGGAATAATGTTCTATTCAATTCCATACACAGCCTTTGCACCTCACATGAGTAAGATTAGAACAGTAATGTTTATTTGTACAAATGCCTCTTTTCCAATTGCTAGGTGATCATGAGAGAAGAGCATTTTATTATTGCTTTTCTAAAAGGCAATCAATGTTTATAATGTAATTTTTGTTTTCATAATTATCACTCATCCATAACAATATTTTAAAAACCCATAATATTTAATAACTAATTTAATGATTAAAAATAATTCCATAATATGAACATAAGCATTTGAAGCTCAGCCCTTTTATACCAGCAACCAATCAATGTGTAACTACACTGAAATCAGGAGCACTTTGCACAAAAGCAGACACTTGCCTCTATATCTGGATAAGCAGATATTTATTGGTTCTAAATTATATTCTAAGTTTTGCAAAATACTGTTTTGCCTTTAGTAGGAAATTACAAGGATTATACAGCTACATTTGAAATATATGGAAATATAAAAGTATGTATGTGTTAATTCATTTTTTTTCCCTATTTTTTTAAGAAGTGAAACAAGCTTTGGAAAGAAAAGTGAATTGATCCATCTTCTTTTCCCAACGGTGGGTTGTAGTCTTGCAAAAGTGCATAAATGTCTAGCTCTAACTCTTGTGAGACATGAATTTGATAGAAGCTACTGCATTTCCAGAGTTATATATCTCCAGAAGCATTTTCCTTTGGTTTATATCTCAGCCTTTTGCTATTTTCCCCCAAACACTGTATTTCTCATCCTATTCCTTCTCATGAGAGAAATGCTTATGTCATTGCAAACCTTTTGGACAGGAAAAAGTATTTCTAAAACAGCATATCAGGAAAAGGAAATAATACACTTCCTCACAGAACTTGCTTGGGATATTTAGAGCTCCCTGAAATCAGTCTGTATCTCTTGGCATCAGCTCAAACCATAAAGGGCAGTTTGTGAACATCTATGCACCTTGCCAGCTCCAGCCCACTCCCAAAAGTAATGGGGAATCTTTCTTGCTGCAAAGTGGTGAAGGGACAAGGTGTGGAGCACGTGCAACTGTCCACCTCTGTTTATAATAAGGCATTGTGACCTTATTATTTTCACTTTGGTGTGGGGAAATCTACTTGCTGGTGTAAGTGAAGGTTTTGAAGATTGTGTGATGAATGTATGTTTTAATGGTAACCCTTCCAGTTACTAATAATCACAGAGAATGCCTTTTCATTTCAAGGATATTTATAGTTCAGGAGGGCTATACAGGATCACAGTAAGTCTCTGACATCCTAACAGGCCAAATTTCTGTTGTCTTCTATGGTGGCTAAGTTTCAACACAATAAATTCCTGTGGGATAATCCAGATAGTTCAAATTTTATTCAAATAAAAGAAATACTCCTTCAAAGATAGTTCTAAATGAGGATGATAAAAAACAGTCAAAAACAATCTGAAAATATGTCAGACCAGTGAGGCTATTCTACACAGCAAAGTTGGCATCTCAGACAATTTCAATATCAGAATTTACAGAGAAACATCTGTTGCAATATTTAAGTTGAAAAATACTTGAGGCACACTTTATAGACTACATTACAAAACATTTGGGGGAAAAAGTCTTTGAAAAACTAAGAGTGTTGAGTAAATAGTTGTGAGATGAGTTATGGTGAGGTGACTGATAAAAAAGACAAAAACAGAAGTGCAATTGCAATCATGGAGAAAACTTAGGAACATAAAGCTCTGTGTAGTTAAAAATATTTATAATATGTGTAGAAAAAAATGATACCCAGATAACTTTGTACTGGGCACTGAGTCACCAGAACTCTTCGCTGCATTGTGGTCCCCAGTGAAATTCAGTACGGGCAATGCAATGTGCACTGGCAGGAACTATCTGAACTGCATATACGTTAGTTTGTCATAACTACCTAGACATTTATTTTTTTAATGCCAATACTTCCATGGGTTATTACATGGGTATATCATATAAAAAGTTAAAGGCATGAACAAGAGATACTGTATACAATGAAACATTCTATTTTCATTCACTGTATTAGATTAGGCCTTCACTTGGAATGTCATATTCTGTTTGTCCCATCCCAAATAAAACACAACAAAAACGGATGGCACTTAAGAAGCCTTAGAAGTATAGTGTTCATGTGAAAACCATAGTAAAAATGCCAAGCTGGGAAAGGATATGATACAGCCGTAACACAGAAGTTGAAGAGGTTAAAGAATGCAAACATAAATTATTTATTTTCATAACCCAAGCACATACATATACCTGATGAAACTGGAGAGCAATAACATTAAAAATAAATACAGCTGGTGATAAATGCTTAGCATGAATTTGAGAGAAGATTGGATATATTTAAGGATAGAGATTACCTCACATGATATTTTGGGTGGAATTTGCAACAAAAGCATTTTTGTAGAGAAGTAAAGCCTTAATGATCAAAAATGTACCCTGACCTTTAATTCCAGGAGGTATAAAATGGAGGCTTCCTCCCTAGGCAGTGTTATTCCATATTCATCCACTATGTGGGTTCTTGCATTTTCCTTTGAAAAATCTGAGCCAGGACCACAGAATTGTAGAATCATTTAGGTTGGAAAAGACCAAGATGACCAAGTACAACCACAAACCTAGCACTGCCAAGTCCACCACTAAACTATGTTCCTACATGACATATCTACATATCTTTTAAACACCTCCAGGAATCATGATCATCAATTCCCCAGGCAGCTTATTCCAATGCTTCACAACCCTTTCTATGAAGAGGTTTTCCCTAATATCCAATCTAAACCTCCCCTGACCTAACTTGATGCAGTTTCATCTTGTCTTGTTGCTTACTGCTTGGAAGAAGAGACCAATCCCTACCTTGTTACGGCCTCTTTTCAGGCAGCTGAAGAGAGCAATAGAGTCTCTCCCCCAAGCATCCTTTTCTCCAAGCTAAACAACCCTAGATCTCTCAGCCACTCCTCATAAGACTTGTGCTCCAGATCCTTCACCAGCTCCACTGCCCTTCTCTGGGCACTCTTCAGCACCTCCAGATGAAACCCTGGTCTGATGCATCCTAGATTTTTCAATAGATAGTTTATCTTTCACGTACACAGCATTAGACATTAGGTCTATGTTTTTCAGAGTGAACTTGCCATCAGTACTCTGAAATACAAAGAATCCCACAAAATCCTCAGGCAATGAAGGTTAAGCTACAGTGTAATACTTCATTTATTTGATTTAAAAAACCCCAAAACACTGCTTGTAATCATCAGGGTTGGCGACCTGGGAAGCTGTAGACGTTATTTTTATTTCCATTTAAAAATAACAACAGTGAAGCCAAAAAAAATATAAGGATAACAATAATAAAAGTAACTACATCATGCTTTGTGCAGTACATTTCTGTCTTCATGCTCTGTAAGTGAAGGGTTGCTATTTACGGTATGCTCCAAGTCTGCTTTTCTGAAGACAGCCCAGCTTGGCTGGACAGCTTTCAGTTGCTACTGGAAATATGTCACTTATTAGGAACAGAGGGGTTGTTTATCACTGTCTCAAGGGTTACTTTGGCTGAGGCAAAGAAACAACTCAGTTATATAATGGAAAGAGCTAGGTCAAAGGATAAGAAATTTATGTAGTGTGTGCTCGAGACTGTGGCAATGCAGACTCAGTTTCTCTCTTGTACGTCTTGCACATATCATGGCTATAGGCCCCCCAACAATACATAAGGCTCTATAGGTCCCCCATCCATCCCCAAAAAAACTTTAGAACTACAAGGGCTGAAGTCAAAAATTTAAGAAACCCTCCCAAAGCTTCTCAATCATGACAAAGAGCTTTGTCCTAATTGCTTCTTTTGCCCTCCTGGTATCCCCTTAGCATTCAGTCTTGTTACCCAGGCCCACCACATGGCCACAGTTCAACTCCTCTAGCAACCTAGAAATGTCATCTCTAGAAAAGATCTATATGGGTGCTGAATATCCTCAGTCCTTCTACTCCTCACCAGCACTAATAGGGGAATACTCCTTGACATAATCTCAGTTCTAGTTTCTAGTGAAACAGCAAAAAGGAACCAAATCCTGCCTGCTTTACCTCACCAAGTACCACATTGCAAGGGACAGTTACAAAGAGTTGAACCTATGTTTCCATCTACCTATGTAACTGTTAGATGTCCCGGTTCAGGGTAACCAAAACAACTTCTAGTACAAAAAACAAAAAAACCCAAAAAACCCAAAAAACCAAAAAAACCCACCCAAACAAACAAACAAACCCAAACAAACAAAGAAAAAAAGTATTCAGAGACTTTTAAAACTTCCTCTCAGTGTTTTAGTTCCCACTACCAAGGGCATCCTTTAGATGAAATGTTTAACCAAGCATCAAGTTTTCAAGCACAAACCAAATTCCCATAATAACAAGCCAGTAAACAAAACTGGTAAGTCAGCACCTCGCCCTAATTACCAAACATACAAACTGACTCCGGACCGCGGTGACCCGGGGTCCTCCTCGGGGGACGGCGGAGGGAGCCCCCTTCGCGGGGCAGACGGGGCTGGGGAGCCCCCCCAGTTCCCTTCCCAGCACCTGTTGCGCCGCCACTTGGCCGCAAGAGAGGGGGCAGCAGCGGGGGCCGCCCGCAGCCTCCTTCTTCCCACCGACAACTTCCCGGGGCGTAAACGGCCGCGCCAGGTGCCGCCCTCGCCGTGATGGGACGGCGGGCGTGGGAGGGAGGGGGAGCCGGCAGGCACGGCCCGAGCTGGCAGCGCGGCGGCCGAGCTGCGGGCGAGCGCGGTGCTGGTGTGTGAGCGCGGGCTGCCCGCCCCCCGCCCGCCCCCGCTGCCGCCTGACAGGTGCGCGCTCCTCCGCGGCGGCACCGCCGGCCCCGCACCAGCCCCGGCTCCTCTGACCCCCGCCCGCCACGGCCACGGATTGTTTAGTCCTTGGGAAGCTGGTCTGAGTCCAGATTTTCCTTTGATCCTTTTTTTTTTTTTTTTTTTTTTTTAAGAGAGAGGGAAAAAAAAAAAAAAGCCAAAGCAAAACAAAACCTGGAGACACAGAAAAGGGCTCTAGGAAAAAGTTTTGGATGGGATTATGTGGAAACTACCCTGCAATTCTCCGCTGCCAGAGCAGGCTCAGTGCTGCCTTCTCCCCAGCGGCGCAGCCCGCGCCGGGCGCTGCTGAGAGACGCCCGGGCCTCGGTGCCGCGCCGCCAGTGCCTGCTGTGCCGGAGCCCCTCGCCCCGCCGGCCCAATGCTCCTCCTCGGGCTGCTCCTGCTGACATCTGCCCTGGCCGGCCGGAGGCAGGGGGCCGTCGCCGAGTCCGATCTCAGCAGCAAGTTCGCCTTCTCCGGCGCCAAGGAGCAGAACGGTAAGGAGCCGCAGCGCCCGCCGCTGCGCAGCGCGGGGCAGGGCGGGGGCGGGCGCCCGGCCGGCGCGGAGCGGAGCTCTCCTCTCGGCTCCTCTCCTCTCGGCTCCTCTCCTCCCGGCTCCTCTTCTCTCGGCTCCTCTGGGCTCCTCTCCTCTGGCCGCGGGGCGGGAGCGCGGCCCCGCGGGTGGTGGGCGCGGGGGCAGCGCGGCTCTGCCCGCCGGCTCCGGGTAAAAGGGCAGCGGTTCGGCGGCCGCGGGGGGAGCCCGGCAGCTCTCTCTTCTGCGGCACTTGAGGTGCAAAATGCGTCCCCGTGCCGTCCACCGTCTCACCCTGCTATAAAAACAAACAAACTAAAAAACAACAACCTAAACCCAACAACGACCCGCGCACCTTTGTACCCTAAATACTTCGCTCTCGGGGGATGGGGTTTTGTGTCTGCGCGTGAATGAGTGGTATTTTGTACGGGCTGGAAACGAGCTAATCCTGCATAGGAAATGAGAATTACTTTCAACTTTCAAGTGTACCTGAAATGTTTAGAAAACTCTCAAATGCAAGTTCCCCTGGGCTGGGGCTGCGCAGAGTTGGAGAAAGACTCCTTTCATACAGCAAGGGCAGCTTCGGGGTGTGTAATTTGCTTAGCCTCTGAACTCCATATGATTTACATTATTCAGATTTTTAAGCGCCTTTCCTCTTGATCTGCTATTATGAAGTCATTTTAAAGAATACTTTACAAACTGTAACGTTATATACTGCATGAAACCACACTTACTGTGGAATATCTAAAATTAAGGCTGTTAGCATACATTCGTGGAAACCCTGGTGTTTAATGTACGGGGCGGGGGGGTGTGTTTGAAAAATTTAGTACTTAGTATATCAGCTAGAACAAGCTTTCTCCGTGGGCACAAACCAACACAAAAGGCCAAGCTGGGAGCTCTCAAAACTCTCTGAACTGTAATGAAATAAAGCAGAAACGCAGATTCGAGGCTAATTCAATTCTCTCAACTTTGAACTTGGGACTCCCCAGATAAAACTATTCTACATCATATCTTCTAATAGCAAAGTTTCAGAGACCTCTGTGAGTGGGTAGAGTATGCAGTGCACTAACAAATTTAAAAGGGGGAGATTAATACTGCTGTGGCCTGTTAATGTGATGATATATGGCACCTGCAGACTGCCGGAGCTGCTGATCAAAGAGCAGCATGGGGATCAATCTCTAATCAGAGCAACTGTGAAGGGCCAGAGGAAAGTGATCAAAAGACTTAGAGACTGGGCTATTCTGACAGGAAACCAATCAGACTTTGTGCACAGTACAGGAAATTATCTGCTCTGTGTGAGAAATCACTCACTTTCTACCCCTTCCCATCCTACCTGGTGTTTAGAGGCTTTAGGGGGCGAGTTTGTGACAAAAGTGGGCTTGGCAATTATATGTGCTGTTATGCTGCCTTCTCTTGAATTTGCATGGTGTGCATATGGAGCTTATCAACACACAGAGTATTGTCATTGCTTTGCTTCAACTTTGTCAGGACTGGAAAGAAACCTGCTATGCTGTCAGTCTCCTCTAAGAGGTTTGTTCCAGGGTAATGCAGCTGGGCCCTGAAAGGCCTCCAGGGTGCAACAGTGGGAGCACAACAGTGTAAAAGGTAGATCATACAGCACAGAAACAAAACTGGTGTAAATAGGTGTAAGTATATGTGACAGTGCAAGCTAGATTCTGTTCACATATATCAGAAATGCAGCTGCCTTAGGTCAGGCTTCAAATAGTTTGCAATGAAATTTGGCCTGCTCTAAGATACAGTCACTATGTCTTAGAACAAATACAAAGCCAGGAGAAATTTTATTTTTTAAAAAGTGCCCTGAAACTGTATTATGTGGTAGTTTATACTCAGAACAGTCCAGGTTCCTCTTGTAGCTTACTTGAAGTTTGCTTTGTAGTTGTTCAATTGCAAAACTTACTTTAAAAAATTAGCACAAGTTTAAGTATAGCTAAGTACCAACCTCTGACTTTTCTTAACTGATTTTAATTATTTGGGGGATCAGTAACACTAGTCAAACCAGTTCTTACTTGATTTAATTAGAGTGATTTTTACACTCTGCTGCAATCTAAAGATTGTATAGCTTTTAGCTAGAGGCAGGTTAAAACTCCCTAGAGTATGAGAATGAGATATTGCTGTTCATGTGCCAAATAATCTCTGGTCAGGAGAGAGGGAGATTTTTTTACTCACGCAGTCTACAAATAAAAATTCTGTCCTCAACTTGTAAAACTGCTAAGTGGCCAAGAAGTTTTGCAGTAGAATGGATTAGTGTTACTCAGCTGCATGCATGGGTGCTATAGCTATTGCTTCAAGGTGGTGCTGAAGATGCCTGTGACCAGTTATTAATTCAGTGGGACTACTTGTGTTTCAAAGGGTAAGCATGTGCTTAAGGATTAACTAGTATTTACTTATTTAATAACTGAATTATATTAACTTCAAAATTACAATTTGACTCAATTATTTGCTAATTGTTTGCCTAAGAAGCTCTCTTGTTTTTGCTGCATAGTGAATATTATTTTAGGTGGCAATTTCCTAGTGTAAATATTTTTTTGCAATTGTAAATTAAATATTTTAGGACATAGTGTTTTGCTGGTACCTCCTGGAAATTTAGTATGTTGGTTGCCATGGGGCCAATGTAGCTCCATGTGAAACCACTTAAAACTACCTCCTTGTTTTTATTTGCCTGCCCTCTCTTATAATGAGATTTTCTTTAAGAACAGGTTTTATTTGTAATTCTGCTTGACAGTAAGAGGTTTTATGTTTTTTAAGGTTTTATCCTATTTATCTTTAATGTTTTTATTTTATTCCACTGAGTAAATAATCATATGTAGGATCAAATAAGTTTATGCAACAGTTTTCTGGAAAGTAAAGTAGTAGTAAATGGTGCATGTAGTGAGGGCTCCCATTTATCTGGGTGGATTTCATTTCTACAAATCTTTGTCAGATTAGCCTTTGAAGGGTTTGTCATACTTAGGTGGCTTTATAATTTCTCTTATGGCTGTTTGATGTATTTACTACCATTTTTCTATATTGAAGCAAAGAGTTCAGAAAAATTGAATTCTCAGTTTCTTTTAAATCACAAAACTGAATGTCTTCTATGTTGAATTTGATTGATTGGATGGTTTACTTCTATTTTCTTGCTTCATTTCTATCTACTTTTGACTGCTGTTTTTGACAGTATCTTCATGCTGTTTCTGTAGCTTCAGAAATGTCTGAGGGAGCTGTTGGTAGGTTGAGTATTGTGAATGACTAAATTCTAGTGACTTAACTCTGGTAGTCTTTAGTGCACCTGCTAATGTGGTGTTATTAGCTTAATCTGGATTTGATTATGACATGAGATGGCAGGAGAATCGAAGATCTGTTTTCTTGGCTGCCTTAGAACAAGATGCAATAAATGTTTAAAGTAATTCTGCTAAGCTATCAGCTGTTACAAGTGTATCTATAGAACATAATGTAAAAACTACTGTTGGATGCCATAAGCAATGATGTGTACAGCTTATGTGGAATGTACATTTCAAGTGTGGTACTGAATGACTTCAGAAGGCCGAGAACCTGAGGTCAGTTAGAAACTCACCAGGACCAACTAAAAAGACTGATTTTCCTGCAGTCAGTTTCAAGTATGAGTGAACTGCAGTAGACAGAGTTGCTGAAGTAAATCTTAGAAAACTGAAGCACTTACTTGATTTCTGTCAATTCTGCAGCACAGGTAATATGTCGGTCGTGATCTGTCTTTTCACAGATCTCAAAAAGAATTAGGTTGGTTTTCTTCTTCCTCCACATGAATGGAAACCCCTAGTAATAAGTTTCACTAACTGAACACTTCATAATCCATTTCTTAAATCTTCTGAAATGGGAAAGATTTATGTAGCTCAAAAAGCCCAAACCCAAAAGTGTGTCCTTGAGATAGAGTTTAAAACTTGCATATTTCAGACCATCCTTGGGAAAAGTTGGTGGATGCAGCTAGAACTGAGTGAGTAGCTGAAGTGCCAGAGGAGGATTCTCTCATCACCTCAACGTGTGTGTGGCCTGCCACACCTACTCGAAACCACACAGAGGATTCCCTGATTTGTGTATTTCCAAAGAGAGCTCCCAGTTAATTCAGGAAGGGGGACAGCATCACAACAAAGAGTTTATGATTAAGTTCCTTTAACTTGGGCTGAACATCAGAAAAACGTGAGGATGTCCAAGTGATGCAGCCCATTGAATCCTTACAGACAGGAATGTCAGTGCTTTTGCTTGAAGGCAGTCATTTGACTGCAAAATTATCTCTTATAACTGAATACTTTATCATGTTGTGATTCCACTTCCACTGGTTCATGTTGAATTGAAGAGTGCCAGCACAGCCTATTGACTACTGCTGAGTAGCAGAAATTCTTAGTTTTGAGATGATAAGGAGGTATAATAGATAAGCTGTGTCATCTGAAAGGAAACTTGCTAGTGATATAATTTTTTTCAAGTTAAATCTATTTCTGCCTAGTGCAAGGCTTGTTTTGAAATGTTTTAGATGTTTTCCTGGAAAGTAGTGAGTTACAGCACATCCTCTTTTGACTTTAAGCAGAAGGTTTTAGCAAAATAGGGAAGCTGTTCAACACTACAATAAATTGCAGAGGAAGAAAGATTTTAAAACTGGGTTTTTTTTGTGTTTGTAGTTGACTTCTGGCATACTGTTTGCCATTCAGTAGAGTGATGCTTGGGACTTCTCCTTAGTCCTGTTGCTTCTCTCAGTTTCTTCTGTTAGGTAAAATAAGGGTTTTAAAAGCACAGACCTTTTACTCCTTGTCCCAGATATGTCCAACCTCTTCATGTCTTTTTTAGGGTTGGAATGGAATTTAGTGTAAAATGGAATTTAGTGCAAAATTGAATCTTGAATGGCTTTTAGTGTAAAATCTTATATTTGCATTAACTAGTTCTTTTTAAGTTTGCAGATTGGACGTCAAAGCTTTATATCATGTTGTTGGGGTGTTTTCAGTTTGTCTGTCAGTCAGATTGAGTTTTATAACGGAGAAGAAACGTGGCATACCTCGAGTCAGGGACAGCTCTATTGCCAAAGAGCTTGCATTGAACTGTCTTCACATAAACATAATGTCTTTTATATCTTAAAACTTTATCCAAAACCTTTGAGTCTTAAGTATTACATAGTCAACATGTAATAGCAAAGTACTGGTTTACATCATACAGCAGTGGTTGTGCATTGTAGCAGTGGTTTTGGGGGTTTCTGTCTCTGTCGGGTGGTTGCTGCTTTTGGTTTTTGCTATGTCTGGCAGTTCCTGATTACTAGAAAGAGGATGTGCTGAGCAAGCCCACTTCCCTTATCGGGAAATGAGCCTCTTCAATTGCTTTATAGATAGCTCTTGGCTTTACCAGAGAGCCATGCCTTTGCTTTTTAGTCACAAAGTGCATGCCATGGGAAATACACTTCTTAGTGTGTAAGCATCCTAAGAATTGGCCATTCCAGATGTAGCCTTTTAGCAGAAACCAGCGTGACTTAGAAAAAGTTACTGAAACAGAAAGGATGTAGAGCTTACACATAGAAACATAGTTATTTTAGTAGCACTTAAGTGTCTGTATGAATGCTTTGTTGTTTCAGAGTTTCTGAGAAATTAATTACATGTTAAAACTTACTCAGCCCTGTCATTCCCTTTTGGGGAGAACTTTTTCAGCTTATGTTCGAATGTGAAATGCTTTTTTTATTCAAGTAGGTAAGTGAAAATTCATAATGTATTATTGTGAAGCTAAAATATAAATTGGTGTTTTGAAGGGGCTTTTTTAGACTGTGGGATGTTATTTTATGATGACAATGCCTGGAAAATTTGTTCCTGGCTCTGTCCATAGACATCCAAGCCTTAGGGTTCATCTGTCTTCTGATCACCTTCTTGACATCATTTTAATGAGATTTTTTCAAACAAATCTTCAGTGTTACTTGGGTTATTTGTGTTTATTTTCATGATTTTACAGCATACTAAGCAGTCTTTTGTGTAAAGTACCTCATCTTTACAAAACATATGTACAACAACAACTCACTACATTTCCATAAGTTAATCAGTTTCCACAGAAGTTGGTTGGCTGGGTGAAAAAAGGCCGGACTCTGGATGCTCTAGGAGAAAGTCTTACACACCAGGAGTATAAGAACTATTAAAAAACTAGTATAAGCAAAGGTGAAAGCCGAGCTAGTTCCTCAATCTCCTGCAAGCCTTCTGCATTAGGGTTTGCAAGTGTTGCTTTTTTTCTGAGCTTAATTTGTTTTCTTCCAACTATTTCATCTTTGTTGAGCATGCCCTCAGTTTTGGACTTTGGTGTTCACCTTGCCTAGGCATGACCTTATGTTTGCCCTGGGCTTGGAGCCTGCTTGGCTGCTTGCCACTGTGGAACTCACAAGTCCTGTATGTGCCACCCCCAAGCCGTGGCAATGTGCTTTCACCTTTGCTGACCAGACCCTCATGTGAACTGGCTGCTGCTGAAGTTAAAAGAACTCCTCAGCTGTTCAGCTAAATCTCATGGAGCCACTGGATTATTACTTCACTGTGTGGCTATTCTCATTCTCGTGAGCTGATTTAAGACTATGCAGCTTGACTTTGCAGTGAGGATTTTCACAGTGGTTGCAGCTTTTGTTTTTGGAATTTTATTTTCTTTCTGCCATTTTTCTATGCAGGTGTTTGGGGCTGGGGAAAGAGGGTATGAATTAACCTCCCTTTAATCCAATCCAATACAGGCAAAAAGAGAAACGAAATAAGAAGATTTTCAAAGGTTATTTCCCATGAAGTGGGATCCTATTATACTACCGAGAATGAGAGTTGCAAAGGAATAATCAATAACACCTTTTTTTCCTGTGGCAATGTGCCTTTTAGTGAATGAAACCTCATAAATTATTCACTAAGCTTGCCATTTTGTGGTAAATTCATTCAAGGTATCATTATGAGCATGGATGTTTTAAGGAGATACTTCTAGGCTGAAGGTCACCTCCCTATCTCCCTGAAAGCCCAAAACACTGAAATTTCTCCTTGAATTAGTTAAAACTGATTATTAACTGCATTGAAACAGGATGCAGGCATGGCTCAGTTTGATCACTGTTGTGCTGATTTCTCCACATGAAGTGCAGGGTACCACTGATCCTGAATAAAGCTTGGTAAAGGCAGGCAGGCCAGGGCTTTCGTTTGGTCATGCACCCCGCCAGCATTGTGGCTGGAATTAAAAATCTTTGGTTTTAATTTTTTAGGGCTTGGTTTTCTAGATGACTAGTGCTGTTGGTTGGGTACCTATCCTAATACCCTGTGATACTACAGTACTACTAAAGGAAAGCAGGGGAGGTCTTCCTGGTTTCAGCAAATGTCTGGCACAGCCAGTGGTAGTTTTGAATGCTGGATCCCTTATCACCCTTATGTGGCTTTTCTTGAAACCTTAATCTGTCTGTCTCAGAAAAAGCAAAGAATGTCTTGGGAAGAGGAAACAATACTAATTGTGTTTTCTGTACATTTAATTCCTTTTTACATTGCTGCTGCTGTAGTATTCTTATTATGAATTGGCAATAAATCATGTTAGAAGGTGGGGGGGGAGGGAAGGAGTTAGATGGTGCCGTTAATTAGGGAATTGGTCCTGTAATCTGATAAATGGGTTTCAAACTAGGTTCAGGCAGTAAAAGGTAAAGGAGTGGTGCCCTTTTTGTAGTTTCTATATTCTACATCTTTAAACCATTATTCAGTTTGGCACATATCAGCAAAGTTGTAATTTTCTGTGTGTGTAAAATACCAGAGAGTGCCATGTTTGAAGAGTAGTTTACACTGGAAAAATCATTTTGGAGCTGCTCTTAGCACACCTTCCCTGCCAATCTGTAGCTCCTAATTTCTCTGTTTCAGCATTATTTGCTTAAAAGCACATGAAGTGGGTGGAAGAGGTACTTATTTCTGAAGTAATGCATGATATCACTTGTTTCAATTGTTATCTTTAGTTATAGTCTTTTTCACAAAACTCAGTTGTCCAGTTGTTTACTAAACTGTTATTTAGGGAGTTTCATTGGATGAGCTATTGCATGATAGCAGCTAGAATATCAAAGTTTAAGTATCATTATTTTCTGGTTTATTACTTTTTCTTCCCTAGTGTAATTCTCTGTGTAACAATCCAGTTGTGTTCATCCTTGTTCCAAACAATGCAAGGCATTAGTCATAGGGGCTCCAAGTTCCTCCTTGGATTGACAAGGAAACCAACACTCATTTTATGCAATAGTTTAAAAAGACATATGGCACAGGAAATTCTTTTGCTGCGTATGAAGGTATGGCATTTCTAAACTGAAAGTGTTGTTCTGACTATTTCACCGGTAGTGGAGAGTTATATGAGGCCACTTCCATCTGCAGAGAATCTGTTTCACTTGCTTGTGGTTCTGGGGCTCATTCAAGTGCTCTAAAACAAAATAAAAGGAATGGATGTAATAACTTTTTTATGGAAAAGCCATAAAAAGCTACAGGGCCATGTAAACAAATTGGGTCATTTGCAAGATGTTTAAGTGATGGATATTCAGTCCAAATTCAAAGGTGTGGATTAGGTTTTTATAGTCATCTTGACTGAATTTTGTCCTCAACAAGGTTTTCTTTCTCTGCCAGGAATGCCTTTGACACTACAAATTTTCAGAAAGAGTGTTTTCAAACATTTCAGTGCATTCAGAGTAAAGCCAAGATGCAGGAGAACAATTCCGTACTATGATTTGTTATTTTTCTAGGTGAATGAGGGGCCTTTCTTGATCTTCATGGTTACACTGTGAAGCTGTAGTGGAACTTTGTAGTATTCCCAGGGAAAATCAGCTAAAAGAGTTTCCCTTTTGGATTCAAACATGCCTGAACTAATTACAAAGCAGCCTTTTTGGCTCTGTGCTCTGTCAGTATAAATAGGTTTGCACAGAACAGCAGGACTGTGATCCAAGCTAAGCTGTGTTGGTCACAGAAAGCTGTGTCGTATCTCACTGAAGCATTGAACATCATATCTATGTTGTGTCAGCTCACCAGGTCCTCCCAACTCCATCACTTCTTGGAGAGGAGTGAAAAAGTGGAGTGAAAAATATAATAACTAAGACTTCTGCATGTTAAGATGTGAGTCATTTATTTGCTTTGATGTAACTATAAGGATGGACAATTTTCTCACATTTGGGGGAGGAATATTGGTGTTAGCTACTATGGGATGCTATGCTACTATGCTCCCCTTCTAAAAAGATGTGCTTGCTCTCTTAATACCAAAGCAACTACAGTTACCTTTCATAACTCTTCATGCACTAAAATCTGCAGATCATTTCAGAAAGGAAATAACTTTGCTAAGCACAAGTTTGGCATTAGTAGTAATTAACTGTACATGGGTGATGCTCTCTATTTGTAACACTGTAGTAACTGTTACAACTTAACAGTAACTGTACAGTGTTAGATAATGAACTGTTGATGTATCTCTTAGATGCTTGATAATGTGCCTATGAAACTAACAATTCTTACCTGGAAAGTGTGTATGTGTGATTATACTGCATTTGAAGAAGTCCTTTAGAAGGGGATTTGAATGAATGTTGCATCAGACAGTGTCAAGTGTAAAAGGTTTTTATGTATATTATTGGCAAATTGTTTCAGAAATAAACTTTGGGCAAGTGGTCTATCTTGATATTTCAAGCCTTCCATGTCTTACTACTTAGTTGATCTGTTATTACACAGAGAGGTTCATACCTACCAACATTTCTGTTGCTTGTGAAACTGTAGTAGATCTGGAAGGGAGGTAAAACCTCTTAACTGACAGCTAACAAGTAATGGCTCCGAAACAAACATTAACTCTATAAAAGGAGATTAAACTGGCTTCTGGATATGCCTACTCTTTTCAAATGTGGCTAGAGCTTCTTGATGGCCTTGCTTTCTTTGTGACATTCAAAAATGCCAGGCTCAAGGTGTGCTGCATATATATAGGTGGACTGGAGTCTGAAATTTTAAATATTGTAAAAATTTCTGCTACGCACTCACTATATTTCTCACAGTACTTGCAGTTATGAGAAGTCACAAAGTACTTGCCTATTGTTCTAATGCAACCATGCAATTGTTCCTTTTGAAATGGGAGATTGAATTTTTGACAGCTGAGTCTTTCAGCAATCCTTACATATCTGCCTAAGAGCCTTTAGAAAGATTAGCATAAGATGCAAGAACAGCCTTTGGGGGCTTTTTGTGTGTGGGTTTTTTTGGTGTTGGTTTTTTTTTTTTTGTGGTTTTTTTTTTGGGGGGGGGCGTTTGTTTTGGGTTTTTTTTTTTTATTCCTTGGGAATCTTTATTCTATACCTGTTGTCAGTACCTGCAAGAACTGGTATGTGTGTAGAGAATTGAATGTGCCAGGCTGAGTCCAAACAGTATTGGCATAAGGTTTGAGTTCAATAATTTTCATTTGAAGAGAGACTACTGAGATTGTCTTTGATATTACCTAACACCTCAAGAATGCCACACCTTGGCAGAGTATGACAGTAAAGGGAGCTCTGTTGCTTAAATACCTACCTGATTTGCAAAATTTTCATATTGCTTGTGGGGAAAAAGATTGTTTTGCATAGTTGTCAAGTAGAAAGATAAACATATTTCTAAAGCATGTGCCTGCCTTATCACAAGAATCTTACAACACTCTGGTTGGCCTAATTTGTCAAGATGTGTGCGGAGGTCGATGTAGTGGTAATACCCAGTGAAGTAGCAGTGAAATGTTTCTAAATTGTTATTTCTTTTAATGTAGTTAAATTACCAAAATTTGGATCTAGTTGGTCTTTTACAGTGGGGAAAGAAGCAATGATGTGCAAGGAGTATATCTAACACTTACCATTGGTTCCATGGGATTTTGAGCTTCTCTTAAGTTTGGTTGCCTATCTCATATTAAAAATACTGTTTGCAAGTTGGATCAATGTCCTTCAATAAAGCTGATTTCTCTTACTCATTATGGGAAAAACTACCCAAATTTGTTAATGGTTCTGATTAATCTGAAACACTTAAAAAGATTTCACTATAGAAGGGAAGCTTAGTTTTCTTAGGGACAGTTTGAACAGCCCAAGATTTCTTTCTAGCAGCAGTTTTGCAGTAGGTAGTCATTAATTATTCAAATTTATGGTTATGTGCACTTGTGTGTGCACAAAAATGTATTCTGACATTTTTCTGTATGCGGATGCTTGATATATGTTTGTTCTCTTTCTGTTTCTTGAGATTTGTTCTTGGGCTAGGTTGACCCGTTCAGATGTTTAGGAAGTGCTTGCTAATTTATATTTATGTTCAATATTTGCATTTCAGATGAGAATGTGTTCTCTGTAGTTTTTCAGAAAGCGAGAATCCGAGAATCTTTTGTTTTAAGTTGGCTTGGGCGAGCAAAGGTGAATATTGGAGCTAAAAGTATTTTGACTGAGTTCAAGGTGGGCTATCAGTGTTAACAGGTCCTGAAACTTTCAATAAATTGTGTAAAGTTTAAATACTAATCTTTTATGTCTACATGGAGATCAACTAATGCTGGATAACATGACAATATTTATATTTTACTTTCATTTTCTTGGGTTTGGGAAGAATTGGAATCTTCTCTGCTCTTCTGCATATCGATTCTTCTTAAAATCATTTAATTCCAGGCAATAGTGGCTGTTGAACATGTGTATCATTGGCCACATCCAAGCTGCATGTTGAGCTATCTGTTCCACAGAGGGATGATGTGTGGCTGCAGAGGGTTCACACCATCTGATTTTGGAATTTGCGTGTACCAAGAAGTTGCTACTGAACACAGAATATAGGAGCTATTAGTTTGAACTCTAATCCCCCAACCCTACTTTAGGATCTTAAAAAACTCCTCTGAAATATGTAGGAAATACTCTGAAATACATTTGTTTGGCTTTTTAAATTTGTTTTGTGTGGTTTGGTTTATTTATTTATTTATTTTAAGTGCATGTTCACTTATTAATAACTAATTTATTAAAAACAATTTTTTATTGTGTCTCTACTACATTCGTTTGGCTGACTTAAGACTTCAGAGTCAACTAAAATATTATTTTCAGAGGTAGCTAGTTTTTCTCAGTTACATTTTTTCCTTTCCATTGTTTTGCTGAATAATCATTACTTTGAAGCTCAAAGTCTACTCTAAAAGATATCTTGTAACATACTTAAATAAAAGCAAGTGTTATCAAAAATATTAATTTCTGTCCTTAAACATAAAAGCAGTTCTAAACATGCTAATTACTATAAAGCATGCTGTTATATCTACTAGCAATTTATTATGTGTACTAAGTATGTATACTTTTTCTATAAATAGTGTGTTACCAGCTGACTAGCTCTAATCCCTGAGCTTCCCCACTGACAGTACTTTGGATTGGATAGATGTAAAAGATGCAAAGATATATTGCCGAGTTGCTCCCTAAGATACACAAAAAGGCTTGACCTTGTATGAGGAATTCCATTGAATTTTGGAAGTGATTTGATCTAGCTAGAATGAAAAAATTACATGATGCACGTTTGCAAGATCAAGACCTTGTCATTAATTCAAATCCTGGAAAAGGGAAACATCTTGATGACTTCCCTTTCAGATTTTTGATTATATCCATTAAATGTGAAATAAAGTTCAGCAATTGTGTTCATGTTTGCTATGGTGGCTGTGCCTGTCTAGCTATAAAAATCATTTACTGCATCTGAATTACTTCTTATCTGAAAAAATCCCCAACTAATAATGGTTAAAGTGTAATAAAGTTTATTTATGTAAAATAGTTTTTGGAAGATAAAAGCTAATTGTGCTTTCATATTTTGAGTTTTATTTTCTTTTATAGCTCTCTTCTACTCGGTAAACTAAGGAATCCAAACTGTATGCTGAACAACAGGATCTCTACTCCATTTTCAGTTAAATACTAATGGACAGATATAAATATCTGTGCTCTTGACAAAAATTTCATAAAAACTGTAACAAAACCTCCCATGCTTCTGCCTTTATGGCAAGGGGAAAATGCTCTTTTTTGCAGTTGGCAGACTAGTTGAACAACATTGAATGCCTTAAAGCATAAGGAGGTGGTATATGTTGAGAGATAAAGACTGAAATGTGATAGAAGTCTGTGTTGAAAGTTTACAATAGAAGAAGCCAAGATGCTGTGACAACGCTGCATAGAAATTGTTTTTCTCTCTATCTTTTTTCCTTACTGTAGTAGAAGAATGAATGAAAGGGCTCCAGCACAGTAGCTCTTCTTTGATGATTACTGAATGGGGTTAATTATTTTTTTCATCCTGTGGTATATGAGGATCTTACTTTATACTGCTAGATTGATTGCACCTGATTTTTCCATCGTGTAGAGGTATTTAAAAGGGGAGTTTGGATGATTTTTCACTGGTACAGGACATGAAGCTGTGAACAGCAAAGACAGTGATCAATTCATAAACACTGGAATATAGTGGCTTGATTTGTCCTCAGCATTACTGACTGCTCTTTTTGATGGGCTGTTCCTCAAAACATAGGGTATGTATGGTGTTGGTGGTGCTTTAAACAGGTAGTTAAACAGGGTTCATGTCCCAGGGAGTGGAGAGAAACATTCTTGTTGCTGTTGCAGTTTTTTCATGCTAAAACATTTTTGTGTGTCATGTAAGTATTTATATGTCTGATGAACTACAGATAAAGTAACAGATGCTTAGGCTTTTTATCAATATTGGAGTCATAACATAAGCAATCTCTATTTTCCTGTGGTTTTTTTCTGGTGCACCAAAATTAAAATATCAGACATGGCCTTTCAAATTGCTAATCTTTTGTGTGGTCAGTAAGTGTGGCTTTCAGGGATGGCTTTGTACCAATAGTTGTCATTATTTTATGCAAGAAGAAATTATAATACTTTTAAAATCAAGACTGAAGCATTAAAAAAAAATTAAACCTAAGGGCAATTGGAAAATTATATATCTCTCTGAAAATTATCAATATATTTACTTTTCTGGCATGTGCTTATGCTGCCACTAGGAACTTGATCCTTAAAGCCAGAGGAGAGAATGTAACAAACTGCTCAGTGGCACATTGGTGCCAAGATAGATTCCCAGCAACCTTTTTTTTTTTTTTTTTTTTTTTTTTTGTTATTCCTGGCACTATTTTAACAAATGATTTCATAATGCCTGAAATGTTCCTGAGGATAAATAAAATTGCATCCAAGGCTTCCCTTCTCCTTTTCTTCTTGTGTGGTTGTTTGTTTGTTTTTGTTTTTGTGTGTGTGTGTGTGTATGTGTGAGTTTTGGAAGTTTTTTTAAAGTAAACTGGGCCCTAAGGGAAAAGTGTGTAAACCAGGCAGTGGTTAAAGGACTGCTTTTTGATTAGAAAGGTCAGCAGCTTGCACCTGCTAAAAAGATTTTGATCAATAATAGTTAGATGTGTATTTATATATGGATGGGGAAAAGAGGAAGAAGAGGAGCTTTGGTAATTTCTCTGTCTGTGAACAGCCCTGGAGCCTCTGGAATCACCTTTTGTAGAAATAAGTTATAATGGTGGGCATCAAGCTTTGAGTGCTCAGCTAGCATCTGCTTTCTGTCACAGTTAGAGAAGGGCTGGAGGGAAAGATCTTGCATCCTACTGGAGTTGTCTGGGGTGCAGTTCCTGAAGAATGAACAAAACAAAAAATCATCCGTCCCTTTGTTCAAGATGACTTGATAACAAAGAACACTCCATAAACACAATGGGATTATTTGCTCAAAGGACCAAGATGTTTATGTTATTGCTGCCTTTGGTAGCAACAGTAGAGAAGCATCATTAAGAAAGATGTTTTTTTTTTTAAAAAAGGGCATCCAATAAAATGCCCTATCTGGTAAATAATTTTTCTCTAGATCTTTTCCATGAAAGATATTGATGGTTTTTTAGCCAGGTAATGTGAATAAATGCTTTCTCTCCAGTAGAGAAAGAGATGATGCTGCTAAGATGCTGTCTTTTGCAGTTCCATAAATTCTATGTTTAAAAAGTAGTGATAGAAGCAAGGCAAAAGTGGTAATACTGTACAGATTTTAAGAATGTCTGTAAGCAAAAAATGATCTAATTCAAAGAAACTACTTTCATTCTCTGACAATTACGCTTGTGTTTTATTTTTAACACAACCTTGGGTACCCTTGTTCTTAAAATTCTTCTTGCTCCAGAATTTCCTTCAGCTGCAGGATTGAAGCCTTGTGCACGTAATTCAGCTTTTCTGAATTTTATTCCTTTAAATAAGGATTAGTCCTTACTCATGGAGTATCCGGTACATTGATCCTAGGTGCAATATTTTCCCTATGTCTTCAAATCTCTATTTACAAATAACAGTTCAAATAAGCAATATTACATTCAAGGAGATTGTGTCCAGAAAATAACTCTCTAAATAGCATCAGATAGTTACTTGTCTTTTTTAAGGTAAAATACAATATTTCTATGTTGTTAATTTCTGAGGTTAGGTGTAATTCTGTTTTCATAGCTTTCTCATATTTCTTTTTAGAATTTTACCATGTTGATCTCTCTGCAGAGAGTTATCTAATGATGAAGATGCCATCTCCAACAATTGTATTCATATGCAATTTAAATAGGCACTTTTCATGCTGTAGCTGTATATTAGGTAGTGTCAACAACTTTCTTGAAGCACCTGCAGAAATCTTCCAGGATCATGAAGACCTTTTTAATACTGCCTTGAGGCAAAAATGTTGCCAAGGACTTAATTTAATGACAGCCTCTTAGTGTAACACTTCACTTATATTTCTTGGTATCATGGCATCATTCAGGTAGTAACAAAGCATGAGCAGTTAGCAGTTGAAAATACAAGGTTGAGGTTCTGTTCTTGTATCTTAGTTGAAATTAGCTTTAGCTACTCCCTGAGTAGGCTTTCAAAGAAATACAGTGTTAGATGTAGAGGGTTTGAAGACTGCGCTTGTACAGATGGAAATCTGTATTGGTACTGGAGGGAACATGAAGACTCTTCTTTAATTGTTTGTGAGGGTTTTGTTGCTTGTTTTGTTATGTTTTTGCCTTTTTCTCCCCCCATTTATGCTGGAGAGTTGAGACGGTGACTGACATCCCCTATCACTTGCTGCAGGTTAACACGCTGTCTTGACCAAAATCAAATTGGAGAATAGCTTTTGGTCCCCATAAATTCCTTTCTAAACACTTAATTTTCTTGCTCTACAACAATGTCTGCAATTATAGCAACCTTTTATTAACTACTTTGAGGTTCTTATCATTTGCATCTGTTAAGACTGTAGTTGCTGTTCTGTTGCCTAGCTTTACACAAATTTGGACCTGTTTTAGTATATTTTGAGATATTTACATGGAAGATGTGATTAAATGTCCATTTGTTAAATTTCATTTTTAACGTGGGGAAACTGTAGGAACCAGGGTTTGAAAACAGAACTAAAATCTTTGAGAAAGAGAAGGGAGATGGAATAGAATTATGGTCAGAAAAATTGCAAAGTTTACTCAGACATGAATCCTATTTACCAAGAAAACATTAATTTAGATTTATCAATTTACCTTGTAAATATGGATATTTTTAAAGAAATACAACTTAGTGGTAGGTAGCTTTTATAATTAATATTAGGCTGAGTAGAATCCAAGAAACAATATTCTTGATTGTACTCAAAAAGAAGTGCTTTGTATTTGAGATGAAACAATTTTATTAAAGGTAGGCAAGGTAATTAAAGATATGGAATATTATGTGAATTTTGAATATCATCAAATAGTAATGAATCCAAAAGGAAAAGATAAGGTTAAGTGTAATGCTGTGATCTCAAGACTGTAGATTAAAAGAAAGCACTAGTAAAGAAACCTGTGTGCCAAGGCAATTCCTTGAGCAAGTTTTAGAAGGTAATATGAACCATTCCAGGCCAAATTGAAGGTATCGTTGGCTCAATGTGTTTTGTTTGACAATACCCAGTAAGGAATGTAACAGTGATTCCCTGGACTATTCTCCTGCCTTGCGGTGTTGTAGGAGTCAGAAATTTTTGTAAGTTGCAGGTAGAATTTGGGTGTTTGGCAGCCCAAGGGGTTTTTGACATCTTGTAAACTTTTGCTATTTACAGTTTCTAGTGAGAAAATTTAACCACATAACTGATAAATATCTTATTTTGGTTATTCATGCACACTGTTGGATCATTTTATTCAGTATCATCTTGCTCTTTGTTTTGCCTATGATTTTTAGATTTGACCAGCTACTGTGGAGCCTCAGCTAGTGGCTGTTCCAAGCCTTGGATCTGCCACACTATTCTCCTGCAGAGTGTTTGCAAATATGCACGTGTATGTGCAAAAATACATAAAAGATACATAAAGATACATAAAGTATGTATCTTCTGGTATTTCAAGTATCAAAAAATACTGAGAAGCCATATTCAAGATATGAGTAGACCCTGGATTTACACAGTTACAGTGTTTTCTCTAGTTTTTCATGCTTTTGCCTCAGGTTTTTAATATTCAGGTTTTCCTCTCAGCCATGTAGTCCTGTCCCAGTAGGACAAACAGCAGTTCTGCACAAGGGAAGGATGCTCATAAATTGCTTTGTGTTGTGCACAGATCTGGAAGTGATAGAGACTGCAGTGAGTCAAAGCTATAAATTTCACAGGATCAAGACATTTCAATGTTTCACTTCAAGTATATCATTGTTAATATGGGTAAAAGATGGTGTGAATCTGGTGGTGACTGTGAAAATGGGAAGTAAACTTCCTCAAGTGTTCTTTCCTAGTATTAGGTTGTGGTGTCAAGTGGTGCTCTGTTTGTTTTGGCCATGGTTTTTTTGACTTTTTTTTCATTTGTAAACCTTCATGGCCAGAATCTATTCCTCCATTATGCCTCTGCCTAAGAGCAGAGATTTAAGGGTTTGGGGTTTTTAGTGCTTGCTGATCATTTTAGATCCTAGTTTGAAGGAGAACCTGCCCCTGGGGGTAAGCAGCTTCTTCAGTGTGGCCAGTGATATTAAGATATTGCAAAGGAGTTCCTGGTCTCCCACCCTGTTCCTTGCCTTATCTTAGACTTGCATTTTATTTGTTTACTATTGATTTTTTCTCATGAGGTTACCCCACCTTTGTCTACCTTTTGTATGGATAAGTGATTGATTTCCACTCCCCCCTCCTCCTTAAACAGAATATTTTTTCGAGTTTTTTATGTGAAGAAAAACATTTCAGAATACCAGATGCTTCACCTAACTATCTTTCAATTTTCTCTTGGATCAGCGTTTGGATGCCATTCTGCATTAAAGAATGGGGTTTTTGACTGCAACCAAAATAAAAAATATTCTTAGAAAGTAAATTAATCGAGAACTTGTGCACTTCTGGTTTCTTCTGTGCTCTGAAGTTCCAGTTCTTATGCATGGAATAAATAACACCTACTCAAATGATAATCCTCACTAACCTCATCAGGTAGAGATGACAAGATAAGAACTAGGTATTTATTTTCTAGTAGTATTTTTAAATTCTGCAGTTCTAGAAAATGACATGGCACTATTAAGTTTAAATTGTCAAATTGAAAGTCACCTCTAAATTTACCCTTGAAAATTATTTGTAATTTATTTTGAAATAATTTGGAAGAATCATTTTCAAGATTGCCTTTTATATTTAGACAGAGCGTAGCAATCGAACTATTATTTGTTTTGGTTTTTTCTCTCTAATGGATTTTGGGAGAATGAATGAATTTTGCAATCATGAACAGGCTAATGCAAGCTCTGCTGAAATTTGGATGGCCCTGTTAAGTCAAGCCTGTAGTGAACCAAGCCTGGTTCTTGGTAGGCAGTGCTAAGAGCAGGGACTGGTGTCCCTGAGGACAATGCCAGTGCCACGCTGCTTGCCCATGGCTCTCGTTTGCTGGAAACCCTTTCCAAGGGAAAAGCTGCTTTCTGTGAGAATAATTTTTTGGTTACTGCTGGATCCAGTACTGATCTCTAGAGCCTTTTCCCCAGGTCTCCTGCCTCTGCCTTAGGAGAGTGTAAAGGTATTGGGGGAGGAATGAAGAGAAAAAGATGTTTGGAGCACAAACTGAAAGACACGATTCATATTTGGGCAATATTCTCCAATCTTATTCACTGTAATAATTAGACATTTATGAAAGTACAGGCTGAAGTGGTACCATGCCAGACAAAATGTAATAGAAGTCTCAGATCAAGTTGCTAGTACTTCCTTTTCTGGCTCGCTTTCAACTGTGCCTGTGAGCGCAAAGGAATGGCATGTATTTATACGTTTGTAAATAAGATCCCACACATTTTCCGCTTGAGAACATGCACTCGGACCTTTTATGGTCAGGAAGGGGTGTTCCCTCTGTCTGTGAGCTGCCCAGAGAACCACACATTTCCAAGTATGCAGTTCAGAAACTTACAGCTAATACTTTGTAAACTTCAGTTTAAACAAAGAAATTTGGAGGATTAAAGGAAAAAAAAAGTAATTTTTTTTCTTTTTCCAGTAGTAAAATACTTTAAGATAAACAAATACGTTTTGATGTTTTTTGCTAACTTAAGTTGCCTCATTCAGGTTTACTTATATAAATAGCACTTAGATGAAGCTCTCATGACTATGTCTTCTTTTCAAAATGTCTATTTATCAAGAGATTCAGTTGATGTCTTTGTCTTTTTAAAATATCTAAAACTCTTTCTAGACACTCAGTTTCAGTTGATCATAATGGATCAATAGTATCTAGTAATAATATTCTTAGGAAAAAAACTCAGAAAACAACAAAAATTCAGCTAGATGAAATGGAAATATTTCAAAAATAGTAGTTTCTTGCAGGCCTATTTCACCTGTCAAAGAAATTTTGATTTGAGTGCTCTCCAGCCCTGTAGATGAATAAAGAACACTTAAATATCACTGTCAAAAAGTATCATTGTCTCAAGAAGGCACAAATAAAATAATTTATTTGTGTAGCAATTTAGCTGCAGAGAACATAATAAATATGTGAAATAGTAAAGTGTTTTAGGGAACTTGTAATGCACCCTACAAAATGTGTCCAGGTGGGGTTTAATTTTCCATTAACTGTTTTGGAAACTGAAAATAGTCTGAAGCTGGACAGTTGGAAACACTTGAAATATGCTAGAAGATCTAGAGGGTTTTTTAGGTATTTAAACAGTTTTTAGTTCTTATGCCATGATGCACACAGTGCTCCACTCTAGCTTTTATCCCAAAAAATTTTAAATAGATTTTCTTAGAAGTGGTTACTTGTTGTCTTCAGACTAATCAGAACAAACCTTTTTATACTTTCTGGAAAAGAAGAATGCCTACAGGAAGAAGAATAATCACTTGTTGAATACTAAAAGGGGTAGATTTCAAAATTTCCATTTAGTTTCCTGAAGATGCATTGTACCACATGTATCTTAGTGCAGTGAGATGTGAGAGTTGCCATAAGAGTGTTTTTTTATTTCAGGATTGTTTAATTAGGTCAAAATAAAATGACAACAAGCTGAACATTGTAATAACAGTATGTGTCATATGTGCTAAGAATATATTTTCAATTATAGTGTTTTTAGATGTTTTAAATATTCAGTTTCAAATCAAGATAAAGTCTTTGGAAAGCTCAGGTTTTCTCTACTCAGAAAAGATGAATTGCACCTAATAGCCACTTCCCTTTCACTTAGGCTACCTTTGATCATACCATTCTGCAAAGGCAAAGTTCACAGAGATCTATATTCGCAGTCAATGGAGACATCCATAAAGAATTTGGCTTACAAATTTGCAAGCGGGCTGTGTGTAAATTCTCAGAGTCAGTCCATACATGAAGGAATTTAGACAATTAAGATTACCTTGCAGATGCTTTCATAATATAGGGAGCTTCCTCTACATGGTCATGTTCTTGCATTAACCGGTGCTATGTAATCTTTGAAAATATGTAACCCTACCACAGATGAACCAAGGAAGTAATCTCTGTTCCAAAGAAGTAAAAATCAGTGGCATAGCGGAGTTTCTAGGGCACTTGCTCAACTTAAGTCTTTGCTACTTTGTGTAGGCCTAGAAATCCCAGTGCCACTAGTTAATTAGTGGTGTAATCCTGAACTTTGCTCAGCCAGAGGCAAGCAAGGCTATTATTTAAGTGGAAATAAGTGAGCAGGATTAAAACAGAGAAAATTAGGCCTCAAGGGGATCAAGTGTATTCTTAGAATTCAATTGTTGTCACTTAATGTGTTTAATTATCTCTCGATTCACAGGGCATGCCATGTGCAATTAGCTGGAGTTACAAATAACTAACCCGCAAATTTTTGAGTTAAACCTGCCTTTTGATTAGTTAGACTAAACCATGGCTTCTATGAGGTATTACTCTAGAAACCAGGACACCATCTTTTTATTTTCCTTTTTTCTTTAGTTTTTGTTTCTCCGTCTTCCTTATAGCAGTTTAATTACCTTTTGTGCTGTTTTCCCATTTCTAGCTGCCTGTGGTTGTTATTGGTATCATTATATGGGTTATTTTCTCCTCTGCTTGCTTTTGTAGTTGATATTGGTTAGTGATGTCATTGCTGAAGGCATGACCTAGGTGACTTCTAAAGTCTTATTGACCTCTCCTGTGATTGGACATTAAACTTGTTCCTCAGTTAGCCATACTCAGTACATGGAGCTGATTCATGTTTTAGGTGTGAATCACATGCATGACTTACTAGACAGGAGCTGATTCTCCTATGTTAGATACAATGTGAGTACCTGGATCCTGATCAGGAAACTCTTCAGAGGGACTCTGCTGAAAGATCAGTTGCTGCTTCTGTGCATTGCTAGATTGGGGTCAAAGTGTGGAGTATCTTGTAGATTCAGATCTATTTCTTCTGCTCTAGTGACTAGTGATAGTTAAATTGTAAAAGTATGATAAAATAATATGTTTTTGAGGTAACAGCCTGTGCATTATAACTGCATATTCAAATATGGCTACAAAAAATAATTTGAACCTGACTACCCATGTAAAATACCAGATTTCACATTAAACTGAAGAGCCCTGTTTTTCATCTTATCTATGCTTTTTAATGGGCTCTGTGCATGTAACATCAGTTTTTGCTCTGAACTACACAAAAATTTGTTTGGTTACTTAAAAGCTATCTCTTGCTTTGAATGATAATGAACCAGATGGCATCCTGTATTACCACTGAAGCTGAAAACATGGTATGGAGGGAATAAAGGAACAAAACTCTGCAGTTGTGGAATCATCAATGGAAAGTTCCAAAGATAAAACCTTTCCGTGATTCAAAGCCTTGTTGAAAATTCTGGTGGCTCTTTCCAAACTAAGCTGATAGGAGGGCTATATTTGTGAGCCTGGGATATCCGTGGGACATGTGGTTGTGATGGCACCAAAGGGTTAAAATTCAGTCTTTATTTTCAGATCTCTTCACCTTTAAAGCAGCAGGTCATTAGTTTTTATTTTCCATGGTTGTTGGTTTTATATCTGAAATTAGGAGAGGAATAATTCCTAGCTGTCAGAGCCCTGAAATTTTTTGCACCATCAAAAAAGCTTAATTCAATTTTTGTGATGGCCGTGTATGCAGTGTTATTGTTCTTCCCAACAGCAACGTGATCTGCTTTTAAGTACAGCTTCAGAATAGTCTTAACAGTCTTTTTATTGTCATTGTGGTTAGTTATCAGAAGTCTTGTATTTGAGTGAAGAGAAGGTAATCCAAAACCTTCCTTAATAACAGGAAATATTTGCCATTTCACCTCCAATACAAAGGAATTCATGTTTGCTGAAAAGCTGGGTCCTTCTAAAGGTCAAAACTGTGGAGCTGTTGCATCCTTTGCTTTCACAACTCCTTTCATTTTTGTCTGTTTAGAGTCAACCTCTTTTGCTTTCCCACCAGATAGTGGATTGGTTTGGGTTTTTGTAGTGTGGGTGGGCTTTTTCTTACTACATGTGGGGCTTTTAATGGGATGCAGAAAAATGGTATGAAAATAGGATTTTAAAGGTTTTGGACAGGAAAATTGAAGTCCTGTTTTTAAACTGATGATGCAAGGAATGTGACACTGAGTGTGGTATTACTAAGTTAGACTCGGCTAAAGTTGATTTTATTACCAATTTTATATTTGTAATAGTATCCTCAGTTACTGCTCAAGTTCAGGGCTAAGGTTATTCATTTATTAAAATTGTAATGAAACAGAAGAATATTTTGGAGCTGACATAATTCAAAGTTGAAGTAATTGATGGAGGCATTTTCTTTGTCTTCTGTTATTAAAGTGCATGCAGTTCACAAAATAGGCATGAGAAAAGGTAAGGTTTTGTTATATTTTAAGGCATTTGACCTTGGCTGGAAAGTTTACTTCAATCTCAAGATTTTCTAGGGTTTTTATCCTGCAGTTCTGGCCTAGGTAATTATTGTCATTTGTGCATATCATCTATGCCATCACAAAATGACTGTCCTATCTTTGCTGGTGAGTTAGGAGAGCAGAAAAAAGCTAATGTGTCTTGATACTCTTCTTATTAATAGTTGCTGGCTACCCAAAAAACTTGGCTCCTGTGTGTATCCAGAAATACTCTGCTCCTGGCAATGTGAGGTGATGCTTTTTCATCATATGAGCGGTCTGCAAATGCAGATGACATTTTTTTGCTCATTTTCCCAGATGCCTTTTAATTGAGTATTAGTCTGTGTTTCATTTACATACATATGCTCTTAGAAAATGACAATGACAGTGCCTCTTTCTTGCAGTAGAGAAATCTGCTTTTCTTTCCTCAAGCTTAGCACATGATGAGACAGATACAGGACTTTTCCTTTATCAGGAGGATTTCAAACCTTGTGTCTGATTTTCCTGGAGAAAACCTGTATCATGCCATTTCAGGATCCCTCCAGGGGTATATAATTTTATAAATTTGAACACATCTCTGACTGAGTAGAATTATAATATGACTTAAATAGTCTTGGTGTTTAAATACCTTAGGACCTTCAGGATGGGACTTTGGCTTGCAGATCTGAGTGGATCAGCTTTGAGTGGAGGACTGATATCTTTGAAAGAAGAGGGGCTTCTTTCAAAGCAAAACTCCCAAAAAGCCCATTTTCCTCCACCACAGTATTTTGTTTTCTTGAGTCTGCTTTAAGTCTTTTCATGGTACACATAGTGATGTGAACTGGATGAGTGTGTGGTTTGTTGTTCTTTTAAAAAAGGGTTTTTTTCAAGAGCCTGATACAGGTTTTCAAATTTGTTTGGAAACCAGACCATGTGCCAAACATTTAGGTATGACAGTGCCCATGAGATTTTTTTTTTCTTGCATCTTTCCTTTCACGATTTCATACTTTGAATGTGTGATTTTTATATGGTTCTTCTAAAAATTGGTAGTAGTTTTCTTTAAAAAAAACAACAAGCCAATCAGCAAACAAAACCAATGAACATACCCTGTCACCCCCAAAACAAAGTACAGGCATTTGTCTGGTATTACTTTTGGTAAAAGTAAAATTTATACTTCTGATTTAGATTGTTCTATAAATGAATGCTAATCTGTTGAAAAAATAGTCTGTAGTGAGAAAAAAAAAGCCACAAATCTGTGAAACATGGGTTTGGGATCTCAGTTTTCAAGGACCTTATGAAAGTGCAGTCACATTGATAGGTTTATAGTATTTAAAATATTAGTCTTTGATAATTCACATTTCAATATCAGTAGACAGTAAGTGTTGCTGTTGGTGAGATGCATTTGTTATCATTTTATTCCATTTGCTAAATACAAACTCGAGAAAATAACTGTACTCTATTCAGAGATTTCAGTCACTTCAGCTTCTAGACCTCATTTTACCATTATTCTCTTCCCCTCCAGCCTCTTTTTTTTTTCCCCCTCTTGTTTGCATAAAGCCTACAGTGAAGTGTAACTTGAGGCCATTGACTGTGAGATTTCCAGAAATCTGTTTTGCAGCTGACCCTTTGTGCTTTATTAAGAGTAAAGCTAAAATACGAAACTTAGAGAATTTTGCCTGTGCAACAGGTAATAAATATAATTACAGCTTAATGCTTGAAATACTTTAATATCTTCAGAGACTCTGGTATTTGTTTCAAGAACTCATCAAATCTGCAAGAGAATTTGATACAGCTTTAGTTTCTAGAAACAACCAAGCAAAACAAATCTATGAAACAGTTGTATTTGTCACAGTTTGGATGATACTGTGAGAGTGTGAAATAATAATTCTACTTATTAAGATGCATTGATTTTTTTTAAGGTATTAGATATTTGAATGTAAAATAATTAAACCCTCTTGTTTAGAGATCTAGTGGAGATAAAGCAACAAATATAGTCTTATTTTTTCTGCTAAATGAACATACTGTAATATTGAGTATGAGTCTTGGAAATTCACAAATTTAAATGTGAAATTTAAAACTGAATAAACAGTGTTATACCTTATCAACTTCAATATTCATAGTAGCTAGTGGACAGATCTATAAAATGGATACTTTGAAAGTTGTGTTTTGGTGGCTTTTCTGATGCCCTATTTTTATTCTGAAAAACCCCCGTTTTTTGCCTAAGTGGGAGGAAAGTCAATGGAGGCAGTTCTGAATTGTGGCTTTTGAGATTCTAATTTTGTAGATAATGTGATGTTAGAAATGCACTCAGTTCAACTGAACTCAAGGTTGAGGTTGAATTGTCATAGTGTTATCCCAATTTAAAACTGAATTTAGTTGCTACAAATTTTGAAAGCTCAGTGTGTGTATAAATAAGAGTCTTGTAACTGCTCATAAAGGTGATGGGTAGCTCAAATTTCCAGTTGTTGCTTTCATGTTGTTGAGGTTCCTTTGATGTAAATATCACTGACTTTTGAGATATTTTACATGGGCCTTTTTTTTTTTTTTTTTCCAACATACAAGTTAGTACCAACACTCTTGCTTTGTTTGGTCCACTTTGTAAATAGAAAAGTAGACTGTTACTATGGTGGTCCTATTAAGAACTGGAGCATGGATAAATACGAAGATTTTCAGTGTCCACAAAATTCTAATTGCTTGACAAGTATATGAAAAAATTGGATTTTCACATAATCAACTTGATGAGGGCCATTATATCTTAATTCTCAGGGAAGCTATCTATTACAGAAACCCATTGTAGCATGTGATAAAAGGAGAGTTTGCTCTAAATTGAGATGTTAAACCAGAGAGGTAGGTGTAAAATTTAAAAGCTTTTTAATTTATCATCAAAGACGTGCTGTCAGCATTAAAATATTGCATTGGCATGAGAGAAAGGTGAATGTTGTCCCCCTGTGTGTGAAGCAATGGAGCACTGTTCTGTTCAGTCTTTGTTCTCCTCTATAATAAAAGAGTATTGAGACCCTGTTGGGCATGCATATCTCGGCAGGACCAGCCTCTGATCTTTTGAAGACATCTTTACACAAGTAGTGGGATCATTTCAGTCCCAGTGAAATGTCTGGCTATATAGGAACAGTCTTCACATGTAATTGCTAAACTGGTAAATTGTGATCACGTTCTAGATCTGTGAACCTAGAGGATATCTTGTCTGCTCTGCTCTCTGAGGTCACACCTACCCTACCAGGTTAGGCAGTAAGTGAAGAAACAGTTCAGAACACCTGCATATCTTAAAAGGTGTGATGATATGAACGAGATGAATTTCTTTTTCTCCACAGGAAAGTGAATACAACTGAATTGTTATGTTTGGTGCTTCCTGTTGACTTGATGATTACCTTTTTAAAGTTAGTGGGATTTGCAGTGTGACTGGAGTCCTGAAACTCTATCCCTTGCTTTGGTGAGAAACCACTAAATAAGTAGAGCTGATTACAAATTGCACAATGTTTTTGCATCTACAAAATAAATCTTAGGACTCTCATCTTCCCTTCCATGTCTGTCCCATCACCCCTTCATGTTTCCTATTTTTCTTTCTCTCTCTTTTTAATGTTACTTTTATTACATAAGCTCACACAGGTGGTCCTGTCAGGCTATAAAAATAGTTGGTGGACCAATATAAAGAAACTGCCTGAATAATGCTGGTTTTTACATTTAGGACTGATTTTGCTTAGAAACCCTTACACAGGATTTATGCAAGAGAGCAATAAATTATATGTAACTTGTAAAACATTCTGGGATACACATGGGATAGAAGATCAGTCAGCAGCAAAAATTTTCCCATGAGTTGTATGTTTCTAAGGTATCTGGCAAATTGGTTCATCAATCTTTCCTGTTTACCCCTTAATAACAGTGATAGTTTACTTTACATATTATTTTTTGGGGTAAAGTTTGTTGAACAGACATCAGGATCATGTGACCAGTGGCTGACGGAGCTCTTGTTTCCAGCCCACAGCTTTTCTGGCTTGAAATTTAAAAAAAAAAAAAAAAAAAAAAAAAAAAGGTAACTCGTGGCGATATGTTAAGCATGTTACTAATTAAAGCATCTGTTTAAAGTGAATGTGTGGGCAGATTTATAATATGTATATTCTGTGGCCCATGAGCTTGTGTTAAAATCTGGGGGTATTGTCTTGTTTACTGTCAGTGAAGTTTGTAATTTTTAAAATGGACATATTCTGAAAACTGTTTTTCATAAGCACTGACAATAATGGGAAACTGAGAAACTGCACTGATGGAACTGTCTTGCAATGTAGAATAGGGCGGATGAATGAAAAATCAAAAATAGTCTGCAGGCTCCATGAGGCCATGAAACTGGTAACAGTAGCAGAGTAGCAGACCTTGCTACTTTGTTTTATGCTCAGCTTCTTGTTTTGCTTGCTGGTCCATCAAGAGGCACTGTTGCAGTTGCCTCACTCTGGTGGGCCTTGAGAGATACAGATTAGTTTTTAAGCTAACACCCAACGAAAAATAAAGTCAAACACTCCGAAGTACAACAGTCCTGGAAAAAAAAAAATCTATTTTTAGTTTGTTACTGTGAATAAGACTTGAGCTTTGAGCAAAAATGTAGTAAGAGAAGGCCTGGATGTTTCTTTTTTTCCTTGAGAGGAGAGTATCTGTGTATATACATGTTTGTGTATATATATTTTTAAAAAGCATATATATGTATGTATGTATAATATTTTTATGCAAATGCTGTAACAACAAAACTTGGGTTTAGATGATGATTTTGAAGGAAAACCTGTGAACCTGTCTATAATCAGGCAACGATTTTAGAAATAAATGTGGTGAAGTGACAGGTTATGTACAATGTGCTACAAATTTTGGGATGCATATATTTATGCATATGGTTAAATCTTTGGCCCTATATGTAAACATAAAAAACTAGCAATCCTTTTGAAATTAAATGTTTTAAATCATTCCATTTCAGCTTGGTTACAGAATACTAATCTCTATCCCTGTAAAAGCAGGAATTTACTGAAGGAACATGGACAGATCTTTAGTACTAGAAACCTGAGCAGTGTCCGTATAATATTGTGCATGCTATTTAAATAATCCATGAATTAGTCACACATTTATCAGCTTAACATTGTGCTATTCCAAAATCACACTGGACAGCAAAGACTGAATCCCATAAACATTTTTCCCAAAAGCTAATACATGAGAAGGCTTACTGAGGCCTTTTTTTTAAGGGAAAAAAAGAAACAAAACCCACCAAACCCACAGAATCCAGAAGAATAGTGAAAGGTTTCTTGAGAATATTTTGAACTGGTTTTAAATTTTTATATGTCAGTATTAATCTCAGCTTTCACTAAAGTGCTGTTGTCCATTATGTACTCCATTACTTAGGATTTAGATCCCATACTGATTTGATGTGGAAAACATGGAGATGACTCTTTCCCAGGAAATAAAAGGGTAGGTTGTTTTTTTTTTTTTCCTTGTCCTCTACTATGCTTGCATAAGATTGCTGCAATCACAAAGCAGCATTTTCAGCATATATCTTGATGAATCCTGTAGTTCCATGGCTGTGTCTGACCTGACACAAGTAATCTCATGAGCTATGGGAAGCAAAAAAAGAGTTACAGGTCTGTGCCAGGTATTATTTATAAAACTAATTTTCTTGCCAATAGCTGCAATGATCAGCTCTTCCATGCTGTGTGGTGGCTGCAGTTGTATTACACGTGGGTTCTGTGAGGATGCCTTAACTGCCTGAAAATCATCCTAATGACTTCAGAATACCTGCTTCATTGTCAGATAATTATCACGGTGGACTTGTTAATTTTCAGGCTTAATTAGATGCTCTGAAAAGTATCAGTCTCCAATTAGTGTCTGTGACATAAAATCTGCAAAGTACTACAAGTATAGTAATGGGTATTTATCTTTCTTGAGCTGGAACTTCTGTAGCCTGCCCTAGCTCCTCAGCAGTGCTTTCTGAAGACTTCCCATGGCCAAGGCCAGGAGCAGTGTCTAGGACACCTGGCTTAGCCTTGCTGTCTCAGTAACTTGCAGTGAACAAACAGCATCCTTCTCACCTTTGCAGAATAAAACATGACATGAGTATGCTGCTTTAAAGCTTCTTATTTTGGATCGTATTAGAGTTAAACCTGGTGACAGAGTTTCAGGCTTGTTACAAGGGCATAGTTGCAGTGCTTTGTTTTTCTTTCCTTTTTTTTGGTAATGGTTTTGCTTTCTTCTGAAAGTAACAAATGAGATAATTTCAGTGTCACTCACTGTAACAGTGCCTGTACTATATCTCCTGCTAATGATAAAAGATCCAGATTCTGTATACTTGACCATTGTGTTAATAACAAACTTCTGACTACTGAAACATATACCTCTCTTGATTTTAGCCTCAATTTCATGTCTAAGTTCACATGTTCATGTGAAACTGGAGTTAATTCTTTTACTGGAAAGTGGGAATGTGTTGGCCTGAAGCATTTTGCTTCACTGGGTGTGTCTTTTCTTTCCTACATTACACCTATGGAAGACCCAGTTTTTTGGTTAGTTGTGGGTTTTTTGTTAGGGTTTTTTTAAGCTACAAGTAACCTCAGACATGTAGTTTAAAAACCAAATAAATAAATAAAACCCTGTCAGCTGTGTACAATGGTTGTGGACACAGAAAATACCTTGGTGCCTGCTGAAATCATTAGGAATCTTCTCCTTAACCCCAGTGAACCAGTCATCCTCTTTATACTTCTTTGGACCTCAAAACATGGCTCTGACCAAGGAGTCCCTGCTTGTGTACGCCTCAGGAATCAGAGACAAAGAATATGCTTCTTGAAAACATTTTCTGCTTAAAAATCCTAAGGGGTCTTTTTTTTATTAAACAAAGCTGAAAGGATGAAGTTGGCATTTGATCTGTGCACGTATTGGGTAGCCTTAAATAGGTAATGGTGCTCAGCTCCCTTGTTCAGTGTGCTGGAGGTGACTTCTTTGACCTGAGTATTGTAATCAGCTGTTTCCACAGCAGAGACCCACCACACACATCTTAGTACCAGGCCCCCCGTGGAGAAGCAGTGGTTGAGTGCTCTGAAGTAATGGATTTAATCTCTGCATAAATCTGGAGTTCTGTAGATAAACATTTCAGCTAAGTTCCAGCTCTGTGCTCTCCTCATGCAAGCAGAGGATTCTCTCACTGCTTCAGCTAGGTGTGTCTTTTGTGGTGTTCTTATTAGCCTGGTCACAAGTCCAGTGTTAAGCTGCAAAATAATGTGTTCTCTTTCTTCATAACGTTGTGTTTTCATCCATCCTTGTTCCAGCTGCTCATTACTCTTTTCCAACAGGCAATAGCACAGGATTTGAAGGATATCTTTGTCTCTTTGCTCTGCTAGATTAAAGTTTAAAAAAAAAGGGAAAAAAAAGGAAAATATCCACACCTTCACCCCACAGATTACTTTTCTCAAGTAATGTAATGGGCAGTTTTGGTGTACAGTAGCAAAGTCACTTGAAGAATTTTATGAGGTTGCTTACTAGAGGTTTGGTTCTGAATCCCAAAGTGCTTAAAATGAGTTAGGCTGAATTCACAGCAGGAAAAATTTCTAGGTAAAAATGTGTTAGCAAGTGGTACTGTGGTGGTTGAGTTTAGTCCCTATGACTTCCTGTATGGAAGGATATAGAGAGATAGGGAATATGTGAGAAACTGATATGGAAAGGAATGTAAGAACTAATCAGGGAGCATGAGAAAAGAGATTTCAGTTCCTTTTCTGTGGAGGAATTGCAAAATGAAAGAAATGGGAGATAAAGAAGCACAGATGCAGAAGATGATAAATACACCTTCTTGGGAAAGGCAAAATGCTAGATAAACTGGGATGACTAGGATAAAATTGCAATTGATCGAAATAATTTGGTGTCATTCAACTTAACCTGTGGTTACTGTACGTCAAAACAATTAATCTGGAAAAAGTAGACATGTCACTGTACTGCAAAGCAGCCCATTTTCAGGGCTCCTTTTGAGAAGATGAAATACACTGCTATGCTAAAAAGGCATTTTGGACATTGTTTAATATTTCAGTGTCTTTGTATTACAAATACAGTTAAGCTTGCTTTTTCTCTTTTGTTTTGACCTTTTTTCAGAAATGAAATACCAGTCAAGAACTATGACTGACTTGACATGTACTTCAGTTACATAATCATTATTATTATTATTTGATACTTTTAAACAATGTTATTTACTCTGTGTTGAGGTTTTCTGTATAACACAGATTTCTAAAATGGAATACAGTTTATAATTTCCTCAGAATGTCAAGTAAAAAACAGTTATTCTCAGTAGTAAGAAAATGTGGCTTTTTGGCACTGGAACATGTCTGTTAAAGTTTCCCTAATTCAGACCACCTGCTAGTCTGATGTATCTGTATTTTTGCTATTTATACCTGGTGTGTGGGGGAAATATGCTTGTGTAGTTTGCATTGTGTGACATTGCAAACTTTAGCTTCCCTCCTTTCATGGCTACTGTTTTAGGCACAGTTGTTTTTTGAAAACATTTGCATGAATCTTCATTTTTTTGGCATCTCCAAGAACATGGGATACTGGGAAACACACCTAAAGTAGCAGTGATATTTCTTGTGAGGTTAGCTGCTCTTTTCAGTGCTCACATTATTTTAACAACAATTGAGTTTTTTTCTTTTGGAAACCCTGTAAATATGAGTACACCACAAGGCAGTTGTGTGATTTAGCTTTTCTCTATTATGTTAATAATTTTTTTTCTTTCTGTTTGTTAGGTCGACAATTTAGAGATTACAAAAATAACAATGGTAAGACAGTTGACAATGAAGTAGTACTTTACTGCAGTTGAAGTAAGAATGTGGAGACTTAAGCAAATTTCTGAGGAACTCAAGATTGTATCTTCCAAGTTCCAGTCTTGGATTATGGCAAAATGTTACCTCAGAGTTACATTCACGTATGTTTTCAGTCTTGAAAGGGTCCAAGGTTCATCTAATGTGATGATGTAATCTAATCATCTGTACTAGGGCAACATTTTGCTGATGCATTTATATGCAAAAGAAGAATTTGGAAGACGTTACATATATATATATGTAAATATATATGTGTATATAGATATGTATATTTATATCTAAAGTCTTCCTTAAGAAAAGTTATTTTTCTGTAGGATGACTTTCCTTTCAAAGCAGTAATTCCTATTAAGGGTGTCATGCTGTTGCTATATGTTCATACAACATATAACAGTATAACAACATAGTTCTTGTATAACAAGAAATTCTGTGCATGCTTCTTATGTGTAAGAAGCAATCACAGAATCATATAGGTTGTTACAAACCTCTAAGATTAAGTGCCACCCTTGACTGGTCATCACCTTGTCAACTAGACCATAGCACTAAGTGTCACATCCAGTTGTTTTAAATACACTGTTTTAAAACTGAAGTATTTGAAGTATTGCTCAGCCCTAATGCCATGCTGTGTGCATCTTCACTTTATTTTGCAGTGAGTCTATAATGGAAGGATAAGCCAAACAGCCCCACAAATCCATACTCCTTAAAAGTTTCAATTAATTTTAGATAATGGACTGGAAGAGAGAATACAAATAGGACAAAAGAGAAAAAATATGTTTTTTTCTTTTGTGTGTTGTGGATTCTTGAGTTTTAAATGTGCAGTGTCCATATAAATTCTCAGAGCCTCTACATTACATTGAAGCTTATTTGGAGCAGGGATTATCCATGATGACTTTTAGGATGGACCCTTAATTCTCATTGTGGTATAGAGCAATAGAAAAAGTATTTTTAGTCAGACAGCTCCTCACCGGCTCTGTGACTGGATGATCTGTATCTCTATGTTGAATATTCTACCATTGTAAGTTTTAGTGGTTAAAAAGTAGCTTATTTTTATAGAAGTAAGGAATTTGATGCCTCAGCTTGTTCCTTTTTAAATTGCGCAATCTTTTTGATAAATCAATCAAACTCTATCTTTAAAGGCACGATAATTTTTTTGGTTTATTTTGGGTGGTTTTGGTCTCTGAAATTCTTTTAGATGGCCAGAGGGAGATGAAAAGTGTAGAGGAAGTGAATAAACACATAACGAAATAGAGATGATGTTTGCTGCTGAGTTTACTTTATGCAATATTGAATTAGGAGGCAAGTCAAATTCAGAAGTGCTGACTTCAGTTCACTTAGGTCTGGGAAGGGTAAGCTGAAGCACAGTGGTAAGATTGCATTGTGGTTTCCTTGTATTGTTATTAGAAAAAGAGGTGCTGCAAACTGTGAAGACCACAATACTTACAGTAGAATCAAAAGTGAAGAATTTCTCTAAATATTTTTTCATAGACAGATAAAGAATAATGAGTACCTGACAGGCAAAAACCAAGAAATAAATATAGAAGATGAAAATATTGCTTTGATAGTACTGGAACAAAGAAATTTAATCCAAGGAAGAACTAGTGAAAACAGTACTGTCAGAGAGGACTGTGAAACCATGTGGTAGTAAAGAAAGACTTTTTCAACTTCCAGAGATGCTGGGCAGTTGTAACTTCCCTCATTGAAAATATGGGACTCCAATGAGTTTGGTTTTGGAGCTAGATGCTATTATGACTTGGATAAAGTTCAAAGGAAAGTTGCAGAGTTATTTATAGCGAATTAGGAGCTGAATATGTGTATTTTAGCAAAGCAATACCTAAGGCAAATGTAATAAACCTTAAAACAATTGAAATTGCTTCAGTTCTTGGGAAAAAGGAAATTTATTTAGGTGGGTGTGAGAAGAAATGGTAGCTAGACAGACAGGAAGAAAGAAAAAAAATGAGACATTAGTATGAGAAATAAAATGCAGTTTGAAAAAATACATGAAATTATGTGGAAATTTTCTGAGTGAAGTGGAAAATCTATTTACTGGAGAAATTTGCAACTGCACATGTTTTTCTTCGTTTCCGTTTTGCCTGAAAAGAAGTAGGAGGGCAACTGTTGTTCTGCCCTCTGAACTTGCAGAGGGACAAGTTCAGTTGTCTTTATCTCAAAATGTAATGAGGCATTAATACTTGGCACTTCACCTTCTAAGTCTGCAGAATAACCCATAGCTATTTGAAAAGGCCTAGAGAACTTGAGAGCTCTTAAACAAACGTAGTTCAGGCTGTCAGTATACAGCAGCTTGAAAAGTGACAAATTGTCCTGCTAGCTTGCTGAATGCACCTGGGAAGACCTGAGGTTGTTGAGTGATGGGTTGAAGATGCATGTTCCACTTCCCTCAGAAGACTGCCAAATAATTTGATGTATTTTTTCAAACTGCCAAGCAGTAGCTCTGTGAAAGCTTTAAGCATCCCTACGTCCATTTTCATTCCCATAAATGCTGTTTTCTCCTCCCACGTGTGCTGTTCAGAATTGGTCCTGAGGCAGCAAGTGGTACAAAAGACAATTCTTACTTCAGTTTCCAGAGCTTTTTGGTTTAGCCCCTCTGATCAGCCTTGCAAGATTTGACTGTTGAAAGCTCCTGGGGAGTTGCAGTAGGAGAAGGAGAATTAAGGGAGTTGCAAACAATGAGAAAAGCTTACACAAACATATATTGAAAAGGGGAAAATTATCCATTTTCTCAGGGTTGCCTCTTATTGTTTAGGAGTTTAGGAAGTCCTGCTCTATTAAAAATTCCTTTAAAATAATTTTAAAGAATGTTAAGCTGATGGTGAAAATGGTGAATGCCATTTTTTTCAAGAGTGATTTAAAATGAAGATTGTAATGTGACTTAACAGAGAGTTGTAAATTCCATGACGTTATATCAGCTTTCCCTTTTTTATCAACTGTTGCTTTCAGTGAAGCTGCTGATAATTATTTGAGGGTCTAATAGCAGGATGGGGGTATCTGAGAGGTTAGTGATTTATGTTATTCCCTTGAGACCCCTACTAGCAGCTGAAATTACCTAGCTTTCTACATTGGTGCAACTTTTTGAAATGCAGAGTGTGAGATGGTCTGCATGAATGCAAACCCATACGTAGTCACTCTGAGTTCTTTGAACAACAATATTGCAGAATCAGTTCTGAGGTGGATGTTTTAAGCGTTTTCTTCCTAAAGTGAGAGAAATCTGAAATATATCACATTTATTGAACTTGGTCCAGAACGGTATTTGCATGTACAGTGTAAGCAGTACTGCAAGCTGAGCATCTGTTTAAAGCATCCCTTTTAGAGTCTAGTAAAAGATGCTGTAGAATGTAAGATGGCCAAATATTAAAATAAAAAAAAATCAGCAGCAACAAGCACAATATCTGGAGAACCAACAGCTTTCCTAGTAGTAAAAATCATGTCTGTTGAGGCCTTAGTCCCTAGGGCACTATGAAAGAATTACAATTATTTTTTTTTTTTTACTTTAAGCTCATGTCACTCTGAATGTTAAAACACAGTTAGTTAGAAAATGCATAATTTTGTGCTGCTGCTTTTGGTATTAATCCCTGTTTCATGATAAGTCATCATGAAATTTTCACAAACGTAGTGTAAGATTTAGCTGTTGTAGTACTTGCTGCAATTTCCAGTTGCCAGTTGATACTGCTGGGACTAAGCATGATCTGAGCAAGCCGAACATTCTCTTTTTAGGGACACTGGCAGCAAGGAGAATATATTGATGTGCATCCAACCTTTCTCCATGTGGCACTGAACCAAATGCAAGGTGTATATGAACTGCTTATTGAATGTAAACATGCTAAAATTACACTAATGTGTTCCCCTAGAGAAAGTGGCTACTGACAATCCCATTTTCTAGCCTGTAAGATGATTTCAGTGATGTTTGAAATCTCAATAATATATTTATTTTGTGAAAGTTCAGCAGTAACTGAGCTGATTTGAGGAAATACATTTTCAAAAGCCATAGGATAAATTACTGCATGTTTAAAATCTGACTAGGATTAGCCATTTTTCCTATAGCAAAAAATAAAATTATAAATATATGCATTATTCCATGTAGAACATTATATGCAGCTATTAAAAGCACAATCCTTTAAAAAAGAGTGAATTAAGTAATATAGTTAGTATAAAAAGCTAAGATAGGTGGGTGTGAATTAGAATTTAATTACCTGAAGTATGATTCTCTTACTGTCTGCTAAGTAAGCTGAAGCTTTCAGTAAAGGGATTGGTGTCAGTATCCTAGTGAAGATTCCTTTGTAGGAAACTTCATTGCAAAGTCTATGCCTATAATAGCAATCACTAATATTTAGATGGTTTCTTCCTTTTTTCTTTTTTTTCTTTTCAGGAATAGTTGAGTTCCTGGCAATTTGGAATATGTTCTCTTGTGTTTATTATTTCAGCACCCAAATATGCAGAGGGAATAACAGTATTTTCCTCTTTTGAGCAATGCTGCCTTTAAATGCCTCTCCAAGAACATTAAAACAGGAGTTTCTTGGATGCTATCATGAAACATTACTAAGTAGCAAAACAAATATGTTGGATTAATTGTGTGCTTTTTAGTCTCATGAGCTGTTAACTGTTGGAGATATTTTTTGCCTTTAAAGCTGTTTTTAGCTTATTGCTTATGCTACATATACTAGCACAAACATGGATTCAAATTCATCTGCAAATTATCTAGATAATTTTGAAGTGTGAAGTTCTCTAAAGGAGCTGGTTAATAACTAATGCCAAGATAATTGTGACTAGAACTAGGAGAGTTTGGTGATTATTTGACAGAGTAGTCAGCAAAATCAGCAAAAGTATTCCAAAGGTTTGCAATCCAAAACCATTTTTAATACTTATACCAGATGTTCAGATTCTGGTAATACTAATTAATAACTATAAAGATGTTGCAGGGGAAAATTTTGTAAAATAATTATTTAAATCATGTATGCAAACCGTACTGTTTATTATTCATGCCATTATTTCTTGTGTTTTATACCAGCTGCAAATAAGTTTATTCACTCCAGTTTTCCTGGTTGTACGATGGATCTGCTTACCGTCTTGTTCTGAATCTCTTTGACACTTAAGCAGCTTCTCAGGCTTATTTGAAGATAGCCTTTTCAACAGCCTTTTGGAAATACATCCACAATCTCAAAAAGGAAAGGATTAGGCATCATTAAGGGTTCAGTGGACCATTCAAATTTAATTTGAACGATTTCAGGTTATCCTACCTTTTATCAGTAAAATGCTCAGATATGCTAAGACTGACTTTTAAGAAATATAAGTTCTAATTGGAAAGCAGGAGTTATTGAAGTCAATGTTGAAATGATACCTGCCTCCCTCAAACTTCAAAGAACAACCTTTGTCCTCCTCTCAGGCTTTAATAACTATAAATCAATCAGTCTTTCCAATATTTTTTCTTCCAACTCCTCACCGTGTTCAATTATAATGCAACTCAGTTAAAGAAATTTACCTTGCTTCTTACATTTTCCATTTAGGAGTGTGGTTTGGTTGTGTGCAGTGTGGGCAAAACCTGGGTTACTGGGAATGGCTCCTTCTAATTCAGAATATCTAGAATTTAAAAAAAAAGTACTTTGAAAAAAAAAGGTAAGACTTTTAAACAAAAAAAGTAAGGAAGATTTTTACTCTCTTTCAACATATTTGTGATTCTATATCTTGAATTTTTTTCCTTTTAATAAAAATGCATAATACACCTATTCTCTTGCAAAATTGCATCTTTTGAGTAGCACTTCTTCAAATGTAGATGAAATAATATTGATCAATGATGTGACTGATAACAAAATTATTCTGGGCTATAAGCAGATTAAGAACACAGTGTGGAAAGAAGCAGTTTAAAAGGCAGTAAATTGAGAACTTCATGATGGTACATAGTTCCAAATGGATAATCCAACTCTAAATCTTCTGGTGAGACTGTGTTTCTGTTCTTTGATTTATCTGTAACAACCATTTTTGAGTGCCCTGCTTGACTGAAGCAGTCAGTGTTTTTTAAGCATATTTGTTTTTTGTTCAGACCTAAATGTTTTGCAGATATGATCTTTATTTCTTATTTTGCAAAGCTCTGTGTTATAAGTTTTTTGTTTTGTTTTGTTTTTCTTTTTATGTAATACTTTGTCTGATATGTGGTGGGTGATACAGTGGCAGTTAGGCCACAGATCTTAACAGTTGTATATCACAAATTCTGCTGATGGGCCATAAGCTCAGTGTTTTAGCATATACCCACTAAAAGATGTTTCTGAGAAATTCTGCTTTTTAGGTAGGCTAGAATTATCTAAAGTAAAATGCAACAACTTCCATTAACTGCTTTTTTTTGGTGACTTTTTTTATTAAGTTCCACCCATATTTTGCTGTATCTGAGGATAAAGGGGGTGGGGATGGAAAGACAATGCTCAACATTCAATGTTTTCTGAATTATCTGTGTATATGTGGTGGGTAGAACAAATCACACTTCTTGAGAATTCCTTCTGCAGGGATTCTCTGAGCAATTTAGAGATTATTGGAAATGATGAGTAAAATTGCAGGTAAGAGGTCTAGTGACTTGGCTTTCTGTTGCTTGTCTTAGAGCTGATGAGAATAGTTTTTCTGCAGAAAGGTGCCTTGCAGACAGAGGAGACAGAGCTTTCTAGAACTGTTACTGACTTAGCTGGAGGATGTGAGAGTTGTGGGTTCTGGCTAGAGGCAGTGGACATGACTGGAATCCCCTTGAGACCAGAATTATGATCCCCAGCTCTGGCCTTCCTTGTTAAATTTAGACAGCAGCTCAGTCTTGTCCTCTAATTAGAAGTATCTGAGATGGGCGAGCTTGCTGTTCGAAGGGAGTGTGGTAATGCAGTCATTGCTATGTTGGAAAGAAGGACTTCAGTAGTTTAGGCTAAGAATGGCTGTTTGTGGTCAGTGTGCACAGGCCTGGTACATTTGAAAATGACATGGCAGTCCTTGCTGGATGTAAGGAAGATGTTTATGTTAAATAGCATCTGATGTGTGTAAACCAAATCTGAACTTGGTGCTTCTTATAACTGTTTAAATTAGAAAGTAAAATAATAGATTAACGTCCCAAATAACATTTTGCTCTGGTTTCTGGGACTTCTTGGGAACATGGAGATAATGTTCTTTGAGGCAAAATCTCCTTTTAAGGAGAAAATTAAAACTAAAAAAGCACAACTCCCCATGCATGTTGGCAGAGTTAAGCGTAGTTGGATGGCAGAAAAGTTTAGGGGGGGCTTTGTTTTGTTCTAAAGTGATGCGAATCTATGGTTCATTTCAGTAGAGTTACCAGGGCTTTATTTTCTGTCCTGTACAGGGTTATCCAGGAATCTCAGGACAAGGTTTTTCTGCATGGGCTAGTTTGCCCTTCTGAGAAGTTAATACAGGGCTCTGTGTGCTTAACTACAGAGCAGACTTAGTCTGTCATTTATAAAAGGAGCCCATGTATTCCTGAGAATACTTTGAACCCAAGCTCAAATATTGTTTGCACAGGAGACCACCACCCCTTTTAGTCAAACACTTGGTGAAAGAGAAGAGTTAAGATTGTTTGTTGTCCCCCTTCCCCCATTTGGAGGAGAAATGAAATACTCTTATCTTCAAAGCTTGAAATAGATTTGAGGCAAACTCTCTGAAGGGCTGTATTTCCATCCGCACTCTTCTTCAATACCTGCATTCCTCACACTGCTATCAATGCTTGGTGCTGCAGTAATAAAACTGCAGAGATTGCAAGCCTGTGGGATTTATTTTTAATAGGTTTTGAATCAAATAATTTATTTTAAACAACTCTTGGTTAAAAATACTATAAATATTGATTTGGAGACATCTGCCTAAAATTAATAGGCTATAAATAAAGTGGTTCTTTAAACAGATGTTTCTTAGCCTATAATTTCTCTAGTTGGTTTTTAGGCCCTTTTCATATATGGCAGCTAAATGTCAGTGAAGAAAGCCAGTCATGTGTATTGCATTTTATTTGTGAATTGTATCTCAATATCTTGTCAACACTGAATGTGTTTTTGTGGTTAAATAATGTGGTTTTTTCATTATAGGCAGAAAAAAATATGTAGTTAGTTATCTTCATCAAGCTGAAAAGGAACAGGCACAATGTCTGTCCCGCTTGGGTAAAAATAGGACCAAACAATTATTTCTTTACTGTTCCTGATCTCCTTTCTCACCCAAGAAAAAAATCTAGTTCCTTGACCTTCTAAGAATCGTATCCTATATAAAGTGTAGCAATAGTTGGATGCACTTTGGCATGTGAGGCAGCCTTGTATGCAAGGTACCTTATTTCTTCCTGAAAGGGAAAAGTCTGGAAGAAGAAGTGGTGCCAACTCTCATATTTTACCATGGTTTCCTACTACTAGGAGTATTCATCCGAGTATGAGATGAGCACTCCTCAGTGATTAAAACATGCAATGTTCATGTTAGCTTATATTGAAAGATGTTTCTTTCAAAATACTCTTTTGGAGTGTTGAAGAGTGTCTGATTATACAGGTTTGGTAGGCTAAGCTGCGCAGTATCACAAATTCTTGGTTTAGTATTGATAGCAACATAGTATTTTGTTGTGTTTTAAATATTTGTTACATTACTGCAATTATCGTTCATTTCCCACCTGGAGTAGCGCATCCAGCTCTGGGTCCTCAGCACAGGAAGAACAGAGTGAGTCCAAAGGGTCACCAAGATGATCAGAGGACTGGAGCACCTCTCCTCTGTGGAGACAGACTGAGAGAGATGGGGCTGTTCAGCATGGAGAAGAGAAGGCTCCAGGTGGCCTTATTGCAGCCTTTCAGTGCCTGAAGGGAGTGTACAAGGAAACTGGAGAGGGACTTCTCACAAGGGTGTGTAGTGATAGGGCAAGGGGGAATGGCTTTAAAATGAGAGTAGGCTTAGATTAGATATAAGGAAGCAATTCTTTTCTGTGAGTGTTGAGGCACTGAAACAGGTTCCTCAGAGAAGCCATGGCTGCCCCATCCCTGTCAGTGTTCAAGGCCAGGCTGGATAGGGCTCTGAGCCACCTGGTCTATTTGAACATGTCTCTGCCCATGGCACAGGGGTTGGAGCTAGATGATTTTGGAAGTCCCTTCTGACTCAAACTTATCTATGATTCTATAGTTGTTTTTTTTTTTTTAAAAATGCACAGGTTGGGCAAATAAGATATTTTGGTAATTCTAGACTAGGTTGATTTTTGTGCCTTGGAGGAACTGCAACATGGGTAAATCACTTTGTCTAACAGTGATGCAGTTAAGAAGACATTGTTTATTAACACAATAATTTTTATTTTTGTGAATCTTCCCGTGTTATTGTGCCAATTTTTACTGAATAAAGACAAGATACTCTTTAAATACAATTTGATGTAAAGTAATTAGCAGTGTAAAAATCAATGTCATTCTTATCCATAAGATTAGTCTGTCACACAGGATAATTTTTTTTATGGAAAAAAATATGAAATATTGGAAGAAATCAAAAGAAAAATCTGCATATACGTGCATAACTTCCTTTTTTTAAAAAAACATGAGCATAAGCATGTTCAGAGGCCTGTATATGCCCTGTCTGAGAAGTGGCTAAAGGTAAACAGATTGGTAAATATGAAAGAGAATAAGCATAAACTCTTTATGAATTCTTTCCCAGGCTGTAGCTCATGAATCAGAGGCAGTTTCTGTGCTAGTGAACTTCTATTCTGGTAACATGTTCAGCCTTCAGTCTACTTCACTCTGTGTATATTGTCAGCACCCACAGTACTCAGTTGTAAAGATGTTGTCTTGGTTTTGAAAGGGAAAGATGGAACTTCTCTTGGAGCAGAGAATGTAAACCCCTTCCCTGCCAGATTATTTTAATTTTGCAATTAGGGACTTTCAGGCAAAGATATGGGAGTAGGAGTAACAGTTCTCTACTAGGAATTAAAAAAACCCCAAAAAACCAAACAAATCCCAAACAAATGTAGTAGTATAAAAAACCAAGCAAGCAAGTAAACAAAAAGTCCTGGAAAAACCCTGACAGGATCAGGGTCATGACCAGACACCCTGTTGGTCAGGGTGTTGGAAGCAGCCCAAATAAATCCTCCTGGAGTAATAGATGTGGTTCTGTGGAACAGAGATGGTCTTGTAGAAAGTCCAGTGATGGCGAGATGGGTCTGGTTTTCCTCCAGGGATCCAGTGGGAAGAGAACTGGGTGCTTGGTGTTTCCGAGTCTCAGTTTTTATCTAGTCAGGAACAGTTGGCTCCCCCCACACTGGGTGGAGCATCTCACAATGGGATGATGTAATGTGTCGTGTCATGTCATTGGTGAGCCTTAATGGCCCATTAACAGAAGATATTCCCCAGAGGATGGACGGGTGGTGAAAGAGATAAGAAACACTGCCCCACCTGGTTTTAACTGCTGGCCCATTATCAGAAGGCATCTGCCCCCCTCCCCCCTGGAGTTACAATAGATAAAGAAAAAACCATCTCCTCAACTGCTTTCAGATGAAATAGAATACACATTTTGGTTACATAACCCAAGACAGATGTTTACAGGTTAGCCATGCATTTTTGTAAAGAATTGCTTTTTTTGGTTTTTTTGAGCCTACTGCCAGCAGTTGCTCAGTGGTTGGACCCCTCCTCACTCACCTTTTTTCTGTGAACCTTGTGCTATGACAGAAGCCTGTCCATTTTATGCACCAGTCTTATCCTAAGGGAATGGAAATACTTGAAGGACACAAGCCTTGCCATACTCTTAGCTGCCAATTCGGTGTTCCTGTGGATGTTCCTGTGCCTGGCCCTGCTCTGCAAAATTTGTGTCCCTTCTAGCTTACAACTGACTCATCTACTGTGGCCCTTAAGAGGAAAAAAAGCATTCTTTGAGTTTGTGTTGTTTTGCCTTTTTTTTTTTTTTCTCTCCAGTCTTATTTGTCAATCTGGTTGCACATGACGATATAAGTGAATGTTTTTTGTGGATCACTGGGAAGGAGTGTGAGGCTGGTGAAAATATATATTAATGTAACAAATCTGACTTGTGGAATAGCAAATGGCGATGCTGTGAAGGGTGAGTGCAGGAGTAAATGTCCTTGAAACTTGACCTTTACCTTGAGTGAGGATGGCTGAAGCACTGTAGCAGTGAATTTGCAAATTCCTGTGTTTGTAATACATATCCATTAAAAAGTGGAGAATGGGAAGGTTTTGTAGACTGCTGTATGGATGTGTTGTCAGGTTCCTTTCTTCAGTCATTCATAGCATAAAATTTGCTGGAAATGCTTTTGGGTTTTTTTGCTGTTCTGATGCCAGGAGCAATGATCACAGCATGACCTTTGGGGAAGCATGCTAAAAGGAAGAATCATTAACCTCCTTCGACCATCCCACTGAAGGCCAGCTTGAAGAGCACTATAGTTTGTAGTGCCACAAAATTGGCATTTCCATCACTTTTCTCAGCCCTTTCACTAATAGAGTATGGATGCACTGAATGTCTGTGGGACAACAGATGCCTTCCTGCTATAATCCTTTAAAGTTACCTCACTTTTCCTTTTTTATGACCATTTTAATTTCAAGGAAGCAGAAATTTAACAAAAGCTTATTGAAAAGAATTAAAGCCTTCATGTGTTTAATGAAGCGTAATTTACTATTGCTGCCTCCCTAGGCCAGCTTGTTTTGTCTGCTCTTTGGAGTGCTACCCTGTAAAGAAATCTAATACTTTGCAGTTGCTTGTTAATCACTTCATTTAAATTTGGCTATAAATTACCTTTGGCTCTATTACAAAGCTTTCAGAAGATAATCAGAAGAAAACAAGAGTCAGGAAGAAATAATAGCAGTTTGTTTTTATTCTATAAATCTGCTTTACTGCCAGCTAGCTGGGTATTGTGTAGGAAAAGAGATGAGTCCAAAGAGTGATAGAATTTCTGGTTGGGACTGCACAGGATTTAATTTAATGTGGCCAGTCTCAAGGACTTCCCCAGCCACTATCAACATAAATTCCTCTGAATTAGCAAAGAGAATCTTTGTTACTCAATATTGTTACAGCATTTTCATCTTTCTCCAACCCAGTTCTATGTATTTTCAGTGCCTTTGATAAGTCTCGTGATCACTCATTTATCGGTCTTTCTTAACATTGCCTAGAGTCATAAAGTTTGTGGCAATGTACAATTACTTTACAATTTATCATGTTGTGGCAATTGCTGGCAGTAAATGTTTGTGGTGGTAGGTGTAAAATTAGATACTGTATCAGTGATTGGAGGAAATAAGATAAATGGAATGAGACAGAGTAGGTAAGTTCAAGAAACTGAACAGTTGAGTTTTGTAGATGTTTCACTTAGAATCTACTAAATAGCCCAGACGCTTTGGTCATTGCTAGAGGCCATATGAAATAAGTTATTATCTGCCCTGTAATGTCACTTTCCAAATTCTCAACAAAAATCTGAGCATAGAAGGATGCATGCAGCTTATGCAAATTAAGATTCCCTGTGTCATTTCAGCTCAAGAAGTGGCATACCTAATGAGGAAACAGAGAGAATTACAACTATTCTGTCTCCTCTCATATCCTTGTGGATGCAGAGAAATGATCCATTTTTGTACTCAGGCCCAGTTAAATGCAAAAGCCATGTATTGAGTGAGTACAAAAATACAGTATCTTAAAAGTGAAGAAATAAGATAATTAGATCACATTACACATTAAAAATAAGTCACATGTTTGTTGTTTTGGGTGGAGTTGGACCAGTGGCAGGTAAGGCTAAGTGAGGGATATTTATTTCTTCTGAAGTTTTACTATATCTCCATTTAGACAACCAGTTATTAGAGAATGTTTTAGGATTTTTGTGTAGGTACAAGTCTCTTGACTGGTGGAACCAATTTGTTTCATTTGTTCCTTTGTTTCACCAAAACATTTCTAAAGCACATTCATTTATGAATTCCATATGACGTGGAACTTTTGCTCTTTGTCCTGGCTATAAATGTTTCAAGAATGTGCCTTTTTCATTTTTAAGCAGCATGCTCTAGGACATTGCTGGTGCAAGGAACACTTATTTCTTGCAACTTCGAGTAAGTCTAGAATTTTCAGAGAAAGAGTTGTATTCTTAGAGTATGTCTTTTTGGCACACTTTTAAGGTAACTTTGACACTGATGAGTGTGTTGGTTGGCAGAACTGGTCACAATTCTGAATCACAGAATGTTGGTTAATTAAAAATTCTGTGAGGTTTAATCATGAGGTTTCTGTTCACTTTTATATTTAGTGTGCATAGAAAAGCCCGTGTGTGAAATTCCAGAAATGTATTCTAGAGCTTTAAAAGGAGAAATTCTGCGGGAAACACTACTCTTCTTTTACTTCTCTGTGTTTAAGTTTTTTTTTTATGTAGTTCAGTTTCTGAAGCAGATTTGAAAGCTGTTGCTTTTTCAATAATAATTGTTTTGTCTGTTTCTTTACTATTCTAGAGAACTTTACAGATTATCTTGCAGGACATTCCTGCATGTTGCTGCATGAAATATCATAAATGGGAAGAACTGTCTTGTACTGGCAGTTTTAAATGTTTTCTTTCGATTACATCTCTACCTTTTTCAATATTTGGTCGTATTGTAAATCTTGTAAATTGTGCAAAATTAAAGACACCAACAATTAAGTAAAATGCTGTTAATGCAGAAAAACTCATTCCACTGCCTTTCACATAGCATAAGCAGTGCTTGCTTTTCTTATTAGGGGGACAGGTATAGTTACTTATATATATAAATATAAATATATATATATTTAACAAAAGAATCTTCCTATCCTTAATGGAGTTCCAAAACATGAAAAAAATTATCATTGTGTAGAGTTCTAAAATAGAGAGGGAGAGAGAATTAGGTTTGAATTTTTGAAAGAATGTAGCCCTAAATTTTTTCTTTAGGGTTTGCACTAACCTATGTTCAGCCAGACCTTGTCTTCATGCAGCTGGCCACCACTGGCTTTTGTCCTGTTACTTGTGTCCCAAGTTACACCTCTATGACCCTCGTTTAGGTTGTGGAAGACTGCTATGAGATGCATCCTTTGCCTTCTTTTCTCCAAGCTTAACAAACCCAGGTCCTTTGGTTTTTCCTCCTGCATGGTTTGCTGCAAACAGAGGAGCACTTTGAGCAGTCCCACCCTCTGGTGCAGCCAGGTGAGTGTTTAGCACTTGTTATTGCAAGGAAACTCACTTGTTCATTTTTGCTGCCCACCATGATGCCCAGGATCCTCCTTGCAAAGCCATGACCTTATCAGTGGTTGCCCCTGCCTGCCCTGGTCTACTTTAAAAAAATCACTAGTAGACCAGCAACAGTAGTTTCAGCATTGTTTCTTGAGGGACCACTTGGTTGTCTCTAAATTAAAAAACAACCAAAAAAGAACCCCCAAACAAATAACAAAATATCCCTCCTAAAACCCCCAAATACCCACTGTATTTTGCCAGCTCTTAGTCTTTGGGGAAACCACTTCTGAGCTAAGGCACTCTTATAAATGTCATCTAAAATTAATAAAAAATAAAGGTTTCTACATAAATTCTGTCAAAACAAAAATTTCCATTAAAATCACTTTATTCATTTATGTGCCTGCTTTTTGTGAATTTCTAAATTTACTTGCGTGATTTCACTGACCTTTGTGGTACTAACTGCAGTCTTTAACATTGAGCACATAAATAAATATTTTCAAAATTGAGGTTGTAAATAATAAGCTGTTTCACAGGGAGAAATATGTCTCATTGATGTGGGTTTTTGTTTGTTTGTTTTGAAGGATTTTGTAAATTTATAGTTCACATAAAAACCTTATTAAGGTCACCATTAACATACCAAGGCATTGCAACAGTGTTTTCTTATTTCAGAATGATCAAAATTAGGAGCACAGAATAATCTACAAAGAAAAAAACTTTTTGCTTATGCTCACTTCAGGAAATAAGACCTGTAAATGAGGATCCCTTACTAAATACCAGACTTCCCCAGCTGCTGCATGCCTTCAATATTAATTTATTTTAGTACCTTTCAAAGGCATTTTTGAATATTTCATATAAACAGATGAAATTTTTCCAGGAATATTTTTTGTCAAACTGCTCTCTGTTGGTGTTTTGGTCTCCTTGTCATCGCTATCTTGCAGTGGAGCAGTTACACCTCTGATTTTCCTCTGAAGGGTCTGATGTTGGGCTGCTGCTAGAAGTGCAATCTGCCTCGTGTCCCCCTGGCCCCCCTGGGAAATGGCAGTTGTGTTCACGTGCAGCCTCCTGGAGACCATAGGCTAGAAGACATTTCCATGTTGTTCAGCTAGCTTGCTAATTCTCATCTTTACTGTTGATCTGTGCTGTTTCACAAATGGCCACTCGAGATCTGAGCAAAGAAAAGTTAGGAATGTTAAATAAGATCAGCAGATTTTGTAGCAGTGAGAGTAGAATTGTTGGAAGGTCAAACTAAAATTTTCACTCAAGTTGAAGGGGGAAGAGAAGGAGGAACAGGAGTTGAACTATTTCACAGCCAGAGTATTGTCATTAGTCTTTCTTTTTTGTATAACAGGTTCATTTAAAAATAACTGCTAATTCATTACTTTTGTAAATAACTTACATTCTTATTCTGTATATTTATGTATTGATTCTCCAAGACAATGTCCAGCCAGACATCAGTCCTTGGTGTGGAGTAGTAGTAGCCAACAGCATTTTTAGCTCTTAGTCTTTAACTTTTCTTCTAAGTAAATGACCAGACCTCACAAGAAAACCACATAAAATCAAGTGTTGAAGCTCTTTTACGTCACATCCATTTTGCCACCACAGTTTCACTTCCAGCAAAGTGAATTATGCTGATATTTCATTTGGCACTGAGAAAAGAGAATAAAAACTTTGAAAGTGCCTCCTTCACATAAAATATTAACACCAGTTTGGTTATGTCCTGATCTGTTGAAAACTGAGACCTGTGCTCTTTTAATGCCAGTTTCTAGATTACTTGAATTCTGACTTTAGACTCTTAAATTCAGGTCTTCTCCAGACAGTACTTCTGATAACCTTTGGAGAGTCCTTCGTAGAGGTACAATAAAGTGTTCTTATATAAAGCTAGAAGCAATGCTGGCATTAACTTGAATCATCTGAGAACCTGAATTTTCCGGAGTTGGAATTGGCAAGACAAGATTGGAATGCACATAATCTGCAACATTTGATTTTCAATTGTGTATTTGTTTAGAATCTTGATATAGATACAGTATTAATTTTAATACTAACCAATAATGCCATCTAATGGCATATTAATTTTATTTAAAGGCTGGAGACATATTAGACAAAATCCAATCTGTCTTATGTCATCTCTAAGCATGAATCCTTTTTGTTGTGGAAATATTACTGTGGTCAGAATTAGGATTTCATTTGGAAAATAACATTTTTTTAATGCTGTTGAGCCAGCCGGTAGGATGAGGGCTATAAGAACTTCTGAATAATGCCATCTGGAGCTCCTGAAGTCTGCCTCAGAAGTATTTGGCAGTTGACTTCATCAGGTCATTATGTCATTTTCAGATCAGTAGAGTGGAAAAAAGTTGGGATTCTTCCAAAATTCTGTCTTTCGATTTGGAAACAGTATTTCTATGTGTTGCATTTTTTTTTTCCCAAAAGTAGTAAAGTAGGATAAAACTGTCAGATGTGCCTGCCACTCTGGTAGAAGCTTGGCAAATATTAAAAGATGAATTTTTAAATTCCCCCCCCCTCCCCTTGAACATGGTGACATACACAATAAATTACGGTCTTTGAAAGTGGAACACCATCTAAACGTACTGTCAAAAAAATTTTAGTGTAAATCTGTCACTGGCTTTGGTAATTTAGCAACAGGATTACAAGAAGAGGTGGTGGCTCTTCCCTTCCCTTTCCTTTAACAGACTTGCATGGGATTTAGGAAACTGATCAGTTCCTAGCCTGAAGAGATTTTCCCAGGATTTTCAAACATCTCCAGTTTCCCATGAGGAAGGTGGCCCTTTGTTGCTGCTAGAAGTGTGTAATGCCGGCCTTCAGTTGAAGCAGAAGCCCAAAGTTGGCTGCATAGTGGTGCAATCTGTGCCCCTCCTTAGCAAGCTCCAGGCAGTGCCCTCCCCATGAGAAGAACTCTTCCAAACACTCTGCTTTGCTCTCCGGTCTGCTGCTCAGCATGGGTGTACTGGGGACTGTGGGCATTGCAATGCTAAAACCTACTTGAGTCAAGTGGGCAGTGCCAGAGTGCTTGTTGCAGGTTTGCACCACCGTGTTTTCTTGTTTTACCCCATTTCTGATGTGCCTGGAATCTCCGTGGGCAGGGAGCCGCTCTGCCCAGCTCATCAGGGAGCTGAGGCACACTCAAGAATTGCAGAATGGGTTGGCTGAGGCTGGAACCAGAGTAGAACAATACTACAGGGCTTGGAGCTAGAGTTTGTTTATGATCAATCCGTGGTTCAAGGAACAAGCCATCTTTTTTCCCTTTTTTTTTTTTTTTTTTCTGTTCTCTTATATATTTAAGGTACTTTTGAACTTGTGCTTTTTGTGACTTGAAAGCTTGAAAAAGATGAATTACTCCAGTATGCTTACTCTTGGAAGCTTCAGCTGCTGCAGAGCGAATGCCAGTCTGCCTGCTGATGGGCACATCTGTTATATTTTATCTGTTTTGTAATCCAAATCTTTCTGAGACCATTTCTGTCCATATACAGTCAATCCAGTTGCGCCATTAGCATTTGAGTACAGATGGCAAGTGTGCTCATAATAACGTTCCTGACTGCAACTTGGATTCTGTGAGACAAAGGTTGGCTCTTGCCGTTTGTGAGCCTTGCAAACACAGAACTATTTAATTTTGTTAGGCTTATGCTGGGCTGTGGGAGGATGTAGTCTGAAAAAGTAGTTTTACTCTGAAGACCTTTTTTTCTTTGAAGATGCTGCTAATTCGGACTGTCTGATATTCCTGAGGAGTGCATCCCACCAGATTTAATCATTATGAAGAATGTGTTAGTCTGAGAGTAATCCCCAGGGACATGGCAGAAGCTGACTATGCATCAGTGAGAACTTGGTGAAAGTTGTGAGAATGACTACAAAAATTGGAGACCTCAAAAGTAGAAGAGAGAATAAATATTTAGACTGGAAAAGCTCTCAGATATTTTAAACAGACTTTTTTTTAAAAAGTGTATTTATATAATACAGCTATCAAAAATTATGAATTTTTACCTATAGTCTGACAGACAAAATTTGGTAACAGCAGGATGTTAAAATCCTGTCAAATTACCCTTGTTAGAGCATAGGAACAGCACCAAAGCAGTACAGGACATAAATATCCTATAATTAATCTTTAAAATTTTAGGAGTTCTGCTTCTGGGAGTTATTTAAATAACAAACAAAAAACAAGACCCCAAAAGCACAAGCAATCTCATTATCTGATAGTAATGCAGCCAAAAGAGAAATGACATTTGCTGTACAAAGTATCTACTGAGGGTAATTTGTCACTAGCAGCAGCCATTAGTTAACACTGTAAGCGCCACTGTGACTCTGACTAAATAGCGCTTGTTAAGTTTTGTTTAAATACTATAGCAGTAATTATACTGATGTATATTACAAGCTTCAGCATGAAAGTGACTGATTATATGCCTTTTACAGAGGAGATGAAAAGTGAAAACATAGTAGTTAATTATGACGTAGACTTTTCATGGCTTGCACAGCTGTATTAAGAGAATGAAGACAGCTGCAAGAATAAGCTGCAAAAATAGTCTGTTTAGCTTGCCTGCTTCCTAAATACACACATGTCCTTCTGGAGGGAGGCACCTGGTATGGAAATGGTTCATCTTTGTATCTCTTCAAAAAGCACTCCCAGCACCTTCTTGGTGGCTGCAGAAGCACCCAGAGAGTGCTAATTTAAATTAAGAAATATTGAACACCTGTACACTTGCATGTACGGAGTGATCCTCCATCCTGATATTTCCAAGTCCCAGCAATAGTTTGGTTTCACTGCATTTAAGACTTACCAGTGACAAGGGTAGTTATGTAGAAAGAGAAAAGAAGGTGAACTTGTAAGAAGAATACCTAAAAACACCTTTCTGAAACAAAGACACAGTGAATAAACTTAGAGTGTTACTGTTTTATGAGCCATAATTTGAAGTTGTTTGCCTTTGAAGGCAAAGTCTTTTTGATCTATATTCTGCTGTTGATTAGATTTTTATCTTTCAAGAGAGATGAAAGTAGCTTAAATGGATCTGCTAAAACAATGGAAAGCTACTTGAGGGAGGTCTTATTTTGGAAAATAGAGTTAATGTGCCAAAAGTAGGGTAGTAGAACTCTCTTTTTGTCTGTGTAATTTGGTTAAATTAAAAAAAACCTTTAACTTCTGTTCTTAAATGAGAATATCCATGATTTCCGTGGTTTCTTCCTATGTATGAAACTTAATTTGCACATGTAAGAGGAAAACAGAAAATTAGTTTTAAGCCTGAATTTTAAAGCTGTGGCCTTACAAATCAGAAATGTTTCAACTTGTAAAAATTGTTAATTATTGATTAAAATATTTGTACTTATTTCTTATTCATTTGATGGGAAAGGAAGAATAAAAAGTGTTTGGTGAAAACATTTTCTAATTTATTTATTTTTTTCCCCATAAGAGAAAGCAGGAACTCTTTTTTCAAACTGACTTTTTTTTTTTCCATCCCATTCACTTCACATTTTCCAAAATTGAAAGGAGAGCTAAATCATAAACAATAAATAAGGAGAAAGAGTAAGTCTTCATCTTTGTTAAGTAAGAGATTTAAACTCCTGCTTTTGGAAGTGGAAGTGGAAAATATGTGTAATGGGATATGAAAGAGTATAATTCAGGGAGAAAAAAGGCCTTTTATTAAAAATTCATGTATTGAAAAGTTTCACCACTACTGTCAGTGACTGACTGCAGTTGATACTGAATTGTGTCTTGTAAAAATGGTGTTTTCTAAAAAATCAAGAACCAAAAAGTGTAGAACAATATGGAATTAAATTACAAGTTGGTTTTCCCAGCTCAAACTGGTGAGCAATCATGAATTCAGAATTTTATGAATGTTGTGTTACATTTTCACATTTTTACTCTTTTTTTTCTGAATACAGTAGTCAGTAAACATTATTCCACAAACTGAGCCGGTGGCCATTTCAATAATCTTATCGACATTTCATTGTAAAATATAATAATAATAATAATAATAATAATAATAATAATAATAATAATAATCATCATCCTGCCTGTAACCAACCATGTTGCCAGTCAGTACTCTTCAATCAGTGCCCGGTTTTGCTGCTGCAGTGATAAAATTGAGATCCCTCATCATCCATGAAATAGTTTTCTGATTGGAAAACCTTTGCAATCTACTGTTGTTGCAAACCCAAAGAAATGCAGTAAAATTTTTATCTGACAAAGGAAAAAAAGAAATAACTTGAGAGAGATTATATCTGTGGTTTACTTGGACAGAACTACTGCATGGCAACATGTGGAATGGGAAAGGTGGTTGGTTGTAGGGGTTTGCTGCCCTTGCTGTTTCACTGCAATGCTTTTACATTGCTCTCTCTGTTCATCTTTATTCAGTTTCTTTTTTCTTAGGTCCCCACTATTCAGGAGATAGTGACCTATCAAAGTTTTCTTTAATGCACTGTCTGATCTTGGTCACTCATACAGGAGAAGGAGGATACAGCAGGACTGCATTTGTAGAAAAGCTTTTGACAGTTTCTTCCTGTAATCTTAGACCAGTTCTGAGCATTCAGAACTTCTCTGTTAGCCTCACACAGGGCAACTGTTTTACTGTTCCTTGCATTCGTGCTCCCCCTTTATTATTCAGCTGTGTCAGGCTATGCTGCGCATTTATGCTAAAATTCTGCAAGACCACTCTGCATTAAACAATGGGAATTGGTGATGCAGAGTTGGGCAGCTAGCTGCTTTGTTATTCAGAGTCCCTGCATGATACTTTACTCAGAATTTCATCTGGGGGCTAAATGTGCCACAGGCAGGTAGGTGGTCCTTCCTGAGCTATTTAGACAGAACTGTGTGCTTTTCTCATGCCACAGAGTACATATCCACAGGCATCCCCACAAACGTGATTATTTAGAATTGTGCATAGGGTGTTTTTGTGTGTGCGCGTATGCATGGATAAATAAAAGTAATATATCTTACTTTGGCCATAGTATGTTATTGGACTCTGCATAGTAAATGGCAGAAAATATTTCCTGGTTGCTTTCTCTCCTTTCCTTGTTAAAGAAGCCAGTCCTGGGAAAGAGTCTGGCAGATGACTAACAATTAAAGTTTCTTTATCCTTTTTCATTGTTTCCCCATGCATCCATAAAAATGGAGATTCTTCCTAGCTCTTCTTTTGTTGCTGATATATTTGCAAGTATACAAACACTGATATTTGATAACTTTGCATTGAACTTCACAAATCTGATATTTACATAAAACAAAATAAAATTAATCAATGTCCTCTGCTTATTTTTTTCTCTAAGATGTTCTTAATGTGGTGTTATTCTATGCATGAATTAGCACTGGAGTTTTGTTGGGGGTTTTTTTAATTTGATTTTTCTGCTGTGATTTATCAGTATTTCCTTCCTTGCTTAATTTACCTAAAAGGTATGTTATGAATAGAAACAATATGATTCTGTGGCAAAGTAACAGAATGGGGAAAAATTAGAGCTCTAATTTGCCTTAATGAAATAGGAGTGCAGATTTAGAAAAGACTTTGCCAAACCTTGGAAGAGAGCAGGTAATCAGCTTTTATGTAGTGCTGTTATGTACATGTGGATGAAAATAAAAAAGTAAAGTGGGATGAATAGTGAGTTCATAGGGGGGAAAAAAAGCACAAAAATTATACATAAAGTAGTATATTTTGTCATTGAATGAATAAGTTGATGGGCCAACTGGTATTCAGCTTTAAGAACTGAGTTTGACTGAGGGCTCTTTTTGACTTCAGTTAACAAGGCATAGCAGCTGACTTAATTTTTTTTCCACTGAACTGATCTCACAGACATTGAGTGTATAAGCATTTTCTGTATATGAGTAAAAGTACTGGAGGCTTAAATAGAAGCACATATTTGCAGCTGTTTTACATAACATCTGGATTTCATCCACATTACCAGCTGTAATGTACATGGAATAAAAGAGGGAAAGAGAAGAAGAGAAGAATTCCAGTAGATTGTGTCATCAAATGACTATGACTAATTTAAACATTTAGGTATTAATAGTGGTACAGTACTCTGAATTTAAAGGGGGAAAAGAAAGGAAACATCTACCTGCCTTCACCCCCCAGTAATGATAGTAAATAAATGACAGTGATAAAGGAGGATGAAATGAAGTTGTGGTGTTGTCACGTTAAGGTAGTACTAAAATCTAGACATTAATGATGAACTGTTTAGTGCACTTAAAGAAAATAAAAAACCTGCTTTCTTTAGCTTTGGAGGTCATTAAATGTTTTTGGGTTTGGGTTTTTTTTGTTGTTTTTTTTTTTTCTTTGACTTAAGATAAATTCCATTGTACTAAAAGTGTAAGGTTTTTTTATGTTAACAATATAAGACTGGTCTTCCAGCCCAGACTGGTTGGTAATATGAGCTGGGTGAAAAGATAATTACATGCTCTGCTGGAAAAGGGGATGGGATTCTCATCATCTTTCAGGATTTATCTCCATGAGTAGACAGGCACAGTAAGTATTTATCATTAGTTGCTCTTTTTCATTTATAATTGTTATTTTAACTCCTACCTTTTCACAATGATATACAATTATTTTGGCTTGTAACCAGAATTTGAATAAATATTATTAAAGAGAAATTTATAACACAAAAGGAAGTGGCTTTTTGCTCTTCATACAGTAGCTGTAAAATCTTAGGGGATGAATTAAACAAGTCCTTGGGATATTTAATTGGAAATTGCTGATAAGTATTGATGTTGCTCAAAATTTGTTATACTCTTTTTTAGTAGCACTAACAAAAAAAGTTGTCCTGTGAAAGGAATGATGAGAATTGAAAATGAGAACACGTATAACTAAATGCCTTCTGTGAGACCCAGAATATTGTCTTTATGAATGACTTTGGGCTAAGCTGTGAGTAGAGACCCAGATTTGCCAGCTTCTGATCCCTACTAATCTCATTCTGCACCAGGCATTAGCTTGGGGGATATGTGCTGGGGAATGCTGTGAGTTTTCTTGGGAAGGAGGGTGGTTTTGTTATCAGCTTGAATTTTAACAGCAGTCACAAGGAAAGCAAGCGATTCTGCAAATGGATAAAGTGGGTTTACTGTCGTCTGCAGGATGTACCAGAAAACAGAATGAAAGCCCAGTCTTCCAGCTGTTGGGTTAGAGGGAGTTGTATATGAAGAATTGCCAAAATAAAGAAAGAAACTGTGCTTTTAGCCCCTTTATTAATCTATACGATTTTTACTTTACAAAGGTTACTTTGTTTCAATTGGGCTTTTGCCTAACATTTTCCTAGACCAGTCTCTAGAAGTAGTGAGGATAATAAGCAACACTGGACAAAGTGCAAATGCAGAGCCTTGTGGAAACTTCCAGTTCTTGTGGAATGTCTCCTAAACAAACCCTTATCAGTACAGCAAATGTCTTGTATGCCCTAATACCTCTTCATTTTTCTATCTGTTCTCTCACAGTTAAGTACCATTCTTCTAGTACATGAGATAATTACGATGTGGAAAACTGCATCCAGAACAGCTGAAACACTCTGAGCTCACAAGAATGAATATCTGTATCAAGGAGGAATTCTGTTCACTTCAGCCAGCAAATGTAAAGACATTGCTTTCTATCAGAGTGTGAAAAGGAAAATACTGACCAGAATATTAGTGGCTGTCTGATGGGGTGCATAGGTGTTGTTGCTAAGAGTTGGGAACTGCCTTAAAGCCAGAATTCCTGTGGAGTGCAGCTGGTGCCAGGCTTGACTCCAGTAAGGATGGCAGAGGAAGCAGCAGGAGCAGTGCTGTCCTGCTGTGGGGATCTTCACAGCTGCTGGAAGCTGTGGTAGAATAATGGAGTAAATGGGAAATCCAGCTTGCAGGAGGAGAAGGGGACACCTTCTGTTCTCCTGATGTATGGAATCACTCCGGCTGCTGGCAGTGAGATTTTTCCCTGTTCTTTTTTGTTACTCTTAAAGTCTATTTAACATCTCTCAAAGTCTCTGCTGAACTGGAGCGTATTTTTGACCTTTCCATACCAAGACTGGTTAGTTCTGATCCGAGGACATTCTTGGGTTGTAATTTGAAAAATACCTGGAACTGTGCTAGTCTGAATCTGGCACATTTTTAATTTCTACACTTAATTGCTTTTTCTGCTAGTAATGATTCTAATGGTGTGGACTTGTTTTAATACAGCTGTTAGCACTCTTGGCTTCATGTCTGCCTCTGATATTTGATATATTTCACATCCATACCTTCTGAAGTGGGCACAAAGACTTTCATCTTTATTAGTATTAGGCCTGCAGCTTCAAAGATAGCAGAAACAGTTTTTGCTCTCCTCTTCCAATTCGGTACAACAAGAATCTTCCAGAGGCAAATGTGTATTCCCATGAGCTGAGAGTATGTGATCACTTTAGGCTTCATCAGATTTGGCTGATTTCAAAATGAGATGATGACTTATTTTGTTGTTACTCCTTTTAATTATTTTCTCACTTTCCCTTGTGCTATGAACTCTCTGGGTCTTACAAGCTGATTTGATGTTACTTCCAGAAGAGCACTTAGCAGTAATTAGACATACCATAAAAAATTAAAAGATTAGGATGAGATTCCTGTCCAAGAAAACTTTATTTTGTAGAAAACAGCGTGAAATCTGAAAAGACATCACAGAGCTACTTCTGCTGACAGTAACAAATAGTATTAAACAATAGAAGAATTTGTATTTTTTCACCAGTTCTTCAGTAAATGCCTGTATATGGATGCTTGCGGTTTGTCTTTGCAGCAACGCAACTCATAATGCATCCTGCTCTTCATCTAAGAATGTTTAAATAGTTCAGGTGAAAGTTCTGTACATAGGTATTTTTAAAAAATAACAATTAAACCCATCAGTTATTTGTATTGTGTGTATCCTGCTGATAATCTAAAAAGAATGTTTAATTCGTTTTAATAGAGTGAGCTTTAAATCTCTTTAAAATATATAAAATAATGAATTTGAAACCAGAATAAAATTAGTACCCTGTGAAGGAATGTATATCTCTTAGCAAGTCTGAATTTATTAGATTTAAAAGTGAAGACATGTTTTAAAGTGGGGTTTTTAGCACTTATTGTCCAGCGCTCTTCTTTGAACAGTGACACCTCAACTTAAAGATTATTTTTAAAACTTTTCTCACTGCAGAGACTCTACTAAACTTGTAGTGTAACCAGCTGTTTCAGTTACATTCAGTTCTATGCAAATATGTGATACAATGAAATACCAATCCTCCTCTTTCTGCTTCTTCTGAAGACCTTAAACCTAAGTGAGTTGAACATAAGACATCTTGGGATTTAAAAAAAAAAAATTCCTGACCCTTTCTTTTCTGAGCAACCTAAAAAAAATTGTATATGATGCCCATGTTTTAAAAGAATCTGAGGGAATTATGTTCTCAGAAGCAAACTTCTTCATTCAGAGCCTACAAATCCAAATTGTGTTAATTTAAACCAGCAAGAAGTAAATCAATTACTTCCCTCAAATCTAGTCAGTGAGGAAGGAGTCCTAAAAGAGTGAAATCAACAATCATAAAGACAGATTTGCCAGTGTGATAATGTCACTTGTCTGCTTTTACAGCAGACCTGAAATATTTAAAACATGTTAATATATTGTTTCAAAAAACTCTAAAACAACCAGGAACTGAAATAACAAGACTACCCTCACTCCCCCCTACCCCCAAACCCTAAAACATTCTCAGTTGATTTTCATTTAGAAGTCTTTGGTTCTTATTCAGCTTCATGGTGGAGGTAGTCAACATTTGGCATCTGGTGCTTCATTTTTCTTTATAGCAGTGATGCTTTGATGTGCAGATAATATTTTACCTGTGGCATATTATAATCTTAACTTCAAATTTTCCATTTCAAACAAAACATCTGCCACTTTGGACCTTTCCACTTTTTTTTTTTTTTTTTAATAGTGCAAGATTTTAATAAAATAGACTTCTGCTAAGGTGCCTAGAAACAAGAAGAAAATATTAACGTGACTAAAAAATTCAGTAAGCTGTTAATTAGCAATCTTCAGATTTGTCATAAGCATTCTACATGTATAGAATTCTTTTTCACACAGTGCTATGATGGACTGAATAAACAATATTATGATCCATCAAAGTTTGTAGACACTGATATTGTTAAAATTCTGCAGAGGGAAACTGATTATATATGAGAAATATTTACTTTCTTTGTCAGCCATTGTGTGTAATATATAATGTTTAGTTATTGCAGAGCATTTATCACCAAGTAATTCAGACATCCCGTTAATTGCAGTGCTGGATTAGACTATACATGTATTAATTGTTTTGTTCCTTCTAATTTACATGAAGGTATGAGCTTGGGGGCTTGATATTCCTATCTTGTTTGTTTTGCAATTGAATTACTAGCTTCACCTATTAGTGTTGGAGTTGTTGATAAATGCCTTCTATTGGGGATGCATTGGAATTCTTAGGCGTAAAATTATAAATGAAGTGTCCACGGAGATGTGAATCTTTATAAAAGCTGTTCTCTTTCATATAGTAACTTGCTGCTATGACCTGGAAAAATGCAGTGCCTTAATATACAGCACAATTTCATTTAATTGAAATTACTATAGTTTTCCTCTATTTTAAAATCTAAATAAGTCTTACAATTACAGCATGGGAATTAACACTTCAGTCATTCTGTAGTGACTCCAAGTATAACTAGGAGAAAATTCTTTCTATTTAACTTCTTTGGTAGACAGAGTTCTGGCATTTCATTTCCTTCTTGTCTTGAGATTCATGTGATGTGACATGAACTTTGAATTCCACTTATCCAAACTGCTCTTCAAAAATGCAGTTCTGTGCCTGTGAAATTAATAGTTCTACCTTTCTCCCCAAGGAATTCAAATGACAATACAAACTGAGCCAAAACTGGCATCCAAAACCGCTTCCAAAATGTGAGTGAAGATACTGGAAAGTGGTTTTCATCAAGTATCCTAACCTAGGATGCTCACCTAGGATAAATTATCAGGAAAACAGGTTTTATTTATTGGTGGACAGATGGGTTTCCATTACACATCAGTATTTGTTCTACCATTGACTCTTAAGGCAAAGCCTTTTTGTCCAGACTGAAGCCAATCCACTTGGGCAGTTTTTGAGCTTCCCTGTTCAGGGTCTGCTTTCCTTTTATATTGTTTGCACGTTCTCCAGAACCACAGGGGCACTGCAACAAAATGCACTTTAAGCATTGATTTCCCCCAACCCTCCCATATGCCCATATGTCTGTGCTTTCCAAAGAATTTGAAGAATACTGAGGAGTAGTATGAATGGTTTGGCAAGAGTTAAACTTTCTGCAAAAGTAAAGTGACAGATCTGGCTTCATTCTGATCCTGAGTGACACTGAGGACAAGACTGTTGTGGAAAGCAGCATATTTCTCATGCTGGATTTCAAAATGAGCAGTGCTGATTGAGCAAATTATGTTGAAAGAATATAGGTCTGTACAGCACTGCCAAGACCCTTGAGATCACAGACAGTTTTAAAAGTTTTAAAGTTTTAGAACTCCCGTAGTTTTAAAAAGAGTGACAAATAGGACACTTATCTGAAATGAGGAATATTGGAGTGACTTAAGAGTTTAAAATGCCACTTCTCATATCATAACTGTGAAGCTTTTTTTCAGAGGAACCTATGTAGAGGTTTTTGATATTGGGTTAAACATAACTCTCTGAGAAGATTTTTGTATTAAAGACAGCAGAAAAAAAATCATTAAATCATCTAGTGATAAAAGCTTGAGCATATTGTGTGAACAAAAATCCTAAAATATTTTTGAACAAATAAAATAATAAGTTAACATGGCAAATAAGATGAACATTGGCAGCTCTGGGGAACAAAGCTTAAATCAGTATCGATAGGTTTCTAAAGTTTGCAGCAGTGCATGTAACCTTTTCAGTGGCATAAATTGTGACTGATGGGCCCTTGGGCCCTGCTGTCAGTCCTCCTCAAAGACACCTGCTGTACAAGATTAGCAAAAGGGTCTTTTGGAAGTGTTTTTACATCAAATACCATGTGCAGTATGTTAGCCTGTGGGATTCAGATCTCTTATGGATGCTCCATTATGCCTTTATGGTCTTTGGAAAAATACAAATGTAATAGGAAAGTAAGGATAAATTGTTTGCAAATGTGATGTTATTGTTCATCTGACTTCCCTGAAGAGTAAGGGCTGAATGATCACTTAGGCTGGTACCACTTGCAATTACCTGAAATGGAAAGTGTTTTACTTATTTAGAGAGAATGGCAAGAGTTCTCTCCCTGAAGTTAGAGAAAATTCTCATCAGATTGTCCAAATATCAGATTCTTTTTATTGTGGCCTGTCTTTAAAAACAGATGCTGGTTTTCACCTGTGCATGAGTTCAATAGCCATCAGGATCAGAGATGCATGATAACAGAATGGTAAAAAGTATTATTTCTCCATATGGTGTTTTTATACTGTACAAAACTTTCCCATTTTGTCCTTGCAGAACAACAGACTGCTGTAGCTGGACTTGTGCTTCCTTTCTAAGATTCTTCTGCACATGCAAATACTGTTTAAGCATTGCATGATTTAACCTTCCATTCAAAGATATTAGAAATGAATGTTTCAAATTTGATTTTGTACTGAGTTCTGTCTGCCTGAAAGTCTTCCACTTCAGTAACAGTTGCATTGCATTCATCTCTGCAGATCTGTGTTGCCAGTACATGACTACTTCCTGCGAAATCATCTTCTAGAAATCAAATTTTAGTAAGGTGAAGACATCATGTTATTCCAAAACTTTGATTCAAGAGGCTAACACCAGCTAAAACATTTTTTTGCTTAAGTGGACATAAAATATGTAATGCTTTTATGTCTCTGAATTTGGAAGCATAGTGTAGTCCAGTTCATGAACTAAAGAGATGCCAAATGATTTCTTTATATTTTCTTTTGTTTCTCTTGTCTTTTTAACACAAAAATATACTGGATGTGCATTTTGTGTGTATATGAAGTAAGCCTGGGATGACTTTCAGCTGGTTTATGGAGTTTCCAGTAGCAATATCACTTCTGTACTAGGAGTTTTGCTCAGGACCCTCTGCATTTTTGACGGTGAACTGAATGCCACATGGGCTTCATTCCTATAGTTACTCTTGCTGTGTAGGTAAAAGTAGCCCTACATGTGCTGCATTCCTGCCTTCCACTGTAGTGCACAAACCCTTCAATCTCTGGTTTCCTTTTATGTCCCCTCTTACAGGACTTCATCACTGTAATTTTCTGACTAAAAATGTTTGCAGTAATGCTTTTCAAAATGGTCTTGGGCAGCACATTTTTTTCAGAACTTAGAATGTGACTGATGATCTTCATAAATGTCTGAATTGCTATATTTATAACATACTCTACTGTGTAAAGAATTTGAAAAATAAAATCCATATAAATAGCAAAACAATGCAAACAGCAAACCAAAGCATTTGAGGGCTGGTGTTTCTAAAGATTAAGGTGATAGTTTTATCTTTTTTTTTTTTTTCTTCTTTCCACCTCTTGAAACATGATCAGTCTGGGGTTATTTTTTTCATTCTGAATAATACCTAAAATGAGAGAGAGCTGTTTAACACATTCCGTATCCATAGAGTCTATTTACTCAGACTGAATTCCACATGGACCATGGATAATCTTTTTCCCAAATGTTTACTAGTATCTGCTCTTAACAAGTGCTGCACAATATAAACTGAAGGCACTATAAAGAAAAGGGGCATAATAAAATTTAGCCTTGCTTTTCAGCAAACTCTGACTTAAGATCAAGAAGTGCAAGTTTCAAATGGTTTGGATTTTAAAGAATTTTTTCTATAAAGGACATGAATCACATGAGTTTAAAAGCATGTGAAGAGCCATAGCTAGTATTAGGAAATGAACTCCTAGTAGGTTTTAATATATGACATTGAATCTCATGCTTTTAACGGAGATGAAAGGAAATCCAGGTTCATTTCACTGTTTGGTCAAAGTTATCTTCTTGCACTTGTAGCCACTCTGTGCCATGCACAGTGTAGAAAGTCAGGGTAATACTCCTCTGTTTCCCTGTCCCTTCCTATCTCGGTTGGTATGTACAGCTTTTCAAGACAGACTGACTGATAGAACATGGGCATGTGTGTGGTCTCCAGTACTAACAAAGCTAATTTTGGATGTAGCTTCTAAGCTCTGTTGTAATAAAATTGAGAACAAATTGGAAGTGCTGGGCTTGAACATTTATATGTGATGATTTTTACATTCACTTGAGTTTTTGTTGTTGCTGTAGATACTATTTATAGTTGTACTTCCTGTTGATGTTTGTTTACATTTCAGCATTATGTTTTTCAAAACTTTTCTAAATCAGTTCCCATAGGAAAAAAGAAACAATTATTTTTAGTAACAGATTTGGAAAGATTAGAGATTTGAAAGCACTAATATTTCTTCACCCAAACCTCCCAAACACACAAGACTTTAAAAATACTTTTTTTTTTTCTTCTTTATTAAGTAAATAAATAACTTTGTTATCTCTTAGTAGATATAAATATCTCCAGCTGGGCAAACCTTTTCCTGGTTAACTGTTTGTGTTTGCTTCCTGGTCCCTCTCAGCATTAAATGCTCCTGTGTGTCTTTTCTACTGAGATTTGTCATGTAGAGACAGTTGTACTTTTCCAAGGAGGCTTGCACTTAATTTAATCATGTGTTTGTTAAAACCTGGGTGAGTAGCTTTCAAAAGCCTTTCACTTCCTGAGTTTTGTTATCATTCAGGACCACCCATTTTACCTGTTCATTATTAAAGAAGACTGAACCTGATGTTCTAGCCTTCCATGAGATGAACCTGAAAAATGGATCCATCACTGTATACTGTTATGCTTTGCTTCAGCTTCAACAGTTTTCAATTGAAATCATTTTGCATTGAGGGACTTTTGAGTGGAGATTACTTAAAAATTCTTTCCCCTTCAGCAGGGAAAGAGGAAATAGGAAACAGAAAACATAGAAAATACTATGTAGCAGATTGATGCTCTGAAATATAGCAGGAAAGAAAAAATACTAAGAGTGATCTTGTTGCAGGAAGATGAGGAAGTCGTGAAGAGTTCACATGTTGATGAGTGAAAGCCAGGTATTTAGGCTGATTACATTTGTTGTCCACCCTGCATATTGTTGATGATGCAGTTGTTTACTCTCTGCCAATCCTTGTAATGGTAGGGGGAGTGATCTACTCAGAATAATGGTTTTTTACCTGGTTTTCCTGCTCTTCTCCTCTCTGTCTCTCTCTCTCTTTTCCACCCTTTCTCCATCTGTTTTGGAGATAGCATTGTTTTTGTCATCACACTTTCAGGTACTACTTTGACATTCAGAGACCGTATCACAAATGTAAATGAATTGTAAATCATTCAAAGTAAAAATAAAAAGGAATGGAATTAACTAGAATATAGTGCTTTTAAAATTTCTAAAACACTTTCTGTTAGACATTTGAGATCCTTTCCTCTTTATAGCTTTGCACTTACAGAAAAAAAATTGTAATTCTGGATTAACTTGATAAGTATATTAATAGCATTAGTTGTACGAAGAGGCTAGAATTTTCTTTCCTTAAGTAATGCCTCTTCTGTCTGACATGACTCTGGTCAGAGGACAGAGGTATGGGAGAAATCCCTGACTAGAGACTGTATGTTATGTGATGGTTACTTACTGTATAATAATTTTACTATGAAAAAGACATTGAGACAAGAAAAAATGCCAAAAAAAAAAAGAAAAAAAAAAACAAACAAAAAAAAAACCCAAAGGATGAGCTTGGTATTTATTTTATCTATAAGAGAAAAGAAGGATGTTACTATAATAACTTTAACTGCTAATTTTTGTATTACAGAGTACTTTGTTAATTTTTGAGTGACCAGAATATGTATTTGTCTTATGAATATGCAATGTACTAATAATCCTGGTTTTTTCAGGATAAAGAAAGCAGATCATATTATTATAGATCCATTATAAAATAATCCTAACAGGTTTATGTATTTAGCATAGATGGAATTCCTTTCATATTCAAGTCAGCAGGGGCTTTAATATCAATTCCAGTGTAGACAAGAATTTACCTGTGGACATTGGAATAAATGCTTATTGAAACACTCTAGAATAATTAGATCTTTGAGCATGTGATAACAGCAAAGAGTTACGTCATTGAACATTTAGCAAAAGGAAATCTTTATCTTGGCTAAAATGTAGTATTTATCTAGTTTTAAAGATATTGAGAAGTTCAGGACCAAGATTGTCTTCCAAAAGAATTTGTTCTGAAAACAGATCTCAGTAGAGGTTACTTTTAATGCAAGAAGATTTACTATGTGGGGAAAAAAAACCCCCGACAACAACCAGCCAACCAGCCAAGGAAAAAAACTACCAAAGAAACCCCCACCAAAAAACACCCCTGTTTAATTGCCATTCTCTTCTTTGAGCAGAAGCCAGAGTACTAGGCAAAATGCTGGCAGAATACTTGAAGATTGTAAAGTATGAGCTTGTAAAGTAAAAGTATAAATTCATTTTTGTTCCTTGATGTAATTTGGAATCAAAAAAAGGTTTGTTACTTTCTGATTAGTCATTATTATCTTCTGCTGGACATTAAGTCACATAGCTGTGTGAAAACTTTATTAAATCTGTTACTGCAGTTCCATGCTCTGTCACCCATTGATGTCTTCCCCCCCTCCAGCCCTTTCTTTTTCTTCTTTTTGTCCTTCCCTGCTGGGCCAGCTGCCAAAAATGAGTGTTCCTGAAGATCAATTAGAAAACTTTTTCTTCTCTGCTCACTTCATCTGTGTTCAGTTCTTACGATAATGTGAAAGGCAGAAAGACCTTTAGCCAGCAGTCAAATAGTGTATGACGTTCAGTGCCTAAAGTAACAGTACAAGCTTGAACTCAGAATAGTAACTGAAGAAAGAAGGAACAGGTTAAATTTTAGGACTTGAAAAAAAAAAAACCCACCAAGTACAGTTCTTCTATACATTCATCTTGAGTTGTGTGAACTAGAATTTTTTAACGTCTTTCCAAGTGTGTGAGTTAAGTATGTGTCAGAGGGAGGAGTAATGTAAACAAAATGTAATATTTATCTTACATGTTCCTACTTTGTTACTTTGTATCCATATGATATTTAGAAATTGTATTTTTTACATTTTCTGTTTTGGAGTAATATGTAACTTTGCAAATTAGCAGATTTCTAGTTAGAGGTTGAATTTATCATGCTGTGATGTTGACAGATCACATGTGTATATTGTGTGTGTGTGTGTATTATGGATAATGCTCATCTGTCTTACTAATTTCTTGCTAATACTTGAAGAACCATGTCAAGACTTAAAATAGGTAGCTGTATCATGGAAGCAAGAGAAAACGGAAAATCCACAGAGGATCTGTCTCAGGAAATGTATCCCAGAAAAGCTGCAGATCATACTGCTTAGGGAAGCTCTCTTAGGAGATACAGCAAGTCAGTATGAAGTTTTCTTTCTCTTAGTACCGGAAAATGATGACGAAATGATGATGACGTTGATTTCGTTGATGATGAAAGCAAACCCTGTGAGCTTCAAAAACATTTCTTGTGCAACTTGAGGCAAGTTTGGGAAAACTAGACTGCTTGCTTAGTTAGGTTGAAAATTGGCTGGATGGCCAGGCTTGAAGGTTCAGCTGGCTGGTGGCAGGTAGTGATGGACAATGAGGAGTCTGGGCTTGTTTTGTCTGAGGAGGAGAAGGCTGTGAGGCAGCCACAGCAGGCCCCCAATTGCCTGAAGAGCAGTTGCAAGGGATGGACTAGTTAAACTCTTCCTAGTAGAAGGTACAGAGTGTAACACCAGAACAAATCCTGAAAAAAGCCCAACAAAACACAAACCCCAAAACACACACACACAAAAAAACCCCAAACCAAAAAAAAAAAAAAACCACCAATACAAACCAAACCCCCCATTCTTCCCCCCAAAAAACCTCAAAAATAAACAAAAAAAGGCCCACAAAACCAACAAAAGAATCATGGCTAAAAATTGCAGCTTGAGAGGATCAAATTTAATACTAGGAAAAAACATCTTACCTAAAGAGGTAGTGCAGCAATGGAACAAAGCTATCCCAAGGCACTGTGCAGTTTCCATCAGTGAGGGGCTTTGAGCATTGTCTAGAAAATGCCAACCCTCCAATGACTGTGCTGCTCTGGTGTGAGCAGGAACTGGGACTGGAGGTCTCCAGAGGTCTCTGCATTGCAGAATTTGAATGACTTTGAGTGGCTTTGCCCTGATAGCCATTTTATGTGCAAACAATATAGAACAGAGGTATTTGTCTCCAATTTTCTGCCAATAACAGATGATTTTCCTGTTTTTCTTTTGTGCCTGGCAAAAAGAGTTAAATTTCTTTCACTGTTGTATTCAGATAATAGCTAAGAAGTGCCTGGAGGCAACTGAATCAGAGACAGGACAGAAAGAGGTACCCCTCAGTGGCTTGAGTTACTGCTTTTGAAAGCAGGCTTACTGCTTTTTGAAAGCCTGCTGAAAGAGGAAGAAATAGCATGTTATGTTACATTTCAAAGAATTTCTTTTACAAAGTCTCAGTTTCTGTACAGATGGGTGTGTTGTAAAAATTATATGGGAATGCTGTCCGGAAATCCTTTCAATTAATTAAAAAGCCCTGTTTCCCTCTCAAGTTCTATGGTAATGACCAAGTAGCTACTGACATCTTTTGTTTCTCTTTTTTAAAACAGAAAATTCACAAACTGCAACATTGCTGTATATCTGAAAAATTTCTAATGTTTATTGGTAAATGTTTATTTGGATTTCAGACTTTTTTTTTTGTTTGGATTTGGCTTTATTTTTTTAAAGCAGTGATATTACACTTTCACAAACCTTCTTTCTGAAGGCCTAAAAGTTCAATTTTTTCATAATTTAGGGCTAACAGATGAAATTAACCAAATAATATATATTAAGACTGTGTGATTAGTAATTCTGTTATTCTGTTGTGGAAAAATTGTAGTTTTAACAAAACGATTTAAAAACTAATTTTTCCAGTACTGTGTGATCTTTTAAGCAAATCAGTGCCAAGGTCATTATTCCACCCATGATGCTTCTCTCTTCTTCTGCAATTTCCCTTCTGTCTCCTGAACTGCATGCAATTTGCCTGAGTTTTAACCATGACCCTTGCTAAAATGTAGAGATTACAATGTACTAAGAAAGAGGTATTTGCTATATTTAAAAAGTGTCAGTGCTGATCTTTGTGAAATGTGTTGTGCCCATGGGGGAAGAGACTGACTTTGAAGTAGGCAGGAATGAGCTTGTCTAGTCGGTGGGTTTAATTTCAGTTTACAGTGGCATCTACTGATCTGTTTGGCGATACTGTGGCTTTTCATCTGCATTACTACATTGGTGGAAGGGTTAGGCACTGCTGGCTTTCAGAATGCCTGGAATCTTGTAATTTTGAGGGGCAGACTTTCTGCACTGATGGATATACAAATCTGGTGATAGCATCTTGTACCACATCAAAGACTACTGCGGCAACTCATTCTTCAACTTCAGGCTATGTTAAGTGCCGTCCTTTCCTAATAAGTGTAATACCATGTCGTATCTCTAGGTCAACTCAGGGATTTTTCCTGTATAGTTTGACTCATTTCCAGGACTTTCTCCTGAAGATGATCTTAGTTGCTCATGATCTGCTGAAGCTCTTCACTGAAGATGCAAATACATTGTTTTGGTCCTTCTCTGTCCCCATTTTCCCAGTTGTCTCCTGGCTGAGATGGTGCCTTGTCTACCTCAGTCCTTGCCTAAACTGATGCTTCAGAGTTTTTCAATGCTATTTGTACAGTAATAATTATTTTCTACTTTTTTCTTTTTCTTTTTTTGACAGTGGAGGGACATCAGGATGAGGGTAGGGAGGATGGTTGTTCATAGGAAGGCAGACAGCCAACAGCAGCTATGTATATAGATTTGGAGTTCTACAGCTGACTGCTGTAAATCTGAGTGAGCTTGTTATTGCCTTTTTTAGTGTAACTTAGACTGATTTATACCTAAAATAAAGCCAGGAATTGCAAAGTCATTCCACAAAGAGCAAAAACTATAGTCTCATCTTAGCCATGCACGGACAGCTGTGCTTTGCACACAGTCTACTCAAAAGCAATTCTTAGACCATGCATGAACTCAGTAGAAAAGTAGCCTTTTTCAGTAGAAAAAGGCTAGAGTTTTGAGGTATACTGGTACAAATTTTGTAGAACAGATCAAAAAGAATATTGCAGCTTATCTGAAGAAAAATAACAAGCTTCATTCTCCAGTGACACCAATTACTTGCCTTTGTAGTCATACAAAACAATTCTTTTGTAAGAGAATAAATTCCACTGAGCAAAAGCAAATATTTGAAATGGAGCAAGTGGTGTGTGGAGGAATTTGATATGTTCGTGTAACACTGTTGTGTGTAAAGCAAATAGATATTTTTCCATTACAAATGGGGGAACCCGAAGCTACTAGAGGTGCAGTTCACTAAATAAGTAGGTATCTCTTCATTCCTTTCCTCCTTTTTATTGACTTCTCATTTGATATGCCTGGAATATTAAGTCTTTACTTGCAGTGCTTTTATTATCAGTGCCCTGATGATGCAAAATAAAACACTTTTTAATATGTTATGAAATATATCATGGTTTGTAATCCTGTTTGTGTTTTTAAAGACAAAACTTGCTACTAAGTATAGTGTCATCAGATACCACACTTTGACATGTTTATCTGAAATCATGGTCCTTTGAATGCTTTGGAAACAGCACTCTGGTGCACTAATCTCTGGGAAAGTAATTTTTATTATTGTTGGCTCCCATGTTTAGCATGCAGCTCTCAGCTGACAGACTGTACGTTATAGAAAAATGTTTGTGACTCAGCTAACAAAAACCCAATGAAGTATCTAATTTAGGAATTCTGGTTTCATGCCTTTTTTTTCTTGTTACTGCATGCTGTCCTCTCTTACTGCAGTCAGTCCTTAGCAAGTGTGTGTGGATGTTGGCAAGACCACACTACATTAGTTTGATATAAACAGCTATTCTACTTAAAAGAAAATTTACCATTTTCATACCACAAGTAGAAGGCACAAGTCCAGAAGAATAGAAGGCAAAAGTTCATCAGACTTTAAATTATATTTAAGTATAGATTGATTCTTTTAAAATAGCAGCGCAATGTCTGTGGCCTTCTTCTCTTGCACTACATTCATTTAGCTGTCAACCTTTATATGTGGCTATATTAAGGTACAATTGCAGTGTATATTTTCATAGTAGACTGAAGTATGTATGTCTTTTATAAATTCAAATGAATGTTCATCAGAATGCTACTTATAAAGAAAAGTCAGAAAAATAAGGTAAAATATCTAACTGAAAAAAATCAATAACTGAAAAGAAAGTAATATAAAATCTCCAGTATAAAACCACAACCTTATTTTGTTACAAAATTTATTAATAGCTACCTCTGAGAATTCCTATAATTCACTGAGTGAAATATCAATCTGACAATATACAGGTTTTAGTAAAACTCCTGCGTTATTTTTATTGTATGGACTTTTCCAGCAGAAATTCTTGCCAGATGAAGAGAAGGAAACAAAACAAAAGTGTCTTTATCTCTGTGCATACTACACCAACTCTTTGAGAAAAGGAGAAGGAATGAGTATTGATGCCTCTCTTTTCTGTCCTTCCTCTAGGTGTGCAGGACCCTCACCATGAGAAGATAATTACTGTGACTACTAATGGGAGTATTCACAGCCCCAAGTTTCCACACACGTACCCACGCAACACTGTGCTAGTGTGGAGATTAGTAGCACTTGATGAAAACGTATGGATACAACTTACTTTTGATGAAAGATTTGGGCTTGAGGACCCAGAAGATGACATTTGCAAGTAAGTTACTTTCCCTTTCACTTAGGAAATTCTGAAAGGAGGTGACTGGGGATGAAGAAAAAAAGTATTGTTTGAGTTTTGCAAAAATCGACACTTGCATGTTAATTTATTTATAAAATGCATATTTTAAAATATTGGTGTGTGATTTTCTTTTATAGTGCTAGAGGAGGTTTTCATGTTTGCAAGCTCTGGGATACTCCCATTTTTACTTCTGCATACCGTATCTAGGCCATAGATATATTACAACACAAAAATATGATATATTTAATCTCCCTTTCAAGTAAAAGTTTTGACATCTGGGAAAATATTCATGACAGAATCTTAGAATTGTGAATGCCTAATTTTTACAGAGTAAATTACCTGAAGCAGAATTCAGGTCATGACACAAAGTACTGCACTGCTGTTTAAGACACTTACAATACTTTACAATATTTTAATGGCCTTAAATTGTCAAGTTATCTATGAAAAACCGCACTTAAAGTACTGTTTTTTCCCTGACTTCAGTAAGTATCTGCATGCTCAATCACTGGCAAATGTTTTCATAGGACTTGTGGCATCTCTGTTTCCTTCCATGATTCTCAGCTGAAGGGTTTGTAGTTTGGGAAACATTTGTGACATAACAGGCATCAGGACAGGTGTAGTTCTGAAGCAAGCCATGTCATCATCTGAAGCTGATAAAGGTTTGGATGTTTTGTGAGGCAGTAGGACTGACATTCCTTTCCTGTGGGAGGGTGAAAGAGGAGAGATCCTAAACTCTTGTATCCTGTATCTGTCTGTGATGGCAGCAACACATCGTAAAAAGTCCTGATGTGTGAATGGTGGGACATTGTCTGGACTCTTCAGTAAATTAGGCAGCAGAAAAAATCTGTCATTTAAATGGCATATTCTCCTTTAATGCATTCCTGGAGGGGTACTTTACACAAGGCTTTTGTTTTAAAGCTTTTTTTTTGGTTTGTTTTGTTTTTCTGGTTTGATTTTTATTTTTGTGAACATCAGATACACATTTAACTTGAGTTTTGTTTTAAGTTTTTCTAATTAATGGATATTCGATTGGTTTTACATCTTGTATCAAGTTTTGATGACAAATTTTTATTTTTTATAGGTTATTTTTGCTCTTATCCTTGATTTGGGAGAAGGTGTTTATAGCAGAAAGATAAATATCTTCCTTTCATAATTTTGAAGGAAGTAATTACCAAGGCCATATCAGCACTATACTAACAACTATAAACATATGTTTGCTTGAATGAGTGCACTCCCTTTGCACAGTAAGTCTTTAAGTAAAAACTTAGCTTGCTTTTTCTTTTCTTTGCATATGGCAGAGTGAAGTGGCAAGTGAAAGAAAATCCAGGTAGGGTGACTCATTCGTCCACTTGCAAAAAGAGAAGTAAGATAAGTTAAAATATTTTATAATATTATAACTAGAATAGTATTTTGATTGGACTACATTTATTTTAAGTAAACAGTGTGCTAAATACAAAAGGACTGACAAATTAAGAAACAGTAAAAAGTCACTGATAATCTTCACTCAGTTACAATCTTACCATGCTCGTATTTGTGCCGGGATACCAGGAAGTTGGATGATTGCAATTCCTGACATGTCTTACTGAGAAAATACTGTGCTTTTTGGCTTGGAAGTTTAAAAAGAGAGTTATATTTCTCTCTGTAAAGGATTTGTATTTTTGATTTTAACCAGGACTCTTCTAGGATTCCTCTGAACTTTAATTTCAGTAGCAAGTTCAGTAAAGAAAGAGAAATTGCTCCTTGTTTGATGTAAAGGGAGTATAAATAACTAACAAGTTGAGGAAATAACTAAAAAAAAGATTAAATATGTAAAATAATTCTACACAAGTCAAGTAAGTTACCAGTTACCTAAGTAATATCTCTTTATGAGATATGTCTTGTATTTCTTACCTCTTAGAGTTCCTAATAAAATTATTTATACTTCTTCCAATACTTCCTGTAGAAAAACTAAGGGTTTTTTTTATTGGCTACATCCCACAGTATTTATTACTATACTGTGTTTCTGCCATCTTGAAACACACAAATCAGTATTGTTAATGTAGAGTTCTCAACATTTCTCCAAAGGCAAGTTTATATGACAAAGGACAGAATGAAACATCACATGAAGTTCAATCTATTATAATTCTATGCCTTTAGCTCTAACATATGACTGAAACTAAGTAAAAACTGCAGCCAGGAAACATTAGACTCTCTTTGCAGTGTACAGTGTGTATCAGGATATTATTTTCTCCCTTCTGTAGTGTATGAGACAACCTCATGAGTTACCTGCTGTGGTCATTGTCACAGTTTTCAGTCTCTCTACCTGTTTCTTAAGGTGCTTATTCTGAGTCATGCCAGACCTTTCTCCATTGTCTCTGTAGACTGTGGAGCCCTGCGGTGTCAGCTCATAGGGCCGATGAGAAAATATTCTGGAGTATATCAGCTTAAGATAATTAGCAGTTTTTAAATCTCATAGTAATTCAAATATTGCTCATATTTTGGGGAAAAATAAAACTCAAACATATCCATTTGTACAAGTGGTTTTTGTTTAACATAGTTCTATAACAGGAATGTAATAGTAGTGGTAACTAAAAAATGTCATAGATGTATCCTGAAGCTATGGCAAGTTTTTCTCTGTATCTGATCTCCACATTCAGATTTCATCAAAGTCAGTTCTGACATTTCCAGCTATTCAGTGAAATCTTTTAATCTAGAGCAAATATTACATTTTACAGATATTTTGCAGGTACCAGTCTAGCCTCTACTTCAAATATTTTCCCAAATGCAAATCAAAGTGATCCTGCATGGTTTTGGTTTTTTTTTTCCCACTCTGTTTTTACTTGCCATTCAACTTACAGTATTTACTAATATAGCAAATTTGCATTACAGCAAATTCTATGTTTAAGGCCAGCCCTTCTGACTCAGCCTCACCTGGAATAGTATTAACGTGCATGTTCTGCTAATTTTTAGCAGTCTTAAGCATGGTTACTCTGTAAGTTTAAATTACAGGGGGTTTAGAATAAAATTCTGGTATTTTGTCTGTATTTAACCAGGTGATTTATATCCTGGTTTTACAATGGTGATGTATTTGAAATTCATGCCCATTATGTTTGCATTCCTTTAAAGATAGTCAATGTTTTTCTTTTTTCTTTTTTTTTCTTTTTTTTTTTTTTTAATTTGCAATAGTTCTACTTCATCTGTACTTCATCCTTCCTATGGACAAAATGTTAAGAATCCCACTATGTCCTTTCCAAATTGAACACAAATTCCACTTTATTTGGAAACTAGATCCATGCTTATGTCTAGAAGAGATTCAGTTTGTTTGCTTGACGGTAGGGATATATAAATCTTTGTGATATTACAGTAATTTCAGTTTCATACACTTTTTTTGATTTCAGTTATGACTAGCAAAAGAAAAATGTTAGAAGCAAAAAAATCCCCCTTCAAACCAACCAAGCAAAAAGGAGAAGTATGTAACTCTTGGGTGTTTTGTGCAGTACTGTTTATGTGGTAGAAGTGGCAGTGAATTTCTAGCAGAGGCATTGTGAATTTGGATTATGTGCGCCTGCCCTTTCTGATGAAATAAAAATGCAGTTTTTCGGCTGTTGATATGGTAGCTGATATGACAGGTCATTATTTTCCTGATGCTAGCCCCTCAATCCTGTTTTAATCATAAAGCCATTAGACTTCTGTGCCAGACAGCTCCTATTGCCAGGGAGCTGCCATAATTCTTCTTGACCAAAAACTGACTTTTTCTCAGCTGTTGCTTGTTGTTCAAATTTGTTGCTTTCTGTCGATAAGAACATGAAGTGATAACAGCTGTATGATGAACTTCTCTGTGACAGGGAGGCATAGATTTAGCTTTCTTCCAGCAAGAACATAGATGTTTCAGTTGCCCTTGAAAGGAAGTCTGATGATGTGAATTGTTTTTTCATTGGAGCATTACAATGCAAGGCAGAAATAGGAAAGAGAAAGGAAAGAATCTTCCTTCCATCAGGAGCATGTATCAAAATTGCTCTCTCCTGTGCATGGAGTGGCTCTGGTTGTTCATCTGAGTAGTGGCTGCAGCTGTTCTTTCTAATCATCTGATGATTACAGTCTGACTTTTATTATATATAATAAAACACAGAAATGTGTCACAAATCCAAAGTGCAATTACTGTAGATAAGGTGATAAGGATAAAATACATGAGTAAAAGGCTGTGGAAATAACTGATAGTAGAATAATAAATACCATTTTACCAACATCATCATATTAGGATGGTTATGCTAATTTCCAACTCTCTTTAGCCCTCTAATAATTTAAATTATCAACTATAGTTAGTTAGTTTTGGGGGGGAGGGAGGCTTTTAGCAGCTGCAGATGTGAATCTGTTAGTTTACATGCATAAATAAAGCATTAACCTATAATGTTTTGAAAGAAATTTAAAAACTTGTCTACTTGATATGTGTAATTTTTAGAATGTTTTCCTGCAGAAAATTAGTTAAGCTGAAAGCAGCCGCCAGTGCTAACATAGGGCAAAATCTATGCAACTTGTTTTTCCTCTTCCTGTCAAATTCAATACTTAACTTTTAATCCTGGAAATATTCTTCCTCTGAGGATTCTTAGGATGCTTTATTATTCAGGTGCCACATGTATTAAGTTCACTACCTCCCCTTTTCATGTCTCCTTAGGCTACTTTCCTTCACTGCAGATCTGTTGTGACTGAGCTATTCTCTTCCATCCACAGAACATCAAGATTCTGTGGTAGAAGCTGTAATCCACACTGCTTCAACAGTCATATGTGTTCCTAATGAATGCATTGTTAGGAAATTGTTGATAAGAATTAAAGAATTAGAAGATTTGGCTTAGTCTGACACTGAAAAAGGTGTATTAAAGAGGAAAAATACAGACACTGTATAGGCACATCTGTGCCTATGAAGAAGGAAAATATTTGCTTAGCAATCTTTTTTCTTTGTTTTTGCATAATTTGTTTCAAATTGATGCTAGACAGTGATAATTTAGAGTAAACACAATAAAAAGACTAAACATTTTGTTACATAGTTTTCCAGAGACCTTTCTGTGTAATATAAGACACAATGAGTTACTTGCACCATGTGGAGATTTCTTTCTTGTTATTATTACTAATCTGAATGTCTAGTATGTGGAGTAAAATATGAATGCATAACTGTGACTCTCTAATGCCTCAGTAAAAAAGTCAACAGAAATTGTGCTTCTGTTTTGCTCCTTTTTATGGAAGCACCTTGCAACATCAAGAGAGTGCATGCACGAAAGGATAATGTCAGCATCATTTTCTTCTATTCAGAAGAAATTCCATCCCACACCCTGCCCCCTAGGGAAGAAAAAAAGTTTTGTTTTTCTTGTTTTACCTTGGGTGCATTATAGAGTCAATGTTGGTATATGTGTGAAGACCACACTAATATCAAGCATAGATTTGTGAAAGAAATATAACTCTTCACACAAAGTAAGTGTTACTTCTGGGGCTTTTGAGGGCAACAAATTCCTAATCAAGGTCTATTTCACAAGAAAATTGTTCTCTGGGCATAAGTGATGGGCTGAGTTTACTATTAGTGCTAAATTCTTCTCATTGACTGTAGCTACAGAGTGAAGTTATCTCCTGATTAAGTACAAAGTTCAAGTTGGCTTTGAATAACTGGATAAAAAACTTGAAGTGAACTCTGTATTTAAAGTGGAATTGGTGCAGACAATGTTCACGGTGACTCATGTTGCTAAGTAGCTGGGCTGCTGGGGTTTTTATTGCTTCCCCACACACTTCTGAAAATGAAAGGTTTGCTGCTGCCACTTTTATTTGAGAATTCAGAAAAGAGTCCCCCAAAATTTTAAGGCTTCAATCTGGGAAAACCCCCAAAACATTGAGTACCAAACCACACAGAATCTTAAAAGCTGAGATGAAAAGTTATAGTGAAGGCTAATCCTTAAAATTCTTCTCTTACAGCTGTTGCCTTAGAATTTCAGTATGTTGAATCTTAACCACCTGTTTTTTTATGAGGTAATCACAAATTATATGATGTTCAACAGGGGCAAGTGCTGGATTCTGCACCTGAGATGGTGTACACCTGAGATGTCTGTACCTCTGGGTGTACAGACAGGCTGGGGAATGAGATGCTGGAGAGCAGTGCCGTGGAAAGGGAGCTGGGGATCCTGGTCGATGGCAAGTTGAATATGAGTCATTGTGTCCTGGCAGCCAGGAGGGCCAGCCCTGTCCTTGGGGGCATCAGGGACTGGCCAGCCAGGCAAGGGAGGGGATTGTCCCACTCTTCTCTGCACTGGGGCAGCCTCACCTTGAACACTGTGTGCAGTTTTGGGTGCCACAATATAAAAAAAAATAAAAATTAAGCTGTTAGAGAATGTCCAGTCTTTGTGAGTGTCCACAAGGATGACTTAGGCTCTGAAGGGGAAGCTGTGTGAGAAGCAGCTGAGGTCACTTGGTCTGTTCAGCTTGGAGGAGACATCATTGCATTTACAACTTCCTTGTGAGTAGAAGAAATGCGGGCACTGATCTCTCACTGTGGTGACCAACCGTGGTTCCCAGGGGAAGGGCCTGATGTTGTGTCAGGGCAGTTTAGGTTGAATATCAGGAAAAGTTTCTTCACCCAGAGGGTGTTTGGGCACTGGAACAGCACCCCAGGGAAGTGGTCACAGCACCAAGCCTGAAAGAGCTCAAGAAGTGTTTGGACAATGCTCTTGGGCACATGGTGGGATTCTTGGGGATGGTCCTGTGCAGGGTCAGGGATCAGACTCAATGATCTTTGTGGGTCTCTTCCAACTCAGACTATTCTGTTATTCTGTGAGACTCAACACACGGGTGGGCTGGGCTCTGTTTAGATGACTCTACATATCAGTGATACTGAAGTGTTCTATAATTGGCTGTAACTTCTGCAAAAATGAAAACATAACTGAGTTAAAATTTATTATAGCTCTGTTCTGTGACTCAGATCCATTTGGAAAGGAATGATTCATTACTGGACAGGGTTATAAAAAGTATATGAACTCTCATCCCTCAATACAAAATACTTAATTTTTTTCCCAACACTAAATAACTTGATAATCATTTTTATTCAAAGTCTGAAAGGGGGACATATAATTTAAACAGTTGGGATGAGTTCTAGTATTCAAGTGGCTTGGTTTAATTGAAATACTGATGGCAGAGAATTAGTATGAAGTATCTAATTTTATCTGAAGTCCTTTGTAGCAGTATTGATTTTTTATCAGTGGCAGAAATGTGGCATTTTAGGAACAGTGTGTGAAAATTATATACAACTTGTGTTAATACAGGCTGGTGGAGTAATTTCTTCTGATGTTTGTGGAGTGGTTTTTTATGGTTTTGATTTTTATTTGTTCGATCCAAGAGAGGTTTGGATGCTAAATGGATGAGCATGGGGATGGGGTCAAAATTTGTAAGAAGTTATATTGATTCAGGAACAGAGTCCTCTGATTATCTAAAAATTATTGGTTTACATATAAAGAAAATAGTTCTATATTACAAAGGTTATTTCTCTCATGTGAATTGAAATGTAACAATATTATTTTATTTTTAATGAATAGAATTCCAGTGAAGAATCCAACAGACTTATGCTTTCTGCTTTATTAGTGTTTTAAAGAAAAAACAAGTGGATATTTTGCATAAAAAGAAATATCTGGATCAGTTTCTTCTCTATTCTGATTTCCTTCAACAAAACTATAGTGGGATTTTTTTTGGGTTTTTGTTGGGTTTTGGTGGTTTGGTTTATTTGGGTCTTTTTTAGGAAGATCTTCCTTTTGGGTATTGCATGATTCCAGAAAAAACATTCCACATATTTCGAACATTAACTCATCTTTCAGCTGGTCCCATCCTTTTGGTTTAGCTACTGTCCACTGTTCAGAGTGTGGCAGAGGTATGTACTGTATCCAGAAGTATATCCTTTCTTTTGGGTTCTCTACTGCTTATTAAAAGTTGCTTAATACCATTCTCATGATAAGAGATTTATAAGTGTGACAAAGCAGATATCACAGGCAATAGAGGACAATAAAAACAAATCAGAAAAGCAAATCTCAGTATGATTCTAACTGAGGCTACTCTGTAACACACATTTCCTAGGCTTCAAGAAGAGTAAACACTTCTATTGTACAGAAAGGGCTTCAAGCTGGAAATTTGTATTCTCTAAGCAAATCAGAATGAAACATTAGAAAGGAAAAGTGAAGGAGATGCTTCTCTGAGCAGACTGGGAGGACAACAGAGCACAGGTGATGTGATCAGAAGGGCACGCTGCACAAACCTAGAGACTGCATTCCTGCCCACCCACTTCTCCCTCAATTTCAGTAAATGCAGCATTCATTTTTAGTATCCACTGTTTCTAGAAGACACTGTAATAGTTATTATTTTGGAAGTAATTTGACACCTGTTTTCACAGCCCAGATGAGTGTGTAGGAGAATGATTGCTGATAAGTGGGCAGTTGACATAATCTCGTACTCCTTTTTCACACCAGGGACTACAGTCTTTGACTTTAAAAAAAGTTTAGGCTCCTTAAAATTTCTTCCTGGTCCTCTCAACCTCAAGCAAGCTGTTTGAATAAAGTAAACTGTGCCCCCACTATCAAAATATTTTTGTAAAGGGTCCTAGTCCTAATTTATTGCTTCTAAAATTGTTTCATGTTACTGTAGTTGGCAATGTTTCTAATGGTGAAGACCAAAGTTATTTTCTTTGAATGTGAATGTGGAACTGCTGGATCTTGCATCTTTCTTGGGTGCTCTGGGAACAATTGTTATTGATGGAGTTCTCCTGCTCTCACTCTAACACTAATTAAAATATTGAAGTAAATCTCTACTTTCAGGGGCAGAAAAACATACTGTGAGCCATCACCACCTGAGCTCAGGGACACAGACAGACCCTGTGGCCCCCTGTAGTTTCTGGAGTGGCTCAGTTTAGCTCCTGATGTCATGAAAAATGCAAGTTGCAGAGTCAGGCGCAGCAACATAATCTAAAGTTACCCTGTGCAGTGTCTAAATATGCCAGTTTAAGTATAGCATGCACTCCCTGATGCTTTCTGATCACTGAAAGTCTGATTACAGCTACAATGTTACACTCACCATCAGGGATATAAGCAGGATTGAACAGGAATAGCAGGCATTCCAACTGTCCTGTTCCTGGATGGACAGTGTGTTTCTTCACCTGTTGTGCAGCTTTTTCTTTTTACCTTTCTCCACTTGTCCTCTCCTTTTTTCTCTCCCTCTCACTAAACACTGTCCTTGCTTCCTTAAGTGTATCATCAGCATTTTAACAAAGTATGTTTCTCACATGAAATTGTAGTCAGACAGCATTACCAGCAAATATTTTCAGTCAGACAGGTTAGTAACAATCCAGTCGTGCACTCAATGCTACTCCATTAGGATAAAGTAGAAGTAAAATGTAATGCAATTTGATCAATCTGATTCTCAGGACATCTGAGAAGATGCAGATGTGTAAGAAACTGCAGAAAGAAAGATGCATTATTATAAAAAATATTAGGAATATTAGGTGGTCATGTGGGAGCATCATAGGGGTTTATAAGGTAAAATTATTAGATCATCTCATTTTTTGAAAGGAGCATGTGAAGTGGGAGACCAGCATTGTAGCACCAATTATTAAGACATATCTCTTCAGACTAGCCTTTGATTCATAGACTGTGACTGGACTGAAAATAGATTTGCATAATTTTATGACCATCAATTTATAACTAGTAAAACTGAGGTGAGAGGAAACTTCTTTCACTCCTTAGGTGAAAAGCAATCTCTTGCTAGGGTTGGGAATACATTTTTTTTTCTGGCTCATTCAGACTGCTCTGTTACATTAAAGGTTTTTTCACCTTCTGCTTGAGTAGCAATTGCTAGCCTGTCCTGAAGCAGAGTATCAGACTTTGTGACAACTAGTCTGTCCTGGATTGGTAAATCTTGTCTGCAGGTGTAGCTGCCAAGAGGCCACATGTTATTGTATTGCTAAGTTAAAAAAAATAAAGGTGTTTTCATTTAAATAAACATAGATAGAGCCCCAGCCTCCCCTGAAGCAGGCAAGAGAGTGGGAACATGAGAAACTTACCCAGGCATGTAATGGTGTTCTAATATCAGAGGCTGCTTGGTGGGAAGGGAAGCAGCCTGAACTGCCCTGGCAGAATCTTTGCATTTCTCAAAATGCCCCTTATGCTCCTTAGAGGTTTTTTTTCTTTCACCCCAAACTATACTTTTGAATATTGTTAGAAAATTGCTTAGCCAGTAGTTTGCACATCACTGACTGGAGCCATTGCTGCATTCCAGGATCTATATCCTGGAATATCCTGGAGAGTGCACGAAGAGGAAATTACTCTTTGGGACACTAGAATAAATATTTCTAATGTTGCTTGAAAAACAATGGTAAAAAATGTGTTTGTGGATTCACAGAAGCTGGAACAGATACATTGACCACTGTGAACAGTGTGAGTAGAGGAAGAAATTTTATAGTGGATTAGAAATAATGCTTTACAGCCTTGGCTGTAAATGTGAACACTAAGGTCCATTAGAGTTTTTGGTTTTCTACAAAATGTTGATCTGTACAGTAGGAACATGTAATTTAATATGCTCGCTGTAATTCCCAAGATAAAATATACCAGACTTGATAGAGGAGTCCTGGGAAAAAGTTGGTAAGGCATTTAGTTCTCCAAAATCTGGAATTTGTAGTACTGTACAGTGCAGGACAGTTGTAAAGCTGATTCATTCTGTGAGGAGAGACAGCAGCTGCATCTTTATGAAGGCAAAAGCCCTTTAGGGAGTGTAGTGTCCAGTGCAGCAGGACCCTGAACTTTGCTGGTCATTTCCACACAATGTTTTATTGTAGGATAATAATAATAATAATGCAGGTAATATCATGTATGGCAGAAAACAAAGACAAATAATAGGAGTACTACTGCACAAAACAAGAAGAATACATGGCCCTGGTACCATTTTTTGTTATGTGTGTTATTATTTTAACTCATAACTTGTGCAGAATACTGAAGAGATCTGTGGTCCATATTTGCAGTGAGTAGCACAAAGTAGAGAATCGGAAGTGAAACAGTACAGGAAAATGTTTCATATAGATGTTATCCATTTTTTTAGTCCTTGAAAAAGAACCTTCCAAGTAACTTCTAATTTTGTGGAAAATCTTTTCTATTTACTGTATTTTATATGACTACAGGAGAATCTGTAGTCAGATAGGAAAAAGCAAATGTAGCGTATCAACTGTGAGTGTTGGAAATCTTTGGAACTTACATGTACACAGAACTTCATTCTTTGTATTTAAAGATAAAGGCCAAAGTAAGTACATGGACTGGGGCATCATTTGCAGGCTTATTTACTTGTATGTGTACGTTTTTTTCCAAGTTCACTCTTTTTCTCAAATTCTTCTTTTATATATATAGTAATAGTATAGAATGGTATGAAATGTCATGCACTTTTTTGGTTTATATGTCTGTTCTACTCATAACGTGCCATTTTTGGACCAAATTTAATCTGTATTTTAAAAAAGCTAAACATATTTCTTATTCTGACTGGCACTAGGAATACTGTCATTCTGTAGTACAATGAGGATAAGTATAGGTAGCTTCTAAGAAAATTGACAATTGATGTTTTAAAGGGAAGAGTTGGGGAAACCATCTTCTTACCTCCAATTCTGATCTGCAGGATTATACTGTCTCTTCCTTTAAGATTCTTATTCAAGTGCTTGAAATGTTGTATCAAAAGAAGTTGTTTGGGCATAAATTAGTTTGTAGCAGAGGCTGATTTCTGTGGTTCTGTATTCCTGAAATCAATTGTTTATGTGCTTAATCCATCAGTAGTTTAATATATGCTTAAATAGTTGAAAGCTGGCTGTCTGAAGATAGAATTGTTTTTGTTTCAGAACCTGAAGTATATCTACCAATGTATCTAGTTTGTAATTTCTCATTCTTGTCCCTTCATCTGACAAGGCAGATGTCACTTTCAGAGGTTATGGGATATTCGTGTGCTTATGGTTGAGACACGTAAGTGTTTATCAGTGCACCTAGATACCAGTCATGAGGACTTATTTCTTAGATAAAGTTGTGTGCCAACTTCCTAGTCATCAGGGAAATCTTTTCAGCAATACACAGTTTATTAACTGGCACTGAAGTAAACTTTTGATACAAATGGGAGTTTTGGGGAAAAGAGACACATTTCTTTGGGCTTCTTATTTTTGCATGCAGTGCCAAAGTACATTCACCAATGGACAGAAACTGCTTTGCAAAATGTGTATGTCTCACCTACACATGATACTGATCCACAGAAAATGGAAATATATTTTCTGGTAGACGGGAGTGTGGTAATGCAGCAGTTAATTTCTCCAAATCAAACAACTAGTGCATCCTTTTCGTGAAAGGGGTTTGCATGTTTGAAGATTAGAATTTGGGGGTTTGAACTCTGTCTTGTTTTTCCTTTCCACTTGTAATGTGGTAAGTGTATGTTTATGATCAAAGTGGCTTACAGTGAGTGAAAAGGAAGAGAATTGAAATCTAAGGATTAAACTTTTTTTTTTTCCCATGTATCCTAAATAACAAGGTAGAAATACAGAGAGAGCTGTGTGGTTGTGTTAGAAGCCTCAGGCTGTTATTAATCAGTGTGAGAAAAGATTAAACAGGGGGAACCATGGCAACCATGTAACATTTGTGAATGAATCTGTGTTTCCATAAGGCACTTCCTAATGTGCAGTACTGCATATTCTAAAATAGATGTATTCAGAGTAGGTTGGCGCAGAAACGACAATCCATATTTGGGGACTGGCAGTTAGAAATGTTCTCTGTTTATACCTTGAGTATCTTTATTTCATGGAAAATGTAGACATGGCAGAATACTTGGGGGTTTTATGCTCATTCGTTGGCTGGAAGTGATGTCTACTGCTAGAAGTGATGTTTGTATATAATTAAACATAATTTTCTGAGTACAAAGACTGACCTCATCAGTTATTTATTTGGATTATATCTGGGTTTGTTGTTTCTTTCCAGTGACTGTTATGACACAGTGTGTATAAGATCAGTAAATACAGAAACTACTATGGAAATTTATTTCACATCAAATCGCTGGTGTTCCATCATCTTTTCTCTGTTTATATGTTAAAACATCAAGCATGATGATTTCATGACAGAAATCATAGAACGTTAAGTCTTTTCTCCGTTGTTGGATGACCTGTAATGATATCCAAAGGAGTTTCCTCTTGCAGGAGAAGACACTGCCAAATCCTCCTAAAGAGGGTGAGTCTTAGGGGTAAATTACCCATGTTGTGAGCCTCAGGAGCTGCAGTCAAATGACTCTGGGTAACTTTGTTTGGAAATTCATATTGGAAAGACAAAATCCAGAGGGAATATTTTAAATAATTAGAGTTTTATATTAGCTAGTTTTTGAAAACAGTTTTCTTCCAGTATCCTGACTTTACTGTCACTTCAAGTAGCCCCAGTTAAATATTTCTGATGATGTTGGGCAGAATAATCTTTACAGAACTTTTACCCTGTATGGAGTATTTGCTGGTGCTGTCACAGAGCCACCAAGGTGCAATTTCCCTTCTTTACCTCCAGGAAATCTGCTTTCCGAGTTCTTTTCTCTGCTGCCTATCTGGCAAGTAACATTATTCATAACTTTTCAAGTAACTTTTACTGATGTGCACTACTAGTGGTTTTCAGTTCCAGGAACCTTGTATCTACTGTGCTGAATGGGGACTGGACTGAATGGGCCAGTCTGACATTCATATAGATATTTCTGTCTGGCAGCAAATGCAGAAGAGTATAGTGTAAAATTTAATGCATTTGAAAGGCAATGGAATTAACTGAACAGCTCCTCTGAAGCTTGCAAAATTGGGCAATAGGTAGTTGTGCTGCCTGAAAAGTACAAAAATAATGCCTGAGTTAAAATTTCATCTTACATAAAATGAAAAGTAGTGCACAAGTACCTGCACTTTCATTATTATTAACAACTTAAATTTGGTGTCATTCTGATTTTCATCTCACATGATGTATCTTTTGTGTCTGTGCCTTTGTCTTTGAGGAAAACGTAATTTTGTCTCAGTGAGAGGGGCAGTATTGGTAGTAAAAAGAAAGTTCTCCACCTGTTGAATGCATGATGGAGTATGCTTTTCCTTTTACAACTGTATTGCTATGTCTGTAGGCTTGTTGCTTGCCTGAAATACGTTTTTTTTTTCTCTAATCCAGTATGTCACTCTGACCTTTTCTTCCTTTTGGGGGTCCTCCCATTTTCTCTCTACTCTTTGTAATAAACTCTGCTTTCCTCTTGTCCTATCATACATCTTTGCTGTATATTGGCCTGCAGGGGATAACAAAGCTGCTATTAGATACCCTGGATGTGGGTGCCTCTGTCATGCTCCAGTGTTCCCTTTTCCACTCAAACATGAATCTGCCAAGCTTTGAAAAAAATGTCATCGAGCTAAATGTTTGGCCTTAGTTTCCTCCATAGGAAAATATGTTTATTTTACAAAGAGCAATATTATTACTTACAGATGTGATTTGAAAGTGATCTAAGAAGTGAAGACTATGTAAGGTATCACCAGTACCTCACACTTTTGTCTATGCAAAAGCACAGTTATGTCAAGTGATGGAAACCAAGATTTTTGTTCTATAGGAAATATAAATATTTTAATAGCAGAAATTATTTCAAATAGAAGTGGAAGAGGGAAGTACAGTTTCCTTTAGAATGATGGTGCTAAAATTCTGATTAGTAAAACATAGAAGTTATATTTTCATGATGACAGTTTTTAGTAATTTCCAGTGTTTCCAAAACTGAATCTGTCCAAATCATTTCAGAGCTATTTTACAACAGTTTGTCTGGTGAACTGCCAGAGAACCTTGGATGTTTTGAGTCTGCAGGTGGGTGTGCTATGCCAACACCAGGAAAACCTCAGAATTCTATGTGCTTTAAAAAAAGTTGGAATAGAAATATTACATTGCCCCACAAAATGCTGTAAAAAAATTCAATAGGTATTCTTAACAACTTCTTATTTCTTAACTAAATAAAAAGAAACATGTTTTTATCAAAAGCGGAAGGAAGAATAAATTTCACCTGTCACAAACTTTTTTAATGGGCTTTCTAGATTTTTGCCTAGCATGCATCTGTACACAGATGGAAAGGTCCAACACCACTGATATGACGAAGGGTTTTACCTGGTGAATTTTTGTTTCTTACTTTTTTATATATTTGTGGAATTCTGGAGGCAGAGGAAAGCCACAGAAAGGTCACAAAACTTCAAGCCAAGATAAACAGCCTGTTAGAATATGTTTAGGAAATGGCAGTATAAACCACAGAAAAATATATGGAAAGAAGAGAAAAACATATACCTTTGGAAAATACATTTCCTGGTTGGGAAGCTGTTGAAGCTTTGAGCAGCTTATGTTGCTTCCTTGCTCCTGTCCAGTAAATTTTCTTTGTTCAGGTTGTTAATTCAGTCCGTGTTCACAGGCATCCAGGCCTTAAGGAAAGGGAGTCGATCTTCTGCAGCAGCTATAACAGGAGGCATTGTGGGCATCATGCCTAAAGGCCAGAGCATCTTTAGTCCCAGGAAAAGAGATTGGGCTGCCTTTTTGGCATTCATCTTACTTAGTAATATTTAAAAAAATATTACAGATACTGCACCAGAGCATTTCTTCAGTCATTTTCAGAGAGGCTTGTGTTTGCTCCTCTGCACACTGCAAAGAAAGGAAGGCTTCTACATTCAGCATGCGTCAACATGCATCATTTTAACATTTTTTTACTCCATTGCAGTTGTAAAATGGCATCTCAGTTCTTGGTTGTTTATCCTAGTTCTCCTGTGTTTCAAGTGCAAGCTTCGCTTGATCAGGAAATAATTTTCCATGGCTGTGCTATTGTCCCTGCTGCTCCTTAGCCCTGTGACATCAGCTGCAAAATTACCTACCACAATAATGTAAATGCTAAAGTATCTGAACAACTTCATTTTATTTCTACAGAAAGTTCAGACATCAGTCCAGATGTGTGATGAGAGGAATTTTAGTCATACAGAGGGCTTTTTGACGAGCTCTTGTAGCACATTTAGCCTAGATAACTGACAGGAATAAAGTTATTGGCTAAAAATGTCATTATCTGAGCTGAATTTTATTTGTTTTTTCAGAATATTTATTTCCCTCAAATTTACCTCTCTCCTAATGGAATTAATCAGCTTTTATTTGAAAGGTCTAGGATTTAAACTGTGGAATTTGAGTTTTTCTTTTACTTCAGGTGTACCAGAAGACCAAAGGGTGCAATAAAAAGTACTGCAAGTTATGTAGAGGCATTAAGCCCCCTGACTTCCCTCAACATCTTAAACCTAAGTCAATAAATGTAAATATTAGCTTATTTCACTCTTTAAAAATCAGAAAGGTAGGTAATTATTTCATATTCTTAACTGAAAAATAAAAAAGGTTATCTTTAGAAATTTCATAAGCTGATCTTGAAATGAAAAAAAGCTCTGCTCTCCAAATAAATTTGATAAATGTGTTGAGCCCTGAGGCCTTAGTGCAATTAATGTACACATTGCCTTTGTAATAAGTTGTATACCTGATCATAAAGTAAAAACACTGGTGGATCTGTTAAAGGAATTAGTTCATGTTTGGGGGAAAAAAGATAATGATAAAGTAATTAGTATCATAAGTTCAACAAAGATTTAAAACTGTGCTACATGGCAGTAATGGATTTTGAACACAGTTAATGAGCATATTCATTGCGTTCATTTTTAATTAAGTGGAAAAAATAGTGGTCCTTTAACTGGAGATAATAAATGTGCAAGTCAGTCTTGCACAAACATGCAACACAAGAATTTATTGCCTGCTGTCTAACTAGGGAACTGGGAATCATTATAAAGATTAGATTTACTGAAAAAAAAAATCCAGAAAAAGCTTTAGTAGAAAATGTTTATGAGGTAATAATTTTCACATTAAATATAGTTTGGCACATTTGGTAGAGAGTGTGTGTGTGTGTGCATGTTTTTTAAAATATGAGCCTTTGCAATCATCAGAGGTAGGACTGTTTGTACCCTTGAAAAGGACTCTGCTATTTACAAATTTAGATTTATGTGAGCTGTATTTAATATATGACTGCACATGCAGGAGAACATAAAAATATTAGAAACCTCAAAACTTTCTTAGAGGTTTGTTATGCTCATACTTAGGATACAAATTGTGGTTTAAAAAGAAAACTTTGGCTCTGGAAGCTGCAGCTGAAAACAGCTAAGTGCTTGCCCTGGTTTAACCAGCACACACTCACCTTCCCAAACCACTGGGCTGTGCTGCCACTGGGGCTCTGGGGGATTCAGAAGCTGAAGCAGGGAAAATGCAGCTGAAATGCTTAGTGTTTATTCTGTCAGTGGGCGGCTGGGGAACTGACATGAAGCAGGTTAAAGCACTGAAACCAGATGTACCTTCTAGAGCAGTGGCTTTCCATGTTTTTATGATCCCCTAAACATTTCCAGTGAAAATGAGGACCTTTGTATGCCATACTGAAGCTTATTGATGATTGACTGGCATGTCTGAGTTACCTTTCATGGATCTGGTTGGAGTTGTTCACCGATCCCCAGGGATACCCAGACAATATGTTAAGAGCAATGAAACTAAATCAAACTTAATATGTTTCATTGTCTCAAAGTTCCCTACCCATATGCCTCTTGTCAATATTTCCACAGTACCAGGTTCTTTCTGACATGCATGAGGTCTTTGCTCAACAAACGTCTTGTTGGGATACGCATAAACTCCTTCCAAGTTTCCCTAAGCCTTAACTTAACCTTTAGAAAGTTATTCACCTCTGGTATTCCAGGAAAGCAAGTTTTCGTTACCAAAAAGTCCCCTAACTTTCACTGGTGGCATGCAGTGTACTGCTGGTGACATTGCAGCATGAATTCCTGTGCCAATCAGGCAATTATGGTCTTTTTTTTCCTCTGATTTTATTCTGCCCTGTCACACATGTAGTAATTGCTTTCTGTACAAGAAGCAAAACCATACACTTGGGTCTCTTCAAAACACTAACTCTGCTTTTATTTTTTTAACCTCACTGCATGATTTTATTATGTATGTAAGTCAGTAGCAACTTGGGAGCTAAGTATAGCCAGTATAGCTGGCTTTGGCTGCATACTTTTAGCATTTAAAAAAATAAAAAATTGCAGACTCAGTTTATTGGTTAAGTTGGGAAATTTATAGAATTTTTATCAGTAAATAAACATTTTCTTTTCTTTTCTCTTCAGGTATGACTTTGTAGAAGTTGAAGAGCCTAGTGATGGCACTGTTTTAGGGCGCTGGTGTGGTTCCAGTACTGTGCCAAGCAGACAAATCTCCAAAGGAAACCAGATCAGAATAAGATTTGTGTCTGATGAATATTTTCCTTCTGAACCTGGATTCTGCATCCATTATACACTTCTTATGCCAGTAAGTAACATGTTTCAGATTGAAACATTTCAGGATACAAAATCTTTGAAGTGGTCGCTCAAAAGAATCTTTTAATAGGTTAAGATTAATTATTGTTTATTTCTTAATAATAATAGTATGCGATCTGCCTTCCTGAATTGTACATTTTGTTTCTGTTTTTTAACTGAGTGTTCCTGTGGTTCTTTTTGGATGGCTTTGGACTAGGAAGTTGTGGGTTCAGTTGTTTGTGTGGAAAATTCAGTAAAATGTTTGCATTCCTAATACTGTAGTGTGGGAAAAAAGAGAATTCCAGCTTTGAGAAAAAGACAGATCAGTTTATGAATCAGCACTGTGATGTTGAAAGAGGATTGGGAAGTTACAAAAAAGAAACTGAAGAGATTAGTGGTTTTATTAGTCAGCTGCTATTAGACATACTCAACCAGATGATTATACCTAGTTCCAAAACAGAAGATTTCTTATGATTCCAGATAGTTTTATTATAGAGACAAAGCAGACAATCTATAATATTCATTTTTCACTGCATTTTCCTTGTAAACTGTACTTAGGGCTTCTCTTGAAGGTTGCTTAAAGCTTGTAGGTCACAGATATTAAACTAGTTATTGTCTAAACTATGACTAATTTCATTGTCAACAGTTTTCTGTTACTATTTTCATGAAATGATAGATCTGTGATAGCAAAAAAAAGTTTACAGAATTTTAAGGATGAGATAATGTTCTGAAACATTAAGACAGAGGAAAACAGGAGTTGACTTGTTTTAAAATATGTATTCCATATTTAAAGAGAGTAAGGAGTATTTTTTGTTAAATTCCTCATAATTCACTTTGAGTCTCCTAAGTAGTCTCGTGGTCTGTGGTATTTGGTTGGTGGAAAGTATCTCCAAGCTCAATAAAAAATTGATCAAAAGAATCCATGTTGTAACCCCGCTGACATGTGCTTCACTCAGAGTGCACTTGGCTGGCTTTATTTTTCAGCTCTTTTTTGCTCCTTCTCCCAATTGGCAAAATTTCAGTTACTGAGAGGAATATATTTAGCGTGCTGATGATGGTGTCAGTGTAGTGTGGTGGGGGTGGGATGTTTGTTGTGTGTATATAGATATTTATGTGTGTTGTTTACCTATAAATATTTTTAACTACTTATGCCTAAGGAGGAACTACTTCTAAAGGGACTAAAGGTTTGATCTGCATCTTTGACTCTTTTATGAGTTAGAATAACTTTTGTTAGCAGAATACTATGACCCGATAATGGTAAACTTTAAAATTAAATAAAACGTCAGTCTCCAAACTTGAAACAAGGCCAGGTTTAAACTTCAGTACACCCGAGGGCAGAATGTAATAAGTATGTTTACTTTTAGAAAATGGTAAAAGAAAATCACTAAATACATGTATATGTGGGGCTAGTGCCAAATTCCATTGTCACAGCTCTAGTATTACACCCTACCTGCTATGTATCCCTCTAACTTATGTATGATCCCATTTCTGTGGAACTGATTAAACAAAGGCACTTGAAAATGGGAGTATACATATAATTATTTTTGTGTCATGCTGTACAAATGGAGTGAATTTATTCCTCAGTATTTGATGGGGAAAACCAGTTAGTAAATTTAAATTACCAGCACTCACAAAACAATAGTTTAATGTTCAAAATAGTTACACCTAATAGTTACACATGCAAGGAACAAGAGCAGCCCACTTGCTGTCATAAGAATTTGGAATGAGCCCCAAAATGTGCAGTATACTAACTGCTTATCAGTTAATTTCTAAATCTCCCTCTAAAAGAACTGTGATCTTTTTCAACAAAAAATATGCCCTAATAGTCATGCGGAATACTATTACACATTTCAGACAGCAGATTGTAAATTAAATAGATATTGTTTAGTTCCAGGATTAAACCTGCTTCTTGTACCAAAGCAATTGAAAACCAATGCCAAAAAAACCCCAGTCTTCTTTACTACTATAAAGTTATCTTATCCAGCTTTTCAAGAGAAAATAAAGTTTACGGCCCTCCTCCCACATCCTCTCAAAAGAAAAGTCAGCTATAGGAATGAGCTTAAATTTTAAATAACTCTTGCAAAATCATAACTGATTCACTAAGAGATTCAGTTCAATGAATTGGTCCTAAACAGTTAATTCCTTTTCCTCATTTTTTTTGACAAGTAATGGGGAGGGGGAGATGTCTGGTAGACCAGCAGTGAGAGATTGTTTGGGGAGAAATGAAGCAAAACTGAAATAAAACAGTACAAGCTTGTTTCTGTATTTGAAGGCCACACACAGAGAGGGGCACTGGACACATTTTCAGATCTTTTAAAGAGCAAGAGAAATGGCTTTGTTTAGATCTGTTGTAATTTATTGTGTATATATATATGTATATGTGTGTGTGTATATATATAAATTTTTTTAGTTTTTTTTTTTTACTTTGTATATTATATTTCAAAACAACTTTTCACATGATAAGTAGTGGGAGAATGGCTATTGATCTGATTACTTTATTTCTAGAATTTAGTCACTCTAAAGAAAGGACTCACAACCATTCCAATGTCAGTGGATGCAACATCATTCTCTAGAAAGGTTTGATAATGGGATTGGAAGACACTGCATAAAAGCAGTGCACATACTATATACAAGCAGAATGTTCCCCAAGAAAAAATGACTCCTGTCTTCATATTCTAACTAATTAGAGCTTAATAATTTGAGTTTCTTCCATTTTAAGTTGAGTACTGTGGCTACATCTGCAACTTTCTGTAATTCTGGTCTTACTCCCACTTTCTTTCCTCTATTTTATAGTTACAAGTTAATTTTGTCTGCAATACCATGAAGTAGATGCAAGTGTTGAAAAGATTATTCCTATTAAGCAAACATAGTTTGTCTTATTCCAAAATGATTATGCTGCTTTCAGCACAGCTGTTACTCTCAGTCACTCTTTCATGCTCTGCCCTGTCACTTACTCTGTGCTTACTGGTGAGCTGCTTTATTCAGTAAGGGCTGTCAAGTGATGGTTCTCAATTTTGACCAGTTATCCATTTATTAAAAGCCATGATTTTGGCAGCACTGTGCCACCTAAACCTTCCTAGAACTTGATTGCAAAAACAATCCTTATTTCATTTCTTTTCCACTTCTTCGCATTTGCCCCGTATAGTAGCCCCAAGAAATTGAGGGAAATCTTGTAAACTCTTATGATATACATTTGGGGCTCAGTCTTCCTAGTGAGTTGTTTAGTTTAAACTATGTCAGTTACAAGTTTGGCAGAGAAAACTTGATGTAATAAAGTCCATTGTTAGTTGGGGAGCGGGTGAATGGGATACTTGATGCCTGAGGTGCCATTAAGGAATGCATGACTGATTGCCAAAGTAGTTATTAGTTATTCAGGGCACTCAGAACAAAGCAGCTCCAGTTAAAGTTGAAGCTGGGGGTGACTGTATTCCCCTTCTTTTTTGGCATATGGTAGCATGTCATTTGTCATCAAAGATCATGCCAAAGTTCTTTGAAATTAACAGACTTAACCCTCTTTTATGAAAGCAAAGATGAAACTCCAAGAAGCTGTCTGAAGACTGACCTGGTTTAAAAGTGACTTAGCAGGTGGTTTGGGATTTTGGTGCAGTACCTGTTTGGCTGTGTGGGTGTCAATCCAAGAGAGTGGTCTGCTTTGGTTTGCTTTTCTTTTTTCCCCTTTTGATGCAGAGATTTTGTTAGTATTGCTCTTGCTTTTAGCAGTAATGAAGGTTAAATAGATACTCTTTTTACAACTATCTAATAATACTTCCTTTATTTCATCCAAATTGGCTAAGCTTTGCTCTTTAAGATTGAGCACGTTACCTTTTTTTTGTGGAACCTTTTTAATTGAGCTTGTTGATTGAAACAGGCAAATAAAATTAAAATACTAATAGAAAAAGTGCATAAAACTAGAACAGAGAGGAAAGCTCACACTCTGCTTTTGCTTCCTCTCACAAGTCTACAGATTTCAATCAGGTGTGTTTCTCACATGTTTGTACTGAAGCCCAAGAGATGTTTGACTGTGTCTGCAGTAAATTCGTCCAGAAACATCATAAAGGATATTACTGATCTCCTAAACAAGGGTTTTTCTACACTCTCTTTAGAAGTGGCCAAAAGGTTTTAGAAATAAAATTATTTCAGGGGTTTTTTAAGCCAAGGTGGTACAAAGAATCAGGAGAGTGGATGAATGTTATGTAGCACTTTGAAATGCTACATGAAGTGAAAAAGAGCTGTGAAAACTCTTCATGTGGTGGGAAGGACTGTAAAACAAAACCTCTGTGTTCAGTTTCCACTGATTAGGTACAGTGAAACCTCAGTCTAGATAATTGAACAGGCTACTAAAGATGCTCCAGTGTGCAAATTCCATGTACTAATTTTCTTTTGTGTGGCAAAAATTCATTGTAAATCAAAGATGTTTTGGAACTAATTCCTTCCTTGGAGATTCCATTTTGCATTAAATTTTTGCTTAACGTCTTAAATGAGGTAATTTCTTAGATGAGACATGAAATATTACCCCAAAATACATAGATAGGAGTGAAATGCTTCAGTTAACCAAAAAAATGCAAAAAGGACAAACTGAGAGTGGCTATTATCCATGGGACTAAAATGAGTGGTAAGGAAAGAAAACTTTGAGGCAAAAGAACCTCTGAAGTATACTTTCTAATTAAATTATAATGCCTTTTTTTCTTGTGACCATATCTCATTCTGTCCCATGGACATCATAAAAAGTTAAAAGATCTGTGTGCATGAAGCAGACTTGCAGAGAGACAAGGTTAGACAGGAATCTAGCAAGATTATGGATCTGCATGGAAGTCCATAGAAGTGTATCCTTAACATCCACAACCTGAGGTGTCAGTGAGGATTTTCTTAGATTCTAAAAGGAAGAGTGACACTTTGAGCCGTTTTGTTGTCGTTCAGTTCTTAAAAGGAATGAGTATACTTATCTGATAGCAAGTTTTGTACTTTGAAGGACAAAGTTCCTTTCCCTTTGGCCAAAATCTGAACGCAGTTTCTCATGTAGTACATGTGGTATAAACCATTTTTATTTTTCTGTGATGTTAGTCTTGCACTGGCTCAAGGCTGAAAACAATCACAAATTGTTTCATTGTTTGTGGAAAAAAAGTAATTTCATTTTTTTGGATTAAACTTTTTTACAAATTTATCATATATTTGACTATGATTTAAATTGATTTGGGAAGTATATTGAATATCATATTCCATATCACTGAGGCAAGAGATAAAAAGTCAGCTAATTTTCTTATTCCTAAATAAATAGCGGTAATTTCACAATTAAATGCAATTGCATTGCCACAAATGTTATGCTTTGGTGCTTTTTTCTTTACAACAAGTTCTGTGCAAGTTTTCTCCCTGAAAAATTCAGGAGTGTTCAAGAAATATCGAAGTGGGGTTTTTTATGGAACATTAAGACTAAAGAGTCTTAAAACTCTTTACCTTTTGAGTTTGGGGATGTTTTTTTGCAAGAAAGTATTGAGGGACAATCACAACAAAATGACATGGACAAGAGCTCGTGAAAACTACTCTCCTTTTAGTTGTCCAGAGCATTACGTCCAAATTAGATTGCTCTGTGCCAACTTGTTTAAAGCAGAAATTATTACCACAAACAAGAAATGGGGTAATGCAACTATTAAGGATAAGCAGGCAACCTTTATTGCTCCTTGTCCCAAATAATGTCTTTGGTCACATATTAACCCTCTCCTCCCACTTGAAAGCAGACCATAGAATGATTCAGTGGAAACAATTAAATACCCTAAAAAGTGAAAAAGTTTAGAAAATATATTGGGAAAAGTATTTCAAATACATGAGGGAATCTCTTTTCTTCATTTTCTGTAAATTATCCAAAGGCTTTTATTAAATTTCCATTTAGTAAGAAATATTTATATTTTCAGGGACTCTTTTTTAGTATTTAAAAACTCTATTATTGTCTCATAGCCTTTTTTTTTTTCAGCATAGAAATTTCTGTATGCATATTAAACTTGGAAATGATTTTTACATGGTCTATCATTTACTTGTTTGTACTGTTGTAGTGTAAATTATAATGTTGTGTGCTCTGCTGTTTTCAAAAATTTAAAGGTTTTCTATGGGAGTCCTCAAACAAAAAAATCTTCAAGCGAGGCTGTGACTTCAGAGCAGTCTGTATGTATATAAAAATGTCACTCTTCAGCTGTAAACTCAGTGATGTCATGTAATTGGGGCTTTGGATGCTACTTCAACAGAAATATTTCACAATATTGTTCAAATGTTCCTTTAGTCTTTCAAGATTATTCTGTAGTCATGGTTCAAGTTTATTTGTTCAATCTAATTGATCATATCTATCCTAAAGAATGCAGTGTCTCAATTATTTGTAATTTTTCATTTAATCCTTTACTAAATGCTTTTCACTTGATATGTTTGGTTTAAAAAACCCAAATCATTTTCCCCCCAAAAAACACAACTGAACAAAAAAGGCAGCAAAAAGTCCACGCACAAAAATTTGCACAAAAATTCCTCTTAAAACCCAAAGAACTCCCAACACCACCTTCTCCTCCCACAAAGTTTTTTTAGCAACCTGTATTTTTTATACTTCAAGTACTACAGAATCATGTAGTTGCCTATCCCTCTTCAGTTCTTAGGATCAACATTTTTGAGAAAGCATGCTGATGGCTTCTCTACAAATTCCAAAGCAAAGTGATTTTATCTCATTCTCAAGGTAATCCCCTGTGTAACTGGCAGTCCTGATTTTTTTCCTTTCAAATACTGAGATGTTGTGTCTGACATGGTTGCTAACTGAAAAAAAGGTAAGCAAATGTACATTTGATACTAGGTTTCAGGCACCAGCACAGTTTCAGCTATGCCACTTAGGTGCATTCCTGTTCTGTCTCTATTCGTTATTAGTGTCTTAGTCATGCCATGATCCTATCTGTTGCCTCACCCCAGCAAAACAGGCAATAACTAATTAGAGTGGTGTGTACTGTGCTAAATTTTCTTACTACAATTCTGGTAGGAAAAGGCAAAAACAGAAATGAAATGACAGAAGTTGGGATAGAAAAGTGCAACTTCTCAGGGTTTTTTAAAACTTATTTTTCACATGGTAAAGCTCTGATGGGGGCAGTTGTAGACATTTGAGATGGATTCAGCTGTGGAGCAGCTTCTGTGGATGGTTTACTGCAGAATCTAGCTCCACAGATTGGTAGAAGCACTTCTTTAAATTCAGGAGAAAAATTCTTGACAGAGTAATAACACTGTATAGTAGCTTCAGGGTAAGAGTTTGCTTGTGGGAAGATTAATGTGGGATATTGGTGGTGGTGTTAAGACAAATCCTTTTGTTTCTAAAAAGGGATAGATAATAAGCACTATGGGAATACCAAAATTTGCACCTGTCTTGTCTTTGCAGTACCTGGCCTCTGGTGTTACAGATGGGGATTATGAGCTGTCATTTGTTAGCTTCTATAAGTACTCAAAACCTTTTTAATGATGATGATGAAAGGTTTGGCCAAAGAAGCCAGGATTGTTGTTGAAAAGCTTTCTGTTTTGTTTTCATGGGAAAGTCTAGAAAATCACAAAGCAGTCACATCTGTTCTTGCAATTATCTTGGGCTAGGGAAGTAGACAAGTAGTAAGTCTGCTTCCATGTTTGCTCCTAGCTGGCTAATGTTGTTGAAGAACTGTAATTGTTTAAAAAAAAAATGAAATTAAAAGAACTTGCATGTGGAAATGGAAGACAGTTTGTTTGGCAAAAGACATTTCCAGATGCTTGACTATTAATTTCACTCTGATTTTGAGCTGAGCAATAAATCACAGGAAAAAAACAGTAAAGATCATTTACGAGGAGAAATAAAACGCTGGGCTTCATATTGAAGGGCGTGTTTTAATGCATGAAAGACCAGGTTTTAAGGCACGTGAAAGGTGGAGGGGTAAAAGCAGATGACACAGCTTTTCCAGGAAATTCTGCATGTAATCCTACAGGCACTGTGGAGGTTGGTGGATTCAAATAGCCTTTCCCTTTCAGATGTGAAAGGGTTTCTTGAGGGAGCTCTGCAATAACTCTACCCTGACATCCCTTACAGCAGCTCTTGGTCTCATCTGAGTGTGTTAGAAGGATAGGAGATTTTAGTGGTGTAGATAATTAAATCAATATGATGATTTATTGTTCAGTATCTGGCTCTGGTGTCTTTTGGTAGCACTTAGCTTCAGAGTTTGTCGGTAGACATCTCTTATTTTAGTATTCCTCTAATAGTATGACAAGCACCCTTTAAAAATCATGACCATCTTTTAAAAGACAGATGCTGTGTTAAGGAAATTTTGTTAGAAATTTTGTTAATCTTCGAAGTTTAGTGAATGGTTGGCATAGTAAATGCAATTCCTGAATTTGAATTTTTAAGTGTTTTATTTTCTTACTGTTTTTCTTACTATGCCTGCATGTGAGTGTTTAAAAGGCCACTGTCTTTGAAGCTTGAAAACCCCTAAGATTTAAAATATATTTGAAAATAAATTTTTGCTAACTTTGTGCAACCAACCTTGAACTTCCCCTGCTGACTGACAGAACCAAAATGACTAGGTAGCCAAGGAGAGTAAGATAAGTTAGTTGAGCCAAATTATCAAACCTTCTCAGGCACTATCTATATTTCTTGAGGGGAAAGGATCAAATGCAAAATAAATTTTAACTTTCTAACTGGAAGGACAGTTAGCCACATATCTGTAAGCTTTTAATATGTAAGCTGTTAATAGGGTTGCCCTTGCTTATCTTCTAAAATCATTCTGATCTGCTGAACTCTTCTAAAGTGTGTGTGCATATTTGTCTTTGGGCTTTTCAGTGTGAGGTGTTCTGGGTAATCAAAAGTTAATAATAAAATACTTCCTGTTCTTAAGTCATCTGTGTAATGCCTTTTTGGCTTGGAGTTCTTCCCTTTTAGTTTAAGTAAGTTCTGTCACAGATCTCCTGTTTGCACTCTGTCAATATATATAATTTTAAATACTGTATTTACTTTATTTAATTGCTTTTCTGCTTAAGAACGTAATAAGCATCTTTCATGTAGGAAAAAAGTTCTTTTGCAATTAGGTGCCTAAAATAGCAGTATGTCTTTGATGCAAAATTAATGTGGAATTAAGGTTCATAAGAGTGTTTTGAAACTGTTTGCTGGTATAAAAACTTCAGAGTATAGCTCAGCTTTTCACCAAAAATCAAAGATAAATGGTCAAGTTAACAGTACAAAAACAACCAAAAATTTTTAGAATTTTTTTCAATTCTTTAAATTGGAAAACAAACTTGCTGTTAAAGAGGTAAAAAAAAAATACCTTAAAATTTCCATTTTAAAGTTTGATATTTCATCACCTGAAATTTACAAATTACAAAGGAATTTGGAAAATCAATCCATTAAAAGGTATCAAAGTGTGAACAAGACCAACTTTTCTATGCAGGCCATTTCAAAAAAGTTGTTGATAATTTTAAAACACTTTTGCCCATCTAAGGAGCATCATTAAACAAGTCATACTGAGCCACAATTTGCTAAACCAGTGCTATTCAAAAATGGTAATAGATACTTTATAGACACAACTGGCCTAAGTTTTGTGGTTCATATTTGAAAGAGTAACAAACTATTAAGGTGTAGTCATCATGAAAATCTGAAACCAGAGAAAAGTGATTTTAATAACACCATTACTTTCTTAATTTTTCACTAAATTAGATTCCCTAATAAATTATGAGAGTGAAATTACTTTTGAAAATTACTTTTTCAGTTTAGATCTTTTATACCCCCCTCTGACTTTGCCATGCACAGTGTTCTGTCTCCAGTTACAGTCTGCCATAGGCCATGGCTTCTTGCAGAGTGGCAATTTCCACTATTTTTCTTTCTACAAGAAAAAGATGGCAGCTTGTTTCTGTCAAGTATTGAGGTTCAGAGGAGAAAGAGAAAATCCTAGGCAAGTTACCCAAAGGGTGATAACTGGCAATTTCTATAGTGCCAAATTGTCATGGTTAGGTCATTTTTTTTACAAAAGGTGTTCCTATGGGCTTTATCAGATGAATAATTGTATTTTAAAGTTATTTTAACAATCCACCAGCTTGAATTTATTATTGCATGCAATTTTAATTTTATTTCTATTTATATACCACACTACTGAAATTTCAATAATAATCATATACTTTCCACTTTATAGGCTTGAAATCTTTGGAAGTTTTGATTCTAGTTCTTTTGTCATTTACAGTGTGACTGGTGACAGATTTTTAAACGTGCAGTTCCCATTGCCTTCGACAGCAACTATTAGGTATTGTGAGTCTGAAAAACACTGACCACACTTTCACAATGATAGTCGTGTTATTCAATCCTAAATAGATTTTGGAGGTGTTTTAATGTTTTTTTTAATATATTAATTAATTAATTAACAAATAATTGTTTCCCTGTATGTATTTATTACACTGAGATTAATGTTCTGCCCAGCATCTATGTATTCCTCTAATCTCCTAATTAAGTGAATTACACATCATGGACCAGATTCAGTAATGAACTAGGGATTGCTTGCAGGAATTAAACTTTGATGCTAATCAGGTTAAAAACAGTGTTGGTGCTCTCATTCTGAGACTCCAGTCAATGATTATCCCAAAAAATTGGTTTAATTTTCTTGGGAGAAATTGAATTGTAGGAGATGAAAAAGAAGAGAGTTGTCAATGTTTCAGTTTAGTTTTACTAAAGCATCCTAGTTTCTCAGAATTCTCTTTGACAATGTAATTGTTGCTAAGATAACCCATATCTAATACTAGTATATTGTTTGAGAAGAGTGTAACCTGAATTGTTAAATAGCCAAATGTCCTCTTCTGACTTCTTAACTGAAATATAACTTACAAAGGGAATTTATACTCATCTAAATTCAGGCAATTTAAATTAAGTTTATGGTGATGTACTTGAAATGACAATTTGTCTTCCCTCCCATTCCCCAAGTGGTTAGTGCTCACGCATCCTCATTTGTTCATTCAAATCCTTGTTTGTCCACTAGGACTACACAGATAATCTGAAAGATGCAAAGTAGCTTCAAATTAAATAGTAAATAGTGAAAGAAGGCTAAGAACTTGGTAATACTATCTTCTTGGCAATTAAGTATCTCAAATGTATAAACATTTACAGAAACAGAAAGTATTTTCTCCAAATACAAGACTGAGACTTCCTTCAGCAAAGCATGGCAGTCACCATAGTCACTTTACTTAATTTGTTTAACATTGCTTCATAAGTGTAATTCATGCAGAACATCTCAATTATGTTTCATTTTTGGTATTTATAACCTTCAGAATGTGTTTTTATTTTTATTTAAACAAACAGATCATCTCATGGGGCTTCACTGTATAGGGCAGGTGAGAGAAATCTCAGCAGAATTAGCCATGCAGATCTCTTCAGTGAGTGTTCTTGACTGGTGTTTTCCTTGCAAAGTCACTTCCCTCCCCTTTGCCCTCCCTCTTTTTTTTTTTTTTTTTCAGTGTCTGTCCTTCATGCCCTGGAAAAACCATACCACAATATATATTCAGTGATAATTGCTTGTAAATAATGCCTTTTTAATATCATCTTAAATTATCTTCTTATTTGGCTTATTTCTGAGATAGTGCTTTGTTGGGGATACAAAAGAGCATTTTCACTGACACGGTTGTGAAGTAGATTTTCTGACTTGGTCAAAAGATGAACTTGTGGTTAGCCAGTATCTTTCAGTCCAGTAGGCTAAGGCAACAAAACACTTTGCTTTCTCTCTGTTGAACCCCACATTACACAATGTCTGCAGTTCACAGAAATCCATATTTCTTATGTGCTGGAAAATTCAGGTGCAACCAGTGCCTCACACTTTGGCTTTTTACTTAAACTGATAATAAGCCGTACATCTAACCACTTCCTAGATTGCAGTGAATAGCAGCTTGTGAAACCACAATTAATTAAAGTTTAGAAAACCACAGGTTTTGATGTCTTGTGTTCTGTAATTAGCTCCACATATTCTACATTAAATCATCAGAAACTGACAGTATTGCTGAATCAGTGAATGGGAAAATAAGAGACACAGGGATATTTTAAGTCTATATACAAGCAGAAAAGTATGTTTCAGAGCATAAATATTTTTTCAAATGGATGTTAGAAAGAGGTCATGCAGAGAACAGAACAAGCCTGTAAAAGGCTCTGAGACTCTTTTAAAATTATGCTTTTGAAATACAAAATTGAAAAAAACCTTCACCTCTTTCAAAACAGTAAGGTATAGCAGATAGCAGCAGTTTGTAAATGGGTTATGGTTAGTGCAGTGTTAGTTTGCAGCACTTCCTTTCTTGTGCAGGTGTTTTGACTTTGTAGCTTTCCAGCACAGCGAAGGTGCAAAACCGGAGTAGTGTGAAAGGTGGAAACCAGATGAAGGTCTGTGCACATGGGAACATCCTTGTAAGTCAGTGTGACTGCTCTTAACAGCTGGTGGCAGGATTGGGGCCACAAGCAGTGTCTGAATAGACTTGTTTAAAATGTTACAAGGAAGACTAATGGCCTGCTTGAGAACATAACACAACATAATTTTCTATCATTTCTGTTAAAAAGAGTACTCATACCCATACTGTGTTAGCAAGCCCAAATGAATATAATTAATTATCTGTCTATCTGTCTATCTATCCAGCTATATCAAGATACTTGACCTAGCTGACCATCAGATTAATATAATTTAATCATATTTGTGGACAGTGACATTATTATAAATTAAGATATCAGGCCTAATGGAAGACAACTGATTAACTAGCAGTCCTCAGGAGAATGGTATTTTCTCTGCAAAATACTGGATTTTTTAGTACTGTGGGTTTATTACTCGGAAGATGCCATCTTTCCTTCTTTTCTTTTTTTTTTGTCAAGGAAAGGGTTGAAAAAGAATTGAATGTACAAAGGAAAATGTATATTTATTCATTGTAGTAAAAGTAATTAGACTGTTTCAAAGATTTACTTCATTTTTGATAACACCAAGAATCAGGCTGAGGCAGTTCTTTATAGTGGTGCCTTGAGATTCAACCTATTCTATTTAAATGGATTTGTTCATGCTGTAAGCAGCACCAAATTTCATGGGAGCCTATTAGAAATAGAATGAAGCAGTCTGCTTTCAAACCATCTTTGAAGGATCAATTTTAAATAGCTTTGAAAAAATAGAGCATGGCAGAAATGCATCTACTTTTATTTTATAGCTGATACTAAAACCATCTTCTCAAGTGTGTTTTATTACATACTATTTTGAGGTTTCAAAGAAATTGTGAATGATACTGCCAAAGGAACTTCTGCTACTCCCAAGGAACCAACTTTTAATAAAAAAACCTGTGAGTCCCTAATTTTCTTCAAGAGAAAGTATCTAAATTATTAAAGTTCAAAACTGGAGCAGTTTCGTTCTCATTTTAGTTAAGAGCTTGTGGTTTGACATTCCGCTAAAAAGAACAAACGTATTTTTCTACCAGATATTCTATATTTAGGTATACTGGCATGCAGTTATTTATTTTTATAGGTACCATTAGTTTACTAAATCCAAAGGGTTAAAATGTACAAATTGACAAAGAGTTACTGAGGAAAAAAAGTGCTTGTTTATGTACTCAGAAGAGCTGACATCGTTAGTCAAAACAGATTTTAAAATTATTTAGAATTAATTTGTTTCTAAAATTCAACATGTCCCTCAGCATAATTTTACAGATTATGATCTGTAAAAGATCAAGGTTACCAGGTAGATGCTTTGCAATACAATCACAGAGATGCAAGGCTAGAATGGAACTCAGTGGGACTGGACCTTTTCTGAACAATTGTCCTGCATTAAGCAGGGAGTAGATACACTGAGCTCATTTTTGCTAGATTCTAGTGCTGCTCCTGAAGTCCAGGGATGAAGATTTCAGAGATTCCCATGTCATCTGTTGCATACTTTTACATTGTATAAAACCTTTTTCAAACACTTAACATAAATAATTCTTGTCATTGGTGGACCAGGGAACAGCTGATTATCTGATGCTCTTTTGCATGTTTGTTATCTCCTGTCAGCCTGCTCTTGTCGAGATGAAAGAAAGTCGTGTCACTTAATCTTTTATCATGGTTCATTCTTTTGTTTTCATCTTGCTCTTTCTTGTGAATATCCTGTTTCTCTCTGCCTGTATCTCACAAGTGCTGGAGATAAATCTGAACATTGTATTTCAGCTGAGACCTCTCTAGCAGTTCAATATCTGTTTTTATGATGTTGTTCTGAAAATATCTGAATGAGATTTATTTTTTTCAAAAAGGATCCCATCCTCTCTTATTCAGGTTTTGGTCTCCTCTGTAACACTGTTTATTCTGCTTCTGATTCTACTTATTATTTTGTATTTATGCTTCTAATATTTTACTCCTAAATGCAAGGGATTTGAAAATACTTTTGCTTAAATTTCTCTTATTAAACATACTTTCCCAATTAATTTTGACTTCTATTTGTTGTGCAGTCACATTACCTGTGTGCATAATATATATCCAAGTATAATGAGAACATGAAACATTTGATGACACTAAAAATGCATTTATTAGGACAGAGATGAGGTTCTTTCCCTGCAAAGTAGTGCTTTGTTCAAGGACTTTTTACCTTCAAGGCAGGACAAGCTCTGATTTGCAATATCTGCTGTACAGGAATGTTGGGTGTGTTCATTTTATTGTGATACAAAATGAACAGAAAGCTGTTGTGGAATGCAATTTAACATGTATACTGAAGGATCAAATTAAAGTAGTGTTCACTGTAGAAGTAATTTTCATTGTCTTTCACAAATACATTTTCCAGTTGTAGCAAATGGTCATTCCTGGTGTTTAATGTTTGATGAACTTCCTGTGAGCATACTGGGATAAGTAAACATTTTCTTAAGAACACCTACCCATTTCCAGTGGGGAAGTTCCTAGAGGGGACTTAAAGAGCAGTTCATTCACTGACTCCAAACATTTACTGTTGTTAAATTTGATTAAACTGTTATATGAGTTTTGAGTAAAATGAGTTATTTTAAGAAAGGTGTGCAGACATGGTGTCCTCTAACTATGGCTGGCCATATCCCCTGTCATAGAAAAATGTACAAAACCTTTTTTCTATTCAGAACAGCTGCACTTATGTTGACTGTTTATTCCTTGTCAGCTACTGTCAGCCAGCTAAGAACTACAGCTTTGTTACAGAAAATAAGAAATTTTCTTATTTTTCTTATTTTTTCTTCTGTAAATCATAAATATAGCAGATGCAACTTTTTCCTGCTTGAATTTTAGGTGTGTCTATAAATGTAGTGATTAATAGTCACAGTAACCCTATTTGCAATAAGATCTGAGCAGACATTCATAAGGCTGCATCTACATGCCCACTGCCACCTGCTTGCAGGAATCTCTTTTTGCATTGATTCATTTGGGCTCTTAATTTGCTGTCAGTTCAACTACAATGTTATTCCTCCTTTCTGATAATTTCATATCATAAGCAAAATTCAGGTTGTCCTGTTCTCCTGACAGAATTAAAAGGTCTACAATTCAGCCTTCAGGTATGTATACTGGACTTGCATAGCATCAAAGTTTCACGGAAAGAAGCTACGTTGTGGGGGAATCCTATTCTGCTACAGTTCAGCTAAATCTTGGAGCCAGGGTCTCTGTAAAACAAATAAAATCTGTAAAAAAATAAGGATATCATTATAAATATTGAGAAGAGATATTCTTTTTCTTGCTCCCAGTATTTGATATATAAATCTTTATAAAGTTTCCCTTCTAGAAGGGAATTGCAGGTATAATACAACATTCATCAAAATAGGACAACCTAGAAAATTACATTTAACTTTATATTCAAAAATGAAGATAAAGGGTTTATTTATAGAAGCATTTGAAAAAACCCCTTCTTATTTAGCTGTCAACTCATGCATTTGAATGTACATGAAAGAATATTTTAGTGCAAAGTGATGTCACTACTATTTAAAACAGTCACTAAATACCCTACCAAAATACCAAAAATGAGCTGAGTGTATCTACTCCCTTCTTAATGCTTTAATCACAAGGACAGTAAAAGCACAAAACTAAAACAAATCTACCTTAAGATCTTAGGGTTGAAACAGAAAAAGGTAATTGTGGGTATATTCAGAAAGTCATCAAGTGATGAAATATTGACATAGTTTTAGAAGGGTCTCTGCAGAGTTCTACTTTAACTACTCAGTGAGAGCAGTATGAGGAGAAAATATCACATTTTTTGGAAAAGTCAGCAAGTCATCAATATAGAGTTCTGCCCTGCAAATGGGTACAAGACAGCAATGACTTCTTAACAACGAGCTAGATTAAGCAGGGAATAAACTTTAAATGTCCTCAAATACTGTGATGAGTAGTTAATAAGGGAGAGTTGAAAGGAAGGCACTAAGACAGGGAGGACAGAGTTACTATTTTCCCAATATTATTGGGAAAATATTTTGTATTTCCAAAACTTAACCTATCAGCTGCTTAACCTATTGCAGCTATCAGCAGCAATCCCATGAGATGTGAATAGTTGACCACCTGTCCTGTACATTCCCTCATGTGTTCCACACATTGTAAGGGTTCACTGCAGCTACTAATTTGTTTAGGACAGTCCTCTGAATATAAAAAAGAAAATGCCATCAGACATGAAGGTCATGATTTCTTAGACATTGGGGAATTTGCCTGTTTTATCACCTTGCTGCAAGCACATGACAAGGTCTTTCTCCAAAGAAAGATCTTATGAGATTGTGATGAGAGAAACTGTACTTTAGTAAACTATTTTGGTACTTCATTTTGCCTATACTTTCAGTCATTTTTAGCAGGTACTTTATCTGTATAAACACACAAACACACTTCATACCCTTAAAATGGGTATATAGATGTTACTATTGCCCAAAGTCCGAATTAGACTAAATATTTTTATTAAGCATTTAAATTGTACAAGACATAACATTACCTACTGGATTATTAAGCTTTTTAAACTTGCAGTTATAGTCCTTCCATGTGCTCAGACATGAGACGGGAACAGCCAGATAGTTTTAAATGCATTTCATAAATTTGGTTTGAAAATGTTATAATGAAAGTTACTCTGAAGTTCAGAAATCAAAATATTTAGCAGTTGTTACTAGGATACAAAAGGTAGACTTTTTCCTATGGCATATATATATATATGGTGTGGGGAGAGCTCATTCTAAATTTTGTCTCATTTAGAAGAGAGAAATGTACAAAAAAGGAGAGAGTGCTCACTAAATTTTAAGATTTTGAAAGTAGTTATGATTTAAATGTTACTCTGCCACAAGTATACTTAATAGCAACCCAGACTCTGGGATAATAAACCTAAAATTAGTTTGTGTATCTACAGTAATTTGAAAATGATAAAAAAAGACAAATTATTTCAGGAAGTAACTCGAGGTTAAAACTGACATAGTGATTCAACTTTGAAGTTTCTTGTCTTGGAGATAATCTATGCCATAGCTTGTTCTATACTATTATCACAGCCTAATTGTTTGCTTTTTAATGCTTCCTGTTCAACTCAGTGAATTTCAATTTCATCAGATCCTGCTTTCAGAATACTAAGGCTGGGTCTTTGCCCTCTGAGTCAAAATATGTCCAAGTCTTGAGATGTCTTATATTTCTTTTGAGTCTTCTATATAGAATCCTATTCATTACTGCATCCACAAATTCCTAATGCAAGCAAATACAATTAAAAAAAAAAAAAAACATTAGAAAGGCAGAAAAAAGACATCAGAATTTGACTTCAATTGCAAGTATCTAGTTGAATCTGCAAGCTTTCTGGATTCTGGGGCTTGCAGGGGTTGTATGCTTCATGGCTTGAGATCTCTGCAGTTGCCAAAATGCTGGCAACACAGCTTTCAAGCAGAGTTGTTTATACAATACTTCTCTCCTTAATTAGCTGAAAGAATAAATCAGTGAATGAAAGGTCTTACCCAGAAGAGTACAAGAATCACTGGGTCATTTTGTAAAAAAACAAATACATCCAGAAAAGGAGAGGCAGGTAATTTTGTAGTGCTTATGAAGTACTCATGAAGTAGCACGTGCTGCTTCAGTGAGACTTACCAGATGCACTGAAATAATCAATAACATGCAACTGCATCCAAGAAAGATAGTTGTGTCTGTGTATGTATTTCCTAGGAATAGAAACCTCTAAAACTATCATGATGAAGTGTATTGACAACAAGATCCCTCATACAATACAGTGCTGAGCATCAGTTTTTCTTCTTTTTGCCTTTAAAATGAATTAGTGTGATGTTTCACTGATACATGTGATCACAAAATCCAACTATACTTTATGCATATATAAACACAACTGTTTATGTGCACATACATGATTATAGATATTTATGATAACTAACCAATCACTAAAGTTTTTGAAAATAGTTTCCAGAGGTTATTGCTATTGATGGCATCCTCTGAGAGTTAATGAACTAGCTCTAAATGTGTCAGCTCTGTCTTCACAGAGTGTCTCTCACACCTAAACTGCCTATTCCAAAAGGTGTCAGTGTGCATAAGTTTCAGGCAAAAAGCTGCAATTTGCCAGAGGAACACTGATGATTAGTGACATTCTGTGCTATTTCCATGCTGCTAGCTTCCTTGGGAGCATCTTGCAGTTGTTTACAGCACTATTAGAATTCCAGGCCTTCTCTGTGAACTGCACAGAAACTCTATTATGAGGAATATTTAAACATTTTCGAAAAACATTTTATCTCAAAAGTTTAGCCTGAGGAAATGTTATGCTGTTAGTTAAGCTATAAGACTTAATGCAGTGCTACTTTTGCATGTCTTTATTCTTTTATTCCCACCTGTGACAGGCAAAACCAAAAAGGCATAAATATGTTCATTTTCCCTTGTGATCTCTGTGATCTTTCTCCTATTAGTGGTTATGGAGAGTAGATATTACACATTATTTGGAAAGCAATCCTCAAACTGCAGTAACAAAAATATGGATGTAGAGTTTGGAAAGCCATCTCTGGCTTTAAGATGTAAATTGGTGCAAGGGGCATGCATGGATACTCAGCAAATGAGGTCCTCAGTGAGATAAAAGGAAAACCCTGCACACACATGAAAAGAGCCTGAACTAACAAGCTTTTGATAAGAGGCTGTAACACACTATAGGAATAGGAAATTTAGGGAGCCTGTGAAAGACAAAGAGCTGGAGGCCCAGGAAGGAGGGGTGCTGTCATCCTGCAGTCGGTCCTCATTTGCAGAAGCATTAAATTGAGGAGGGCTGGTGCCTATCTGTTTGTCATTTGACTGGCATAAGTTGCATCCCTGAAGCAAGGCCAGCTGAAAGAGAGGGATGTTTAATTCAGTGCTACTGGAGCTTATTTCAGCAGACCTACCTGCTCAGCAGCCCCAGGATGATGTGCCTCTCATGCAACCATCCTTGCTGCTGGGACAGTAACTTATTCTAAAGCAGTAAAAAGTGCTGCAGTGAATGCGAGCTGTGGCAACCTTCCTGATTTCCATCTCTGCCATGTGCAATAAACATCCTAGCCTTATTCCTGGTTTTGGCAGCCTAAATGGATTATCTGCTTCTGTGGCTCTCTTCTCTTCTCTTCTCTTCTCTTCTCTTCTCTTCTCTTCTCTTCTCTTCTCTTCTCTTCTCTTCTCTTCTCTTCTCTTCTCTTCTCTTCTCTTCTCTTCTCTTCTCTTCTCTTCTCTTCTCTTCTCTTCTCTTCTCTTCTCTTCTCTTCTCTTCTCTTCTCTTCTCTTCTCTTCTCTTCTCTTCTCTTCTCTTCTCTTCTCTTCTCTTCTCTTCTCTCCTCTCCTCTCCTCTCCTCTCCTCTCCTCTCCTCTCCTCTCCTCTCCTCTCCTCTCCTCTCCTCTCCTCTCCTCTCCTCTCCTCTCCTCTCCCTCTCCCTCTCCCTCTCCCTCTCCCTCTCCCTCTCCCTCTCCCTCTCCCTCTCCCTCTCCCTCTCCCTCTCCCTCTCCCTCTCCCTCTCCCTCTCCCTCTCCCTCTCCCTCTCCCTCTCCCTCTCCCTCTCCCTCTCCCTCTCCCTCTCCCTCTCCCTCTCCCTCTTCCCCTCCCCTCCCCTCCTTCCCATTCCCTTTTTCCATTTCTTGTTCCATTCCTTTTCCTTTTTCCATTCCTTTACTTAAGGCATAAGAAGAGGATCCTGGACCTTGATTTCTCTACTGGGGTGTTTGCACACAGGCCCAGCTACAGATCACCTCACTTCCTTCTGCCTTGCGACTTGAACACGACTAACACTTTCTTAGCAGTGCACATTAATGTTGAACAGAGAAGATGTCTTTATAAATGAAAGAGTTTCACAAGTGCTTTTTCTTTTGTGCTGCATAGATGCAAGCAAGTAAAAGTGTGTGCTCTTTCAGGTAGGTCAGGATTTCTAGAGGCTTTTCACACCTATTACTGCATGTACTTATGGGAGAAAACAAAGAGCCATTGTTATGCAGAGAAATTTGTGTCCTCAGGGCAAACTCGAAAGACTTGGATATCTGCTTTCTCTCACAGCTTCTAATGATGCTAGTAGGAGGGTTACCTGTGATTATAAAGGAAGCAAACAGGCTCTTTATTGTGTGTTACAAGAATGTGCATGTACTATAAGTTTCAAAAGCATATCTTTAAATCTAAGCAGGATTTGGAGTGTTCCTGTAAATAAATTTTAAAAAAACCCCAAGAAACTCTAAGGATATTTCATTAAAAGAAATATGTTATTTCTTTCAAATTACTGATCCTAGTTGGGTTTCAGGGGAGACTAGGTTCCTTTGAGGTTTTTATAGAGTCCCTTCTAGTTTGATTAAACTACACTGATGTTTATTCGTTTCTCTGAACTGTGCCAACTGATGAATGGGGTCATAACTCAGAAACTGCTTGACAATATTTTCTTTAAGACAAGAAAGGAAAACAAAAAGTGGGGATTTCTTTTGTGGGGAGGTAATTATTTTAGACATAGTATTTAGTACTTGTAAGTGTCCTGTCATGCCAAATATTTGACTCACTTGTTTTTGTTTTTCCAGTCTGAACTTAGTACTTGCGTTATTAAACATGAAATTCCTTACTCCTGGTGGCAGCAACCTAACGTTACTACTTTTTGCCTCTCCTTTAACTGGAAGAGAGTAGTGTTAGTACCTTTAGAGTGCTAGTACTCCTATCCTGAGAAACAGAAACAAAATAAAGCCTTTTCTTAGGTCATAATAGTGCTTAAGATCTGATCTTGTGTAGATTGTAGGTCAGTGCTGTTATGTTCTGAATTGTTTATCCTTGGAGCAGGTACAGTGCAAGGAAAGAACGGACAGATAGTGGCGAACAGGAAAGGTTATAATATCCAGTTTCATGTCCAAATTTATACCTGATATCTGTCTAACACACTTTTGGATTCCTCAGGTAAACCAATAAAGAGTATCTAAAACAAACTGGTTGTATTTATTCTCTCACAGAACTAGTGAGATCTAGGAACTGCCTTTATGCTCATTTTACAGATTTGATAAGGCTGTATTACAAACCTGTATACTGTGAAATTCCTGGTGCCAGAGTGAATCTAAAACTGTATTCGTGTTAGCAGCTGCTGTGCTTTCAGCTGTGATGGCTTTGCTGTTGCAGGTCTATGCTTCTTTTTCAGAAGTTTGCCTCTTTTTTATTATTCAGCCACATACAGTCATGCTGGCATAGCAAGGAGATACTACTTTCAGATGTTTACATTATGAAGGTTTGGCCTAAATTCTGTGCTAAGAATAACACAAGAAATATGTGTCAGGACAAGAAATTAACCATAAGTCTTCAAGTTAGACTACATACTAAATAATACTTTAGGCTTGATATTCAATTAGATAATTTTAAATTTGTTTGATGAAGTTTTTGTTCAGATCTCCTGCTTCAGTGAGGGTTGACTTCTTATTCTCCTTACAATAGTGTCCTACTCTTTTCCCTTTGGGAAAGAGACCAGATTCCTTTAATAGGGTACAAATAACATTGTAAGCACCATAAGATGCATGTTAATCCCTAAATTTTTTTCTGGGGCAGTTATGTGTGATGTTCCAGGCTGGATAGTGTTGTGACACTAGTCTGTATTACTTCTGTCCTTTATTCCAAGCCCATATCTTTACCTGTTGCCTACGTTTTGTCTATTGGCCTGTCATGTATGTTTGTAAACAACTTAGGGGATTTCTGTGTGGTATTTGTTTTGATAGAGCTAAGTGCATGTACAGAAATACAATATAAACAAACCTGAAGAAAATTCTGTTTGATCCAATACTAATTGTCATTCTTGGCTGTTGTACAGGCCAGCAGAAGTTCAATGTTTTCTGCTCTGGTTTTCATCCTGAATCATTTTAAGTAACAGTAAATATGCAACTGTTTGTCTCTATCTTGGTTCTAAGCATATTTCTGCTTATTAAAGAAGTCTGAAATTGTTTCCTGGACAGAAAAACAGAAACAAACCACAGTACATTTTTTTTAACTAGAGGAATCCCATAGAGAACTTGATGCATTTGTCAAATCTACCTTGACAGAAGTTATTCATGCTCAGGGAAAAAAGTAAGAAAGGTGATCTCAAACCTAAAACATTGGTATGAGTTGAGAATGTGTTGCTATGACAGAAAAAGTGTTTACTGTCAATTAGTATTTATTATAGCAGAGCTTGGAGAACATCGCTTCCCAGAAACTGGCTTCTACCAGGAAAGATATTTTGGATAGCTGCTGTATTTGGACAGCAGAAATGTCTGTGGTCTTGGGTTGTATCTCCCCTGTCAGATAAATAAATATATGTTAAATCATTTTTTAGCTGACCTGTTAGGGGAGACATGAGAAATTTCTGTGGAGTAAATTAGATGATGCCGTCTATAGAATAAATGTCCAGTTGACAGATGGCTGCTTCATTATCAGATCATTATCTCCATCAATGATGAGCAGCAAAACAGCTAGAGATTATCAGTGGTCCTCCTGGGAGGCTTTCCCACCACCATTCTGCTGTGAAATGGCATCTCTGACAACCACTGACTGCTGGTGGCACGGCACAGCACAGGGAGTGCCTTGAGAACACCAGTGAGTGTCAGGCATGCAGCTGGAGTGAGGCATCCAAGTAGGACTGCCTAGAGAAATACAGATTAAATTACTACAGGAGTGACAGACCTTCTGTAAAGTGACTGAAAGCATTTCAGCATTTCTGAGTTGCAGCTATGATGTTACTTTTCAGAGTTATGCTGAAGTTCTGCATTTGCTTGTTCTAAAAGGTGTGCACCATCAATGAAGTTGAATTTTAATTTTTTGCATCATTTCTGCTTTCTGCTCTGTGAGTAAAACCTTACTGCATGTGTAAACTCTGCCTATAGATGAAAAACTTGGAGAGAGTCAAGTGAAATTATAAATTGTTTAGAATTCCAATATATAGTTTTAGTCACTGGAAGGAGTACCACTTATGCTGCCCTGGATATTCTGTCCAAAGGATTTAAATTATAAAATAATTAGTATCCACTAGCAAGTAAAAACAATATAAAGTAAAATTAGAAGTACCATTTATCTTGAACACTTTATTGAATTGAGATTTCATAAAGGTTATTATGTCACAAATTCATACAGCATTTATAGCTTTATTATATCAATTATCTTTAATCTTTGGTACATTTTAACTGTCATATAAATTGACTAACATTAAAGATTATTGGAAAAAACATTCTGAATCCTGAGATCCTGATGACTTTATTCTAAAACATTTAAAGTTGTATAATTTTGCTGTTTCAATTACTTTTTCTTTCTGTTTTGGGCTGCTATGAGAATGACCAGAAAGTGATGACAACTTTGTGTTAGCATTAAGTGCAATGATTCACCATATTCTCACAACATTTTAACTCAGGTGAACGCCTCTTGAATCCAGAATACCATAAACTGGTGGATCACTTGCTACACGTGTATTGTTTAGTGTGCATGCTGTAAGTTGTAAATATGGAAATAGATTCTAGATCAATGCATTTTCTTCTAGAATCCACCTGACTCTCTGGAAACAGAAATCCTAGCAGAAGTAAGACAATGAAGTAAATTCTTCAGCTGGAAACAAAATAGAAGACTTTTTTTTTTTTTTAAACTTCAGTTCTTAGTTCTTCCATTGATTTTGTTCTTCACGTTAAACCCTGCCCCTTCAAACCAGGAAATGTGGCTGTTATAGCACTGTGGAGAAAAACAGGAAGAAAAATTTTGGAATGTTTATTTTTTGACCATCTGAATTGCAGTGTCACAGCACTGTTCTGAAGCTTACTAAGTAGCATATTTTGCTAAGAGCAACTATTTAAATTATAGACTGGAATCTGTTGCTTTATTATCATAATATAATAGATGGATCAACAGGTTATTATTTTAATGCAGGCAATGGAGCAAAGAGAAGAAGAAATATTTTAATATTATGAAAACCACATTCATTCAGAATGGGAAACAACTGTTTCACCAACTCTATTGGAAATGTTTAGCAAGATAAAAATACTGTAAAATTAACAGTAGCAGAACACTTAATCTATATTTTGTATTATTTTTGCAAGACTTCCAGTTAAAATGCAGCACAAATCCTTCTAGTGGCTGCATTTCTTGAAGTTGTAGAGAGAGAAAGCCTTAAAACAAAAAATAGGAAGGCCATGGTGGTTACTCCCATTTGCTGTTCTTTCAACCACACATTTAGCTGAAACCAAAACTGCATATTTAATAGAATTTAGAGGACAGAAAAAAAAAATATTATTATTGGTATGGGATACATCTACCACAGGAATATATGTTTTAGAAAACTTCTGCTGAGTGAGTAGTGTTGCAAGAATTATTTTACTAAATCTTCTTTTCCAGCATAACTATTACATTTCTCATCCATTTCCCTGATGATTTTTAAAAGGTAAATGACTACCTACCATGGATGGAAAAAATTACAATATATACACACTTCACACTACAGTATTGAGAGTGCCATTTTGACACTAAGTGGTATGAAGATTTTTAAATATAGATATCTATATAAACATATATTCTTGTCCTTTCCATCCCCTAAATTGGCAGCATGTTCAAATTTTTCTTCATCTTTCTCAAATGATCCAGACGAATTGCTCTGGTGCACTACTGTGGACATAATGTCTGTAGTAATGTCTGCATACAGAAAAGCCTAAAGCCTGAACATCAGGTGCTTCAGAAGCAGCTTCCTACTTACCTTCCTGCCTTTTTTTATTCTTTTGAAAATGCAAATCAATGCATAATTTTAAAACAGACTGTAGAGTGAACAAAAACAGATGCCTCTGCTTGAATTGTGAGTGACTAAGTACTCCCGTCCACTGAGTTTGTCAGTGAGATTTACTTTTTCAGGACTCAATTTCAATGTTTAAATACTTTTGATTTCATTTGAAACATTTTTTCTCTTCAAAAGGGAGAAATAATTTTAGTTATGCCAGATGTTGTTATTACTCTGTTCATTATTGTTTAACCAGAAGCATAATTCTTAGTACTGTATGAAATGCAACCGGTGCATGTTTTTTTTTTCTCTAGATGAGAGCAAGAATATTTGCTGTCTTTGTACTGGGATATGTTAATATTTTGCATTGAAGGACGAGAAGACAAAGATTGTGGCTAAGTTTCTGAGGAAAGGCAGAATGTGAAATGTTTCAGATTTCTAGAGGGGTTTGGGAAATGCCTGTAAATAGGGCCATAGTTTTAAATCACCCTTTGTTCTATTTCTAAAGTCCCATCCATCACTCAGTGAACATCTTCAAAGGACAGGTGTAGTGGCATGCTAGCTGCAAGGCTGGAAATGTAAGAAGTAGGCAAACTCTGCGGTGGGAGTTTGTTTACAATTATTGCTAAAGAATAATTAGGTACTTTTTGACTCTTGTCATTTGTCTTGTTAGATAAACTGTTCTTTGGAAACAAGCTATCCACTTATAAACTTTCCCAGCTATGTAACTTGGTAAAGTACAGCACTTCGTCAAAGCAGATCCATTAACCCTCTGACTGGTGCTCTCCTCTTGGGTTTGATTGCAGCACCACACAGAAGCACCCAGCCCATCACTGCTACCCCCATCAGCCTTGCCCTTGGATGTATTGAACAACGCTGTTGCTGGATTTAGCACTGTGGAAGAACTTATCCGCTATCTTGAACCAGATCGGTGGCAACTGGATTTGGAGGATTTGTACAGGCCAACGTGGCAACTTCTTGGGAAAGCATACATTCATGGGAGGAAGTCAAGAGGTAATTTACTCTTCTGTCTGGCCTTGCAGCTTTCTACGGGTGTGATTTCTTGACAAAGAATTAAGAGTGTTCTTCACCTTGAGCTTTGGTTCCGAGAAAGGAATACGAACAGAGAGCAGATATCATTGTTAGTAGCTGTCATTACCATTGAATTAGTTGAAAAAGGACAACAGCTAAACTCAAAACTTAAAGGAATTTATCTTTACATGAAATGAATTGAGAGCAATTACCTAAATGTTTCTCTTTGATGACACCTTGGGAAATACCATGTGTCCGTGTCTGGGTTGATCATGCAGTTGTCAACTTCATCAGAAGTAAAGTAGGTTGTGTTTTCAAAATTTGTAGATCTGTTGATCAGCAACTCATTTTCTTCCTTCTACATCTGATACTCATGAATTTCCTGCCACATCCCATCCAGATGCTACCCACTATTTCATGTTTATGGATAACATGTAGATGGATATCGTGAAGGCAATACCACCTTCCTTGGCCACCATACAGCATGAAAAGGAAAACATATGAGCATAACTGAACAGACTTCCCTGTCGGTGGACATAAACTAAAAGGTTATCATCTGATCAGCAAGAAAAGGGAGGAAGTAGAACCTTTCATAGCTCAAGGGTTTTAAGGGTTTGACAGATAATTCTTAGGTCAGAGCCCCGAAATCAGCATTTGTACCCTATCCATATTGCTGTAGCTGTGCATAGAGCAGCTAAATTATGAGCCAAAGAGGAGGAAATATCTTTAAAAGCTCTCAGATAGTCACTTAACACTTCTTTAATTTAAGATATTTAGTATTTGCCAAATGTATTGCATAAGCACACAGTAAGTGGGAGAAAAACAAAATGCAGGTGTTGGATAACATCTATATAGGCAAAAGAAACTCCTTGCAAGACACATCTTAGAAAGAAACTATCAGAATAAATCTTTTAAAGACTTCTAATTAGATGCTGAAATAGATTTTTTCACTGAATAAACATATCATGGTATTGCCACATTTGTCTTAGAGACCACCCTCAGACTGCATTACTGAGTCTGTAATATAATAGCCTGAGGTGGAAAATATGTCCAGTTGAAATGACATAGGATTATTCAATAGATAGGAAAAGCAAAACCTTTTTCTTCTTTTTTTTTCCCCATGTTATTCTCTCAAGCAGCATGTTTGCTGTATTTCGAAACCTTTTTTAAGATATGTTTGTCCAAAGTGCATATCCTAAAATTTATGGTTTTATTCAAACTCTTTGATTCATTATTAGATCAGTTTCATTTTTACAGTGTTTCAGTGTAAAAGCTAAATTACTGTCCTGTTTTCATAAACAAGTTACTAAAAGTTTATCTTACTTTATGTAGAGAAATGTCCTCTACTCCTACCTAATAATTTGTGTGAAAAGACTATATTTAGAAAACCTAAATTCCAGAGAACTTCTGTCTCTGATGTTTTCTCTGGATAAAATTCTTCCAAAAACTTCTAGTCAGGAAAGAAGAAACACCAAGTTCAGAAGCTTTGATGTCTAAATATAGTCCTAAATTCTTTTATACAATTAAACAGGCTTAAAAATAAAATATATTTTGCTGTGCAAAAAAAATTATCCCATCACTTCCCACTGAAATCTATGTATAATCATTAGATCATATTCTGAAATTTCCCTAAGGAGGAAAAAATAGTCCCAATCAAAGCATAGTCCTTAGCAGTTGTGGGTTTTGTACAGTTATGAGACTTTTATATATATATACACCCCACTTCTTGCTTGAGATTTTGTAACAGCTCCTATTGTAGAAGCCAGTAGAAAATTTACATTCCCAGGAACATCTCCAAAGTTCTTAGGAATGAAAACCATTCTGCTGCTATCTGTGTTCACACACAAGTGCCCCAACCAGAATTCAATTTGTTTCATTGACTTTGAGAGCAGTATCCAGCTGGAAAAATGTTTTGGGAAAGAAGTTTCTCTGTAGTACTCAATACACATCCAGAAGATGCCAGAAAATAGCATTGCCAATTGCATAACAATTAATTTCAGGCTGCTGTGAACATGGATTAGTTCAGTTATGTGTGCCAGTGTAGGCACACTCTTGAAATACACTTTACTGTAGGCCTACCTGCGTCTACCTTTTTTCTCCTTCACTTATTTTTATTTTAGTGTTTCCCATTTCTGCTACTGCAGAGCCTTTCACTCCTCCTGAGTTCGTTCTAGACAAAAGAACCTTGACTGTTGTGTCAAACATGATACATGAGTGGAAGCCAAGTTGAAGGAGTGTTTAAATGTTCACATTATAACAGGTACTGTAACTCAGTGCACTTGGGAAATCCACATAACCTTTTATTGTGGTTAAGTAAACACTTTTAAGGGAATATATACATTCTCTCATC